>JAODLC010000085.1:14389155-14422920 GCA_026781145.1 Hippopotamyrus pictus | reverse complement strand
TCCCCCCCCCCCCCCCCCCGCTGCATCTGCGGTGTCTGTGTCTCTCACCCCCTCGGTCAGGATGACGAGTGCTTTTGTGGAGCCGCCCAAACAGGACCTGGGCATCCTTAAGCTGCAGCTTTTTAGTATCTAAATTACAGCTTTTTCCGTTGTCTTATTATTTTTAATCATCTGACAGTCGCGTGATTGTTTCCATCGTAAAAAATGGGTTCGCACAGGCTGGGAAGCGATCCATAGTATAACACGATAACCTGATTTGGCTGCACCCCCCTAATCTCTCCCCCCCACCCCCCCCCCCGAGGCAGCTCAGCATGGATGCACTGGAGTGTGCCAGCGCGGGTGCTTGTTGGCCAGCGGTGCACTCTCCCCGTTTTGTATTGGTCTCGGTGTGTGTGTGTGTGTGTGTGTGTGTGTGTGTGTGTGCGTGCGCGCGATGCACTTTGGTCTTTGCATTTTTTAAGGTGCATCATCAGTCGTCGTCGTAACCCCATCCCGTATAATGCATTACTTGACTGGCACCCCAGTGCATTCTGCGGTGTGCTCCAGGCTCACTGTAACCCTGTACTGGATAAGTGTTACTGAAGATGCTTGGATGGATGGTTGATCGGGATCCAGGGTGTGAGGTTGTCAGTGCAGTCAGCGTGGTTGTCACTGCATGTGTCGTTGCAGTGTTGCGTGTCTTTATTCTGCGGCTGGAATTTCAGACTTGGACCGCAAGGCCTGTCACTACACTGCCGATACCGGCGGGACGAGGCTGAAAGTCGGATACGACATAGCGAACCCGGCGCTTGGCTCACGCATGATGGGGGTTGAAATTCCAAATGAATCACACAGGCCCTGAAACTGGAGATGAGACAAAGCTTTGTGTTTTGTTAAAATACAACCTAGGGAGCCAGTTTGGTCAACAGTGACAGGTAGTAAGAGCATATTCTTTTTGAATTAGATGCATTTCTTAAAATGCCTTTTCCGGAAATCTTGTTTTTGATTCTCTGTCAGTTAGTCAAAGGGCACAGTGGCCACTGTACTTTTGGACATTTTCTTCCACTTAGTTTTTACGTACTGTAGTGCATTGGCATCTCCGTTCTTGACATGGTATTTCCGTGTGCGTGCTGAAGGGCTCATTTTTCCATCCTGCATGATGCCAGTGAATCTGTCGTTGGGATTCGGCAGTTCTCTTCCATTTAGTCACGCTTTCACACAAGCGCCTTTAAAATTGGTCTCTCATTTTAATGTCAATTTCTGCCTGTTCTTACGTTAGTCTGCATCATACATTATTCAGAGTTCATCAAGTCAGTTTTGATGCCTGATTTCAATGTTTCTGGTATAGGATAAAGTCCTGCAAAACAAAGTAGAATATTTGGTCTAATCAACATTCACGACCAAAAGTCATAAGAGACCCAAATGTTGGGGTGTTTCGATAGTAGACTATCAAATGCCCCTGTTATTTTGATGCAGTGTTTCCTGGAAAGTGTTAACTTCAAATGAGTTAGCAGTTTTCTCTGAAGCTGACCTATATGTACGGATCCTGCATATTTAATGAGCTATTTTTAAGTATCACAGCTTAAATGTCAATCAAATGGTCCAGTAGTTTCTCTAAAACTAATGGATAGGCAATTTTGTCTCAAGTTTCTTTGAACGAATAGATGATGCTTTAGATCAAAGTACATGTATAATATGCGCAAGGTCAAAGCAAGGCAGCTTTAAAGAACTGTAAATAAAGGTCTTTATTTAGATTTATTTCACTGTGGGATTATTTTTGGACCAATAAACTTCATATTAACAGTTTATGTCCTAGTTATTTTTTGCTTTCAGTTTTGATAGTTCTTGCAGAGTAACAGAATATGGCACAGGATTTTGTAATGTATTTAGAGTTTTTTCTTTTTGCTACATTAATTATGAAGTTGCTAATTAGCTTTAGCCTTAATGGGGTGTTTTTTCAGTGAATGGGGAGAACCAGACATAAAAGGGTTCAATCACAGTTTGCCGTGTTGAACAGGCAAAAGAGATTTGCAGGCAAAACCTCAGCAAGTAACTTCATCCCAGGAATCTTAATACCTTCTGACCAAAAGATGCTGTCCTAGGCTTCAGTTTGGAGGGAGAGGTTGTCACTGGACAGTAACTGCATCATCCCAGGTTTGCGCAAAGGGATGTGGCATGCTAGAACATCAAGGCAGGGTAGTGCTCTTTGATTTTGTTGATGAGTAACTGGTAGCATGAGCATTAAGGAAATGTGAGTGTTTATTTTGTGGTAAAGAATGTTGTAGACTAAGCGTATTGATTTGTGCATAATGTTTATTTTTGTTACAATGTATTTACTAGTAACGATGGCAGGTTGATTTTAATTAGGTGACAAAACGGAATCAGGAGTTTTGAGAGAATCAACACTTTGGTCATGCAGATATTCTCCTTGCTTCAACTAAATTCTGTTTAGAAGAAAGATTCAAGTTGGAGAGTCATTTTAGAAGTGATATGACTCCCGGGTCACTGCATTTTGCTAGTTCTGTCAAAAACTTGTCAAAGTGGTTATGATTTGGGTCAGAATGACCAGAGGCACATGAGGCATTTACAGGTTTAAAAGCTGGTATGTAAAAGGCCATACTGGTCTTGCTGGAAAGCTGATGTTCATCCACAGTTAGCCCTTTGCACTGACTTCCTGTTGGAATGGGTCATTGTTGTGTCATCACAGCGGACTGTACCACTTGCCATTCCCCAAGGGGAGCTTTTTAGTTGCTGAATTCCGTTCCCTAAGGCTGCTTAGGGGAATTTGTACCACAGGTGTGCCTCTTGTGCTACAAAGATACTCATATTGATGGGGCAAATAAATTATAAACCACTGGAATGTTCCTCTGTCAAATGACAGCATGACAACAAGCTTATGAATTAGTAGGAAATACCAGTCCTCAAAACTGAAGTCCCTCATTTCCATTTGTGTTACGTTTTATGTTTAGCAGCTGCTTCTAGGGGAAAAGTACTTCTTACCCGGTACGTAGGAGGAGTCCTTTCCCATGCTCTGTAATGCGCCGTGTTGCTGCACCACAGTAGCAGGGGGTAGTATTCGGTAGCACTCAGATACAAGAAATGCGGTGAGCATTCTCCTCTCGTCTTCGGCCCCTTCATGGGGTCGGGGGGCCTGTGGCTCAGGTGCTGTGTCGAAAGACGCTTTCCACCGAACACCGGCATGGGAGAGAGGGCTGGCCCCCCCGATGGCAGCGGAGACAGATGGAAGCCACGGGAAGACACGCCAAAATAGAACCACACGTAAATGTGTCAGCGCCCCCGCAGGCCCATTGGGGTGGTAGGAGACACATGATCGAGGAGGGAGTTCCAGCGCGTAGTTGCGGAGGAGGCCGCAGTCAAGGGCAAAGGGCTCTGGGGTCAGCGGCACACGGGAGGCAAATAAAAACAGTGGAGGGAGGGGGTGATGTACAGATACAGCCAGACGCTGCATAGTGCAAGCGCTCACTCTGTTCAGATTAGATGTTTACGGTAACTACAAACATGCCCTTAACCAGACCACTTCCATGCAGCATGTTCTGCAAGATCGTGCCCTCGTCAAAGCACAGACGTTTTCAGTTTGTTTTGGCTGTCCACAGGGAGTAGGGAATATGTGCTGTGAAAATGAGGAACGGCAAATGAGGAGCGGGATTCCGTTTCAGAATCGAATAGTACATTCCAGCGCGCAAGCATGGCCCTGCCCCCCCCCCCCCACCCCCGATGTACCGTGAAGCAGCGCTTTAGGGTAGTGCTTTACAGATGAATGTAGATGAAGAATCTCCCTTTTCTGAATGAGGACCTCAGGCTGGCTAAGCGAATTCTGGCTCTCGCTCCCAGCCTGTGCCTCGGAGCAGAGGTCAAGGTGAAGCCGCCGTGGAGAGCTGCAGCCGTTTTCCAATAGCAAAGTAAGCAGATATACAATGTTTGCTCCTCGGAAAAGGGTTTATAGATTAGCTTCAGTGATGCTGCCAAAAATTGCATGAAACCTGATGGATGCAGGAACTTCTCTTTTTATGTAGAAATTCGACTTCTTGGAAGATCTATCAGCAAGACCTGTTCCGATTAATTCCATGTGGGGAGAAAGATGACTTTAATTCTGGAGATGCATGTAGCAGGAATTTAATTAGCCTGCACTGTAATTATCTGCCAAAGGGCAAAGAGCTGCTTGAGTTCATCACCGTTTGGCCTGCCGCTCTGATCATTTGTAGACAAGACAGTTTGACTTTGATGCTGTCCAATGAGGTCCTGAGTTCTAGCAACATTCCCAATAATGTAGTTTCAAAGAGACATGTCAATAACTCGTCCTTATCTGTCCTGTAAGACACAGAGCTTAGAATGAAGCTGAAAGCTATGCCTGCTAAAACACGCAGGCCTGATATCTAGCAGCGAATCCAGGAGGGAACACAATACACTCACATACTTGTGCGTCTCTCTCAGTGGAACTGCTGGGCAGTGTAGCTGACTTGTACTCAAAGAGAACGCAACTTATGGAGTTACTAGCCCTCTTCAGGAACGCCATGCTCGATTTACGCAGCCATGATAGATCCTTGAATGATCGGACGCTGCATCCCGCTGTGTGCGCGAGGGTAGTAAATCGTATTCGCCGCGTGTTTGTTTTCCCCTCCATTTCCACATTCGTGAGTCAGGTGGTTCTGAGATGGGCGACCCAGAAATATCACCCTCAGGAGCAGTGCAAGTCTAAGCCTGTTGATCAAAGTGTGTCGTTTTCAGACCTGATCCACCCCGAGGAAGTGTCTTCCACCTGTGAGCTGAACTTGTGGCCGTTTCCTGGGCTGCTTCACAGGTGTCAGGCTGAGAAGGTCAATGGATCGATGTCTTTCGCTTAGTGGCCCCTGTTCTCATATAGTTTTGTTTCCCTTTAATACAAATAGCTCTGTCACGTCACCCCCATCACTGTCACGTCTGACGAATTCCCCCAATCCCCTTTCATCATATGTCCTGCAGTTGAAGCAACTTTGTTTAAATGCTAGCATCACACTGGTGTCCTGCAGCTTGACATTTAACAACCCGACATGATGATTTTATCAACACAATCTCCCCGATCCCTGGAGCATCACTTTCCAAAAAGCATAAATATCTAGAATTAGTTTATCTTGGGTCACTGAGCACACGTGCAGAGTGAAGATTAATCTTTGATGGCTGCCGCTGCTTTTTCTGTGTACGTGATGCACAAAGTGTCTGGGGGGGGGGAGACGTGTATCAGGGAGGGATGTTGTCTCTGTGGCTGGAGGACATACCTTTAAAAGAGCACTTTGTGCAGCGGGGACGTCGCTGCCGGGAGCCCCACAATGCATCAGTCACACAGGCATTGTGTCCACTGTCAAAGAGCCGATGGATGCTGGTCATGTGACTGTTTAATGACATCGCCCTTTGAAGGAGCCCTGGCACCAGTATCACCAGTTTGAAAACAATTCCATATTCTCAGGAAATGCTACAAATGGAGTTTGACTGTGTAACTCGTTGGCCTGTGCTGTAGTGTGTGTGTGTGTGTGTGTGTGTGTGTGTGTGTGTGTGTGTGTGTGTGTGTGTTTCAGTTTGAGGGTTTCCTTTGGTCCAAAAACATGCAGTTGAATGAATTGATAACTGTACAATGTATGTATGTGCCCTGCGATGGACTGATATCCCATTCCTGGTAACCTCTGTCGCACATCCTGTGCTTCTTGGATCCATACTCACCATCACCCTGTAATGGATAATCGATGAATGGATTCTTACAATTTTGGAAAAAGCTTTTTTATCTTAAATTCTTAACTTTTCTTCCCTGTGATTTTCAAACCAGGATTGTACATTACTGCTGCCTGCAGATATGTTCTACATTGTTGATTTTTCGTTATTTAATATCAGACCAAAGGATGCCAGAACAAGGGGCTGCAGGGTTGATGTAATGCCCTGTCATTCTGCACCTTGAAAAGCATAGCAGTAGAGATGCACGATATATCAGTTAACATATCAATATTGGTCAATATGCATTAAAAATCAAGATGCAACTGCTAAAACGATGATGATTGTATTGAATAGTCAGCCATTTTTCGCAGTTGAAGGTGAGGGATTTCATTAGCTCATTCACTGCTTTCCCTATTCAATCAGATGAAATAAGGAACAGTCTTTGGACCTTGTGATCTGCACTCTGACTCCCCGAGACAGGGTCCGAATGAGGGCGGCGAGTGAGAGGATCGATCACCAGGTCTAAAAATATGGGACAGATCATGTCCCATACTGGTAAAAAAAAAAAAACGGGACTCAGCATTCTATTTTACGATATGGGACTATCCATAAAATTTGGGACAGACGGCAACTGTACTTAGAAGAGGTCTCACAGTACTGGCCCGCGGTAGTTTTATACGACCTGCAACTTGTTTCCAATTCATTATTTAATCTATCCAGCAGATTGATTTCTTGTTTTCCACAGGATAAAAAAATGACATTACATCTTTCTGCAAAGTTCATACTAGACACAAGTCTATTGGTCTTTCCATATCAGTACAGCACCATGTAACGGGCCAAGAACGCGATCAGAAGAGCATCGGAGTCGATGGCCCGGGTCACCTCATGACTGACATGGCAGGGCTCAGCCAGAGGACAGACATGCGTATCTCGAGAGACTCAGTTACGGCGTAACCTGCACATCACCCACTGGTGTGGAGTACTGCGTGTGATTGAGGCTGCCCGTCGAGTCGCCTGTGATTGGCTGACATTTAGGGGTCTGGGGCGCTGGTGTGGTGACCGTGTGGTTATGTTTACATGCAGAACGGACCCATATTGAGACGGAAAGGTGATGTCGGTGTTTCATCACTACCTGACCACCCCCTCCCCCCACTCTGCACACTCTTTCCTTAGATCAATGAGCTGAGCCATATTCAGATTCCCATCATGCTTATGCCAGATGACTTTAAAGCCTACTCCAAGATCAAGGTGGACAACCACCTCTTCAACAAGTGAGTAGCCCAACTTGCCGAACCTCGGCATGGTTTGCACGAGGCTGTGTTAAACATGTATCTGTAAACCTTCATATGAGGTCTTGTGTCGGTGCGTATTGTGTCAAACGTTTGTGACGCAGTTTTGGATGTTTTACAGGGAAAACATGCCAAGTCATTTCAAATTTAAGGAATACTGCCCTCTTGTCTTCCGGAACCTAAGAGAGCGGTTCTCTATTGATGATCAAGACTTTCAGGTAAGTCTATTCTGTAGCAAAGCCATTAGGGTACTTTTTCCAAATATAAATCCTTATTTATTTTTCTTATACACAATACTCACAGCCGCAACCAGAGTTGTGTGTACAACTAAGGACAGAATTGAATAAAGCAAAAGCAAAAACATTGACATTGAAATGACCATGCTGACTCATTCTATTCCTGTTTTGAAAACTGTTTTTTTTGAGCCAACGCTCTATGTACCTAATATTCAAAGTGGATAAGAGGTTACTTAATTTTTCCCCCAAAACCAGTGTGTCCTGCAGCTCATTTTCACCAGAGGTCATAGTGTTGGGAATGTGCTATGTGCCTGAGGCCATGGTTAAAGTCGGGCAGTTATTCATGAGTTCAGGTCTTAAAATGCGCAACTCATATCAGCGTCTGAAAAAAGCAGTGTGTCAAAACAAATCGGGAAATGCATTTAATATGAGAGTTTGTAAACACTGGTCAGCTGACATGCATATGCCATGGGTTTATAAGTCTTCCTAGACTTGCTGAAAAATATTTTCTGTTGTTGATTCCTTGTGTTATTGGCTTTTTTGAGGAGAGGTAATATTACCCCTTGCTAAATATTTTCCGCCACTGTGCCATGTTCTCCTGTCACTGTCAGAAGGAGGATTTTTAAATGTTTTTTTTTTTTTTTTTGCATTGAAGAATCTCTGCAATACCCTCAGTCTTCGTGGTCACGAGATACCCTTCAGACGTGAAAGCCAAATTTGAACAGGGTTAATTCCTGGCTCCCCCTCTTGTGAGGCACTCTCTATGCTTTCTGGCCTTCTGCCTCTCCCACCGACCTCACCAGCTGTTTCCTGCGGATTACGCCCGCGTCGTGGGCGATCTTTGAAGTCCGGGATGTGGCCTTGCTGTCGCCCCCGGCCCCCAAGCGGGACGTAGTCACACGCTCCAAGTCTCGGGGCGCGCAGCTTCGGGCCCCGCACGGGAAGGTGCCTCGAGGGCAGAGGAGCCGTCTCTAACTGTTCTGGAAATGTGATTCATTTGCTTATTTTTGTTTTTATCTCAGAAGAGGCAGGAAAGGAAAGTGGCTCGGCTGACGGCGGTGGCTGTCGGGAATCGCGCCAGCGGCGGGGGAGGATTAGCTGATGTAATTAGGGGCTTCGAGAGATGATGCAGGGACATAAAGAACATCTCAGCTGCAGAAAAACTCAGTGTGTTTGGCAGTAGCGGATCGTGGAGGAACAACACATTTTGACGGCCCCCACTTAGGCTGAAACATCCCTGAGAGGTCTCGGAGGTACCTTTCATGAATCCTGCACATTTGTTTATGGAAACAATGCATTTTGGACCTATATATAGTTCATTGTAGCATTTAAAATGTATGCAAGCTTATCAGCAACCATCCAACACAGAAATTTGAAGAATAACAATGAAAAGATTTAGTGCCGGGCTTCTCGCAGGTGAGATGAGGTTTTATTAACTCGTTTCAAAGGTCTTTCGCGATGCATGGGGTTATCATGCTCTCGGGGGGAGGGGGATCTGACGTGCCTGTCGCTGTGTAAACTCTGAGTCAGCACATCGAGTAAAGCGGCTCCTTCTCAGACTCCCCTGCCGCCGATGACCTCTTCCAGCGGCAGAACATAAAATGCTGCCGGCCTTTAGCAAAACATCCCAGCTTTTTCTGTGTGCACCCCCCTGAGTGACAAGGCACTGTAACCTAAGTATGCGACAACTGTAAAACTACCGGTGAGACGCCGTATTACTGTCAGTCTCGGCCCATTTGCCTGTAAATCTCACCAGGATGCATTATGTGAGTCAGCGCTGAGGCTAGAGGGTCGTCATATTGAGATGCAGCCATGGCTATGCTGCGAGCAGCTACATTCCGATCCACGTGACCCTTTGGGGTGGGGGGGTGTTGAAGGATTTTATTTAGGGTGAGGGAGAGAGAGGTTTTACAAGCAAGTCGGGAAAACAAAATTTGGGAAAGGATGATAAAATCTGGGGCCAAGGGGCTGAATATACACTTTTGGTGCCATTAGAAATTGACTGCAGGTTAAATGGGCCTATACCTGACCTTGCCCCATCTTTAATAATCAGTGCCCCCCCCCCACACATCCTTTTGGTACATTCCACCAGCACCCTGGGAATCATTCCATTTTGATTCCAAGCCTACCCAGTGCTGTGTATGTAAATAAGTACAGAAAAGGGTCACTGTGTTTTTTGTGAGTTGTTTGTTGTATCAGAAAAAAGACCTTTGGCAACAGCTGCATTAAAGGTTGAGGAGCTGCGTGTGTCGGCTCCCCGGGGACATAGCCGCTGTGGTTAATGGGTTCGATTCCTGCGCTAATCAGGATGACCCGCGCGACCAGAGATCCGCCAAGACATTTCTCCTGTTCTCCGTCTTTGACAAGGAGCGTCCTCCTCTGAGGATCCACAGCTTTGCGCTCCGTGGCTGTCTCTGATCTCTCCCCGGACCATGTGTTCCCTCAGTCAGAAACCGCAGGCATTCCTGCTCAGTGATGAGATGTTTCCTAATTAGCAGATGCACACGAAATGTCATCAAGTTACTTCAGTCACCCAGAACCCCCAGAATCCTGGGTGGTAGTGTCCCAGTAGTCCTGTCGTTGTTGTTGTTGTTGTTGTTGTTGTTGTTATTTCTCTGAAACTCTAAGTTGAGTAACTTTTTTTTCTGTTCCTCACTTCCTCTCAGTCATCTGTACATGGTGCTTTGCACAACCCACTGTTCACACAACAGACAGTGGCCTCCTTCACCCTGGGAGTTTTGATGCTGGTTGTCCTTGTGTCGGTTTCTACTTGTCCCACTGACCAGCTAATGGCCAGAATACGTCATCGGTGTATTCGTTCATATTAAAACATGATTAGATCAGTGCTCCTGGTTCAACTGTGAGCAATTTCAATGTTTAATTATTCACAAGCTCCAGTACCCTTGGTCAGCATTTCCTTGATTCACTTTGCTTAACACAGAAACAACTTTTCCGAAGATGACTCTTCAGCATCCCACCATGCTCTGCAAAGCCACAGAAGGATGAACTCATCTGTGTGATAACCAGTTCAGTATTTCTCGTGTCCGCTGCCATGACTTTGATATTAGCAACGCCGTTCTGTGGTATGGCTTCTTTAACAATCTTTAGCAATCGCCGTCCGTGACCTCAGCATATCACAGCACGTCATGTGTCACCGGTGAGTGATCATTCTCTTCTAGGCCAAGTTGGGGTCCTGACATGAGCTTGAACAAAGCGCTGAATCATTAACATGATCCAGTTTGCAGCAGGATGCAACCAAGGCATGGCCAGTAATCTATTCTTACGGTGACCTTCTTGAAGTGGATTTCAAACATCACACCATTTATTTTAATGCAAACATTATACGAGATGTTGAAAACTTTACTTTCAAGGGCTTTTATTGAATTTGTAGCCCACAACCAAACCAGGATGTGGCCCTCGTAAATTCACGTCAACAGTTGCTGCCAGCTTCAGTCTCCAGCTATGCAAATGTTGGCTTCTTTCCCGGGATGCCTTGGTGCTCTATACAGTTGGCAGATATGGTCTCACTGGTAGCAAATGAATCTGATTGCGCAGTGCTGATAGTGTTGGAGGGTTCCTGACATAAGGAAAAGTGCTCGGAGGCAGGCAAGGTGATCAATGTCTCTTCCTGTAGCGTTTTTTTGGACAGTAGTCCCCATGACTCTCTCGAGAACTGGGCAGGTTGTTCATCAGCATGTCTGGGCTTGAGTATGAGCAGGTCTGATTCTGGAGCATAATTACTAAGTTAGGGTGGAGCTCGCTGTTGGAGAAACCACTCCATGATGTTGGTTCGATGAATACAACAAAAAGCCTTCTTTATTTAGTAGTTTTCATACCATGCTCCCTCATGTGGAAAATGTTTGTTTTTTTTTTTCTTTCAATCTTTCAAATCAAAGTTGATTAGATTGGCTCATTTATTTGCATTCTTTTTTTTTAGATAACTTACTTTTGGAAAAAACGGCTTTGTAATTACAGGGAATGCTCTCTACTAATTTCACAGTTGGGCTATTGTTTTCCGTAAACAATGTTATGGATTATCTGGTATACCATCAGGAGTATATCCCAGCATTGTGCCCTATGCTGTCTGAGTTAGCTGCAGGCCCCTGAACCAGATATCGTGGATAAAAGATGGATGGATGTTTGGAATTATATGGTTGAATCTGCCATTTCGTTTAAGGAAGAGTTCTGTTGAGTATGGAGCTTGGGTGGAGGGTTTGAATTTGGCATAATGAAGTTTGCCTGTTTTGTGTGTCAATGTTTTGTTTCTCAGCAGAACTCTTATGGGTTTTTTCATTATCAACCAAGATATCAATCTGCTTCAAACTATCAGTTTTAGGCTAGGCTTTCAAGTTATCAAAATCTGAAATTAGAACCCTTGATGGTTGAAAGCCCAAGACCGGAGTCTTAATCCACTTTGATGGCATGAACCCCCCTACTTTACACGTCCCTCCCCCAACAGAACTCTCTCACTCGGAGCGCCCCCATTCCTAGTGACGCACAGGGACGCAGCGGGGCAAGGTTCCATACCTCCTATGACAAGAGGTACGTCATCAAGATCATCACCAGCGAGGACGTCGCCGAAATGCACAACATCTTGAAGAAGTATCACCAGGTGTGGCAGGGAGTCAAGACAATGTGGTGGGGTTTGTGGGACTTTGAGGGTTCCTCGCCCTAATACTTGCCTTGGGTGTTCCTGTTGCAGTTCATTGTGGAGTGCCATGGCAACACATTGCTTCCCCAGTTCCTTGGCATGTACCGTCTCACGGTTGATGGAGATGAGACCTACATGATAGTCACGCGCAACATTTTCAGCCACCGGCTGTCCGTCTACAAGAAGTACGACCTCAAGGTGAGTGTCCGTTTGTCCTGTCTGTAGGCTGCCTCCCGCATCTAATACTCTCTTGTTGGGCCGATCTGTTCGTGGAGTGTATGTTTGTTTATTCCATGTAGAAATAAACTGAATGACGGAGTGCTTTTTTGATTCACTGTTTCAGGGCTCTACAGTGGCCAGGGAGGCAAGTGACAAGGAAAAGGTAAACCATTCTGCTTGAATTTGCTTGTACGTTTCAGTGGTGTTTTAGCCAGTGTGCCTTTGGTGAGTTAGTGACAAAGCATGTCAACATTTAATCTGTGAATATTTTAGGTCATAGCTCTTATTTTCTTTGAAATCTGGTGGGGAAAACTTGTGTGTTCAGGGTTGGGCATCGAAATTTTGCAGTGATGTTACAGTCAAAGAGCACAAGTTTGTTGCCCGTTGGTCATCACCAATGAGATGGGTGGGGAATAGGAACAATAGATCATATTCTCCTGCCATGTCCATTTCAGTTTTTGCGTTGGTCCATGTTTTGTTTGCTGTCATCCATGTTTTTTTTTTCCCCCTTTGGTTACGTTTTGACCCTTCTTGCTTCTGAGTGTGGGAAGCCCGTCTTGCTCCTCGTCTCCAGACGTAGGCCTTAGTCTCTCTGCCCACCTCATGCTTGCGTGTGAGTTTGTGTGTGAGCTGCTCCATATTTGCTCATCAGCCTGCTGAGGAGCCCGAGCTTGTCGGAGCAGGGAGGAGAAGGCGAGCAGGGAATATGGTCGCCGGTATGATGAGAGTAGCGTCTTGTCCCTGTTTTCTTGGGGGTTTTTTGTTCAGCTTTTCAGGGAGCGTGTCTTTCAGGTAGTATTGTGGGATGTTTGCCAAGTGCTGCTTGTCCTTTCTGACTATATTTATAAATTTAGAAGGACTAGTCTAAACCTGCAGCACTTCCAAATGGTGGGACCCTGGATATTATGGGGTCATGGTAGTAAAAGTAGCCCAGCCGTTATAGCAGATTCTATAAATGGCGTAAAGAGGAAGGACCATCTGTGTTTTTTTCCAGCAGGTTTAAAATTGGCTGAGATGCTGCTGGTCGTGTGTGAGTGTCTGTGTTAAAAATGGCTTCAGAATCTTCACTCTTTCCCAATGTCTCCCTTACGCCCCGGTATATCGATCTGGTGCTTAATTGTCTTCACTGTCTGAATGACAATCGTTAGACAGTATGATGGGAGTTTCCTCACAGCAGCTGTTCAATCGGAAGCTCTTGTAGGTGCAAAATAGAGAAGGAAATGAGAATAAATTAAAAGATACGCTGGGGGCCGGCTGCTCGACTCATGTGAGAGCAGTGTCCTCTCCCTTGATTTGGCGCTGTCTGCTGGATGTGGCTTTGATGTGCAGCCTACCTCAAACTCCATGTTAGATCCTTGTTACTTCCATTCCGACATGGAGCCGTTAAAGAAGAATACTGTGTTGGTTGTGTCACTTTACCCCTTAAAGCTTCATCTGCTGTAGCCCTTGTTGTCATCGGCGCGTCTCCTGTTAGCTTGGCTCCATCAGCATTGTGACCTTCACAAGCCTAATGGTCTTTTAGGGCAGCATTTCCAAACCCGGTCCTCAGGGACACCCCCCCCCCCCCCAGATAGTCCATGTTTTTGCTCTCTCCCAGCTCCCTGCCAGACAATCCACATTTTTGATCCCTCCCAACTCCCCTCTCTGGCATGGAGCTGGGAGGGACCAAGAAGGTGGAGTGTCTGGGGGGTCCCTGAGGGCCAGGTTGGGAAACAGTGGTTCAGGGTGAGATACGTTGAAGGGGCCCAAGGCTAAAGGCGGGGCGCCTTCTGGTCCCGCCGGAGCAGCCTGGGGGCAGCAGGCCAGGGTTGCAGCAGGCGGTGGGAGGTGAGAAGGCCACCTGCTAATCCTGTTGTGTAGCAGAAGCTGATCGCTCCGGCTCCATTCTGGCGCTGCTTAATCCGGGGCAGGTTCACCCTCCCCGTCCCAGGACACTCAACCCCCTGCTGCGGTGAATTAGAGATCAGAGGACAGGCTCAGACACGGCTCTCAACACGTCACATGACCCCCGAGTGACCGCAGCCTCTGTGGTGCAGTGTGAGCTCAAATATCGCCCATGGCTCAATTTTTACGGTGCAGTGTAGGGACCAAGGCAGTCGCACAACCCGGACGCCAATTTCTTGCGTCTGCTGCAGGGCCTTGTCCTCCTCCTCCTCCTTCTAGAAGCTACGTTCTTACTGTGTGTGCATTAGCGTCAGTATCGCTGACCCATCTCCATCATCGTCATTGTCTGGGAAGAGCCTTCTGCCACTTGATGAGTGGAAGTCCAAACCAGCCGTAAAAGAATAAAGTGTATAAAGATCACACTGTTGGTAGTGTACACAGCGGTCAGGATACCTGAATTACGTGTATTGTGTACTGGTGCCATGTTTTTCTTTTTTTATTTTTTTGATGCACAGTGAATGGTTTATTTCATGAACTTGATTCATTTATTAATTATCGGGACTTTGATGCTTTATCGGGATGCTTTGATGCCAGCCAATGGTTTTTCGGGAAGGAGCAACAGAGTGGTGGCACGTAGTCGAGCCACGCTGTGTGGGCAGGGAGACGTGACTTCACTGATTACATCGCGGCGTGCTGTTTGTAGCTGGCGCCGCTTTACCGCGGACATGCGTGGCCATTCCTGTAACGACCACATGGCAGGATTTCACCAGTGCGTTACAGGCTCTGGGCTCGGTAGACCCTTGTTACCGTAACAACCGCCTTGACGCCGTTAGATATGGCTGCTTCTGATTTCAGCTTTACCACTGTCGGGTTAATTTACTTGTATTGATAATTGGCGCTCGCTCGACTTTTTATCATGAGGAACTCGTATAATCGAACCAACCACATCACAGGTGGAGTTGGATGGGCTTCATTTAGTTGCCGGTCACCCTTGGATGCTTAGCCCCAGTTCCGGGTTGGTGGGTGTGAGGTGTGCCGTTACCGCGGCGATGCGGCCCCTTTTCTCTCCCTCACGAAGCAAAGTCAGCCTGCCAAGGGGTCCCTCTCTCGTCCGTCCGTATGTATGAGTGCAAACGCATGCGCCCATCTGTTCGCCCCGGCGCGGGCCGAGGGATTGGACGGCGGCCAACGCAGCAGAGCTGCAGTGTGCAGCTGCAGACGGACCCGCTCCCGAGATGGACGGATCTGCCGTGCGTGAGATGTGCCTTCATACATACCTGGGTTTGCCTGCACGTTTGTTTTGGCCAGTTCCACTGTCATACATCGGTGCTGTAGATTCTATGGGAGGCAGTATGGCCCAATAATTTACCCGTTTTGTAATTTTTAAAGGCTCAACGGCAGCCTCCAGTGGATGTAATTGAACCTACTCAATTACTGCAGCCAGTTTTTTTATTTTATTTTATTTTACTTGTATGCTTTTGTTTCCTGTCGTTTCATCCTGGCATTGGGCCCACCGGTTGAGTTTGGGACATGTTCATCTCTGACATCACCCCACAGTCACCTGCTCCACAGCCAGACTAGTGCATGCTGTTGCTGGAGGCAACAGGAAAGATACGTCTGTGAATGCTCACAGAAGCTACCACGCTCCTACTCTGCCTGTTAAGAATTTTAGCCTTTTTAAAAAAAATTTTTTAAAGCAGCAGCCTAGTGGTTATTGCAGAAAGCTGAAGTTAGCAGATCCTGAGCATTTACTGTGGAAGGCAATAAGAGGGGCCAATGTTCTCTGGGAGTGAGATCAGCAAATGAGCGACTGGCTGCTATGATTGGCACCTCAAAGAGCAGAAGTGAGATTGGGAATTGATAGTACATTTAAGGCAGTTGGCATTCTAGTACAGACACTAGGGCATTCACATATCTGCAGAATAAGCTATGAAAAAGTAATTGTTAAATGTTTTAATGGTATATGAATATAGAAATATTTCTCACCATTCCAACATCTACCTCATTATCTATTTATCATTATTGATTTATTCATTATCTATTCAAACAACTGATTTTGATTTCCATGCATGGTGAAGGAAGTTTGATCTTTATTTTGTATATTGTGTTTTAGCATTGATTATACAGAATAAAGGTGAAATTTCCAGTTCGCTGCTCTGCCTTGAAATCAAAATTGGTTTTAATTTTCCTAAATTTTTTTGTTTACTATTTTTTTTCTGTTGCTTCGACTGAATTTAAATGTTATACTGCATCTTTGAAAAGGTCGGCCTTTCTGGAGGACGAATAGGTCTTCTAATGGTGGGAGATGCTGTCGCATTGCCTGCCCGGCACTGCATTTCTGCACGAGTGGCTCTTTCAGATCCCAGGAAGCACTGGCCCAGATGACGGTGACGTGCTGCTGTCGCCCCTGAAGCCACCTGAAAAATGTACCTCTCCTTCCATGTCTTTAGCCGCCGCGCCCGCCCGAGGAGGCAGCGCCCGCCAAATCGCGCATGAGCCAAAAGCTGCAAACGATCAGGATCGCCACGCGTTTTTACTGCGCCATCAAACACGTAAGAGACCGCGAAGAGAGCGGGCGCTTGCTGGCGCCCCCATTCACTTAGCCTGCCCGGCCGCTCCCTGTTACCTCCCCGCCGCCGGACCGCGCGTTGGCATGTAGAGGTATGATGGACTGTCTCATCAGGGCTGCCTCTATGAAAGTGAATACCCAGAATGCCGTGCAACATGAAAATGAAAATCAGCGTGCTTCAGATACCCAAGTAACTTATGCCTAACATTAAATTCTCCTCTTTTATTGGATAAATAATACATAGACCTCACAAATTTGCAACTAATTGTAAACCAGGAAAAAAGCAGGTTACACATTTGCTGGAGTTTTTGGTATATTTTTCCAGTGCTGGTAATCTGGACTTATCCCAGTGTCACGCAGAGCTGAGATCTGGATGCTCTGCCCTGTGTGACGTTGTTGATGAGGCCAGCTCACACCATGCTTTCCAGCTGCGGTTTGTTTACCTGGGGCAGTGCGACAGGAAATAACGCAGGATAGCTAACGTGCTGTGAGCTGCCCCTTATGAGGCCTTTTCAGAGCACTTTTTTAAAGGCTGAGAAGCCCCTGAATGTGACGCAAGTAGATATGTTTTTTTTTTTCCTTTCTTTTTTAAGGCTGTTCTCTTGCTGCAGTGGACACCCATCTCATGTTGCTCCTGATCCCGGCAGTAGATGTCATCTCCTGAAATCTGGCTTAAATTGCTGCAGTGTTTATTTCCCTTCAGTGTTTGATCTCTTTTGAGACGGACTAACTTAAACTTGACATCAGCACTATCTTGAGCTGGGAAGGTCTCCACTACCACATGCCCCCATCCCTTGTGGAAATTGTTCCGTTTGTGCGAATCTGGAGGTCTTTTTCCCTGCTTTGTGCACTTTGCTCTCTTCTGATGACCCAAATTCTTAATCGATGTTTCTCGGATCTCCTGTTCGGGTCACTTACAGCTTTAAGTGAAACTTAAGCCTTTTTTGGGTGGGGGAGACATACCTGCTTTTCTGTATGAGGCCACGCTCACATCTCAGCCATTTGGGTCTAGATATGGTCACAATATTTCACCTTGTTTTCAGTCATCATGACGCAGACTGTATCTGCCGTTTTCAGTAGTCTTGACGTGAAGGGTGAGCCAGCAGCACTTGTCAGGGTCAATGGCATGTAACTAATTGCATGGACTCTGGAGGAATGATGTTTTTCAGTATGCAGTTTATAGTCCTATTCTGGGTGCTCTCCGTAAATCAGGCCCCATGAGTACTAACCCTTCAATTGTCAGGGAGAAACAGGTAAGAGAAGCAGCAGTGAGATCTTCAGTCACTCTTTTTCCCTTTTGTGTTGGGTATCTAACAGTCACCATGAAATCTGGTTCTCCTTTGCTTGAATATTTCTCACTTCTTTTTTAGCGTGACTTTGAGGGCTAAAAAGACCTCTGTGTTGAGTGATTTATGTGTTCTGGGTTAGGAGAGTAAGAATGTCCCCTTTCCCTTTCAAATTGCAGGTATTTTGGAGATACCTTTTTTCTTTTGTTCTTACAGGTTCTTACAGGTGTCATTTACCCAATTCTTTTCCCAGTCAGGGCTATTTTAAAAATATACCATGCCAAAATTAGGGGTTTTTTTGGGGGGGAGGGGGTGGTTTGTGTAGATTAAAGAGAGTAAAATCCATATTTCCAGATTTTCACATGAAGCTTTTCAGACAGGCTGATGTCTCCCTGCCTCTGTCTGTCCCAGAGCTCGTGGAAATTGCATCAGGAGTGATGACTGTTTTATCGTTTTTTTTGTTTGTTTATTTTTTGTGTGGATGTAATTAGCATCTCTGGCTGAGCCTGATGCCTTTGTCTGGCGTTCCGAGCAGGAAAAGGCAGCCAGCTGTGGCGCGTGGTGATTTGTGAATGGATGGGGTTAGCAGGACACTCCTTTGATGATGCTCCTCTTACACACGTACCGTGATGTCGGTTCAGAGGGGCGTCGTAACAACGAAATAGCTATACTGTGTGGCCCCTCAGAGGAGACCGTGTAGAGGACGTTCAGTCCTAATGCAAAGCACATACGATACGCACTTCGTTTAGGGAAGTGTTTGCGATCAGGCCGTCCTGTTCATTCCCTCTGATTAATTTTTGTTTTTGTGACTTACTGCAGTATAAGTCACTGTAATATAATTTTAAGCAGATTAAGCAGTGGTTTGGCGATGGCTGTTTCTGCTGTTCAAATATAAGTTTTAAAAGGTAAGTTGTTGTTTTATATGTATGTTGTATTTCTGTAACAGTTTAGTGAATGAGTGAGTTGTTGGTATTTTAGCTGCATTTTCCTGTGGCGATTACATTTAACCCAAGAACAGACCAGTGTCGTTGTGACCAGGCATAGCTGGGGCCAGGTCCTTCATTGTATATTTGCTGTCCTTGCGTTGCACTCTGCGGTAGCTGGGGTCTGGGCAGCGTTTGTGAAGCTCTGAGCCAGCATGACCGTGTGTGTGCTGCCCTCCTGTGGAATGAGATAGCTGGTAAGCTAAGGGATATCTTCGAAGCTCACTGGAACTTCTTAGACTGACCTTGTTGCATTGTTGGTGCATTGCTGTTTGTCCTTAGGTGGTAATCATCAGCCGCAGGTATAGGTACAGGTGTAGCTGCTCTTAGGAAGCTCAAGAGCACCCTCTTTGGTCACTTGTTGCCATTAGCATGATGTGTTGGGCAGGGCTTCTGTAAGAGGAAACAGGAAAACAAATGAGATTAGGGGGAAAAGGAAGGGGGGGGCTTGTACTTCAGCTCACAGTTTCAGTCCCCAGCATGCCTGCTCTAGTAGGTCCTTCCCAGAGCGACCCACATGAACCTTCTTATGGCTGCCTCTTTCCCAATGTCATCAGACCAAGGAGCTCCCTACGTACAAAGATAATGACTTCATCAATGACGGCCAGAAGATCTACATTGACGAGGACAACAAGAAGATGTTCCTAGACAAGCTCAAGAAAGACGTTGAGGTAAGCATGGAGCTAAGGCCCACCTGGTCTCCTGCATGTCCTCTTCAGACAGCCTGCATCTTCAGGACTTCTCCATATCATTGGGCAATCATCCATCCATCTTCCAACTGCTTGTTCGATGCGGGGCCATAAGGTGGGGGAGCATCCAGTCCAACACAGGACAGGTTCTCACAGAAAATCACACAAATTAGCAGTGAGCCTAGCTGTTCATCTTTGAACTGTGAAAGGAAACCTGCATGACAGGGGGAACCTGCAAACAGCAGGATTCAAACCCCCAATCCCTGTTGGTTGGTGGTACTTCCTCTTCTCCATATCTAACCCATATTTCTCACCAGTTCTTGGCCCAGATGAAACTGATGGACTATAGCCTGCTGGTCGGGATCCATGACGTGGAGCGGGCCGAGCAGGAGGAGGTAGAGAGCGAGGACAACGACGGCGAGGACGAGGGGGAGAGTGACGGCGGAGCCGTGGGTACCCCCCCTGACAGTCCCAGCAACACCTTGGACAGCACTAAGCCATTGGGACCTGGGGAGTTTGACCCAACCATTGACGTTTATGCAATCAAGAGCCATGACAGTAAGTGGGAGGGAAGGCCACGTCAATTGGAGTCCTAGACGTCATAGACCGTTTGGAGCTTGATGGCCCTGCTCTTTATAGTTTTGCGCATTTTGGCATCAAAGTTCAGTTGATGACCTCTCATGGAATTTCATCTTAATTTACCTTCCCTTCCTCCTGCCAAAGATTCGCCAAGAAAGGAGGTCTACTTCATGGCGGTGATAGACATCCTGACCCATTATGATGCTAAGAAGAAGGCCGCCCATGCAGCCAAGACCGTGAAGCACGGGGTGAGTGAGATCCTCTCCTGTTTCAGGGTCTCCTGTCCTCGCCTCGACGTCATCCATTTATCAGCTTGTCCCCTGTCTCGCAGGCGGGAGCAGAGATCTCCACGGTGAACCCTGAGCAGTACTCCAAGAGGTTCTACGACTTCATCACCACCATTCTGTCGTAGCCTGGGGTTCATATGGTGGCAGGGATAAGTTGGAACCCCAGGGGACGGAGAGGGACCCCGGCAGTAGGACGGCAGGCGCGCTCACATTCAGCCTCGGGGGATGCCCTCAGCAGCTGCGTTCATCGTTTGTTTACATTTATGTTACGTTTTGTTTTTTCGACTCGTTCCATAGGACTGGAAGGGTGGTAAAGGAGAAAAGGAAGTACCTTCAAAGCTGGTAGCATGTGGGAATTTGGCCGTTCTTCTTTTGTAATATATGTTATTTCTCCCAGCATTCTCAAGTTACCTGTTTGTCATATTGTTTCCGTTGTTCTTTTTAGTGAGAAATAAAATTGGGAACTGGGGGGGGGGGGGGGGGGGGGCGGGGGGGGGGGGCAACGTGTTCTGTTCCCAGAGGAGACTGAAAATTTGATGGACATCCCTCCCACTGGACTTTGAAAATTTTTGTTGGTTTTTTTCGTTCGTTTGTTTGTTCGTTTTTTTTATTATTATTTTTTAATGGAAGTAATTTTAGCGTTTTATAGGCTGTGTCCGCAGTGGGCAGGGCCAACAGGCATAGAGAGGGAGCAGCAGGAAGTGCAGGCCTGGCCACCTCATGGCTAGCTCCCGCTTAGCACTGCAGCGGAGCAGTCTTCCACAAAACCGCAGCGAGCATCGTGCCCATCGCTGAGCTGATGTCGGTTTCACCTGTCACTGCCTGTAGCGCCCCCTTTTGACAACCGCTCCACACTCATCCTCATACTCCTGTCTCCCAAGGAGACCGGTATCAGCATCTGACAGTACCACAGCCTCTCACACTGTCACCCTCCACCCTCTGTCTTTCTTCTCCCTCCCCTCCACTTGCTGACTGGCACAAATACAACGCATTTGTGCCATTACTGATTTTTTATTAATTTTTTTTGCTTCTGTTAGATGTTTTTCTCCTCTGTTCCAGAGAATATTAACTTTTGCCGACTCTCACCTCTGTTGGACTGGTTTTAAATGTTATTGCCAGGAAAACTCCAGTTTAGCTGCCGTGGTATCACATCGACATAGATCAGATTTTTATTTTCTGTTTTCTCTGTTTGGCAGGAAGTTGAAAACAGTGGTCTTATGAAAGTTTGTTTTAAATGTCACCCACCTTGCCAATCGTATTGACCTTGTCAGTCTCTCCCAGTGGGCTGTGTGACGTCATTCAGCTGTACATTAAAACTTGGTCACATACAAGGAAATTACATATAAACTAATTCCAAACAAATAAAAACAATATTTTTACGCATGACAAAACTCACCAAAATGCTTGTGTGTTTATTCTCTATGGTTACCATGATCTTTTCAAAGGAAATGCAATACTGACACCAATTATGTGAATTGTAGCCTGTGTGGTAAAATTTTAGGTAACAAACATCACAAGCTAAATAATTAATTTTTCTTCTATATCGTTATTTTTTGAACCCATGCAAAAATCACATTTAGTTTTTTTGTTTGGATATATGAATGATCTATTTTTACATTCCATTTTAGTCAACACATCTTTGTAAGTATTTAAAAAAAAAAAACACCCAGAATGAGTGTATGTGTTCTGATATATGAAGGATATTATTGTTTAAAACGTGTACAAAACTTAAACAGTGTAAAAACAAAAAAGAGCATGTTGCCTAAATTACCTTTTTGTTTCGTCTGGTTCCGGTAACCTATAGTATTACCTATTCTGGTACAGTTACATGTTCTTTCTCCAGAATATAGTTTGCAAAATAATCCTAAACATGCTTTTATGCTGTTTTCAATGTATTCACTGTGCGAGAGGTGTGCCTTTTTATTCCAAATTATTTAATTTTGTATTTTTAATTTTTTTTTAAAAAAAAAAAACAAAGGTAAAAAGGTTATTTTCTAAAAACGGAGGTTGAAATTAGTTCTGAGGCTACTCCACTTTTTTCTGTGTAGGTGTACAAATATATATAGTGACATAAGACTACACGAGTTTAATAACAAAAAAAACAAGAAAAAATGGCCAGCTATCTTTTCCAATGTGATTTTGAATGTCTGCATAGCTGACCTCAGTTCTGTTCAGACAGAGGCGTGTGTCGTGACTTTGATAGTGTAGAGTGGTGTCTAGTCCGACTGTGATGTCATTGTGCTCACGCTTCCCCATCAATGTCCGGAACACTCAAGTAGCAGTCCCCTTCCTCCGAATTACCACCTCTTATTGGATGCTGTGACATCTCAAAACTCGTCCACTATAATGCTGTTAGTCCAGACTTTTTTTTCTTCAATTGTCCAATGCATGAGGGGTTTATGACACTTTCAAATGTTGTATGATGTTACTTTGATGAAAAAAGTTAGTTATTTTGATTTGTGGTTTAACCTATGAACTGCAAAAGAATTTGTCCACAAGATGGTTGCCTATGGGCCCCTAACGAGAGTAACCAGCTTCAACAAATGTGTAGTGTTAAACTCACAAGGAGATTGTGTCACACAGCTTTAAAGTACTTTGTAAAAACTAAAGATTTCAAAAAAAAAAAAAAAAAAAGTCACTGCATGGTCAGAGTGCCTGACTTGTTCCCCTGGTGGTTTTGAGTTGGTTTTACACGTCCATATGCATTTCCCTTTTGCCAAAAAGCAACCACAGCCTGAGCTCATGTTTGCGGTTCACTATGTTATGTTGCGTTACATTTTTTGTTGAGTGCAATGATCACAAAAGTTCAGTAACGTTCAGTATATTCAGAATTTTGCAGACATACAAAAACAGTTCTGGCCTTTTTTTTTTTTTTTTGGAAAAATCTATGTAACATTTGCCACAGTTTATTGGTTCATGTGACTTCAATGTTTTCATTAAAGATCTGGAAATACCCTCAAATGTGGCTTGTATGCTGTATGTTATATGCTTTGAAAGTTATTGATGATGATAATTTACTATTCATGATAATAATGCTCATGAACCATTGTCTGCAAGCGGTCTTTGTGAATAAACTGTGGAGGGTGAGGGCTGCCTCGTATTGTATGATGTAATAATTGTTTAACCCACTCCATCCCATAAGCATTGCTCAATAAACTAAAGCACTTTGTCTGCTCTGCCTGGTCTCCATAGTGATGTTTGACTGTTTGTTTTGTCACGTTCTTTCAGGCGTGGGCTCTGTTCCATACAGCAGCTTTGTCAAACCTACACACACTTCCCCCTCACTGCTATATGTGATGGTTTTTCCCCATCTGGTTGGTTGTGTCCGCTGCAGTTCTGCTAAACAGAAGTGCATTAAGTAAGAGTATATTTTTACAAGTTGAATTCAATTACGTTTATTTTTGTAAAACAGCCTCCCCGCTAAGCCTGACTGAACTTGCAGTAAAAGCCTTGTATAGAGTAATCAGGTACCTTTAAGGGCGCTGATGGGATGGAGATTACTCGTGTTCGCTGGTTGTATCCTACGACTGCTGCCGGAACCAGAAAGGGCTGACTCTGCAAACCCGGAATCCTTCAGGCTATTTCTGAAACTTTGTGGTACCGATGTGGGCTTTCATTATCGTGCACGTTCTCCTCCACTTTAACGCTATATGGCAACTTTAGTTACCAACCAACCGGATTATTTTCGGTAATAAATAGCTTCTCGGAAAATGGAGTCTCCATCTGAGCTGTCCATCTTGAGACAATTAAATATTCGTGCCTTATGTTAAACTCTTGCACGTGTCTTTACAAAGATGAATGTCTGTTACTCTGGAACAACCGTTCGGTAAAACCGTGTAATACATAAAAAAGATAAAAATTTCACTCCTGGCAAATAAGTGAACGTTTCAAAAAAAAAAAATAAACACCCCGAGGTCAAATTTTACTGTGTGTGGAAGGAGTAATTATCTCTACTTAGCTTTTATTTTTCTTGGATGAAGTTCCATTCTCTAGTAAACATCTGGATGAAAAACATGTTAATAATTATGTTGCGATAAGTTTTTAAAGCGCGCAGTAAAGCATGCCCATCATCCCGTGCATAATATATAAAGGTTTTTATTGTTAATTGACAAGTAGTATAATTAACAATCCACTCAATGGAGGAGAGCAGCGCGTGCAAAAGTAAACCATATGGTTGTTTACATTTATTCAAATAATGTAAATGTTAACCACCAGTATTCTTATCTATTTGACTAATTGCATATACACAAATGTGCATGTTTTGACATACAGTTGTACGTCTTTTGGTTTGTGCACGTGAAGCTTGTTTAACATGCCTTTTGTGTGTGCGTGTCTGCTTGCGCGTCAGTGTGCGCATGTGCTGTCCCCGTGTACTTTTCTGTCATTAAAGGTAATTTCCTCCGTTTTACAAAGGTTCTCACAGGATAGACATGTGGGGCGCACTCCGCGTTTATCCGCTTGAGATTTGGAAGTAGAGGAAGTGCACCTCCACTGACCCAAAGATTCTGCTGCGATCCTACAAGCACAGATACGGTCACGCTTTTCCATCATCTTTTACGGAAGCCCTGTGACCTGTGCAAACGTAAAATTGATTAATTTTACGAAACATTTTTCATGTTTCATATTGTTTCTATTATTAATATTTAGCATGTGCTCCCCGTGTTACCGTGAGTTTCATTCCATCGTCCTGACATGCAGTAGGGTTGACTGGCTTTATGTTGCCTGTAATGATGATTTTGTGTGTGTGGAAGTGTCTGCGTGTTGTGCCCGGTCATCGACTTTCACCCCACCTATGTGCCCTTCGGTGCTTCGGATGGGCTCCTTAGTCCTTACAATACGTCTGTTCTATTATGTTCAGCTTAAGTACACTCCATCTCTTTATTACAACGTGTACTTTAAGAAGTATTCTATACTTATTCACCGAAGAGTTATTTTTAAAGAGAGAACTTGTCAAATTAACACCACCGGTAATTTGACCTTTAAACTCCCAGCTTCTACTTAAAAGACGTCGATATATTTGGCAAGGACTCAAATGTTTCAGTAAATTTTAAAATGGTCAATAAAAAGTCCGTTCCCGAGTAATTCGTAATTTTAATATATTACATAACTACTTATCAAGATTTATTCCATCGATTTTATTTTAGAAGCAAAAATGTAATGACTAACGATGCATGCCTAAAATAACAATAATAATAAACAACAGCGACGACAAAATGTAACGTAATTATAATTCAGCTAAATTGCTCTAGCAGTGAAATTTAATTGCGCTAAATATATTCATAATGCTTCAGGTACTTAGTGTGGCATCCATAATAGGCCACGTCACGCTTTGAAACAGTCACTGATCATGGGAAAAACAACGATAAGTGGACAGATTAAACATTTCGATCCTAAATGCCCGTGTAGGGTGAGTCCTAACATAAAAAACACCGTAAAAACGAAAGATAAGCAACAATAATGACAACATTTAACGAAATATCTGCTTAATAACTTAGATAAAAGGAATGTACCCAGTGACGTAGTACACGTAGTCCGAATCCCCGAAAACACTTAAGAAAATAAGTAAGCGGGGGCAATAGATGGGTTGCACGGTGTGTCTGGGACAGTCCCACGCTCTAATGCTAAGGAAATGTTTACACACTGCCGGCAGAGGGCGACAGAGAACCGCTTATCCCCCACTCCAGATTCCTTTCTGTCTGGGTCCGAACAAAAGATGATGGAGCTCGAGCATGATGTATCTATGGAAACGCGAACAAAAATATGGAGAAATGCCACTTATGACGTCGCGTTTTTTAATTAACGGCATCTGATCTTCTTTCCGAATGTAAATATTAGAGTCCTTCTATTCTCTGTCAATGACAAATTGGTCTACAGCTACCTTTACGTTTTAATATTTGCCCAGCGTAGTTTAAATTATGTATATTTTCAAATGAGCAAAGCCATATTTTTTTAGGTATTCTGTAACGATGTGGTGACATACAATCGACCTCCTACTGAAATGGAATATGTACGATGTATTATTTTCCAGTCTAAGTTATTAAGTTGATGGAGCAAAAACGCAAAAGATTAGTCTTACGTTTCTTTATTCTCAGTTAAGAGGAACAACAGAAACGCAGCTGGAGACCCTGTTCACTGTACTGAACACAGGCATACTTACAGCTACCTGTGCTCCGCAATTATCCTACATAAAACAATCGCGCTGTGTTGTACTGCGTTAAGTCTTGAGCCTATATACATTCATACGATTTCTCTATTTCCTTGAATGATTTCTCCTTCGCCTGAAAGAGGACTAAAATGGGCTCCTGTTTCGTCGGTTAATCCTTTCCCGCACACACACCTGCTGTCCGCAGCTGTTCGGAGAGAGGAGATAAATTGTAGGGAAGTTGACCGTAATGTAAACTTATTTATTTTGTACACAGCGTGATTTAACAGTACAACGCACTCGGAACAGCCAAAACCACTATGCCATCACGGTGCGTGCTCTGAGTCCGAAATACGTTGTAAACTGCCGTTTTATATTGGAAATGCGTGCTGGTCGCCTTCATTTTTCTTAAGGATCAGCCCTTCCGCAGGCTCGGGCAGATTTATCACGCGGCCCGGGGAGCGCACTTGTAAGAATGATCATTTGTCTTTTCAGTCTCTATTCCGCAGCTAATGTTTAACTTAAACCAGCGCTGCCAGACAAGCGTATTTATAAGCTGAATTTCATCATTTTACTAATAAGGCCAATTTCCAGTCTGGTTAAGGGATACGTAGGAAATTCCTTTTGTCAAACTCTATTCGGTTGGCATGTAATTAATTGTTAAATCTTTCGCCTCGCCAACGAAAAGTTTTGCGCTAGTATCATTTTCATGTGCACTAGCATAGTAAATAATGCAGAAGAAAAGCAATCGATTCTTTGTTAACGGATGTGTCGGCAAAAGCTTCCAGTCCAATTTTACTGTGAACAAAGGCGATGAATGGTAGCTAACAATACAAACAACACATGCTAAAAAATAGTTGTTGTTTTTTTTTTTTTTTAAATCTGCATTTTTGCATTTTAATTAACCGACAATATTCAAACTGTAGTGTGTCTTTAATGGAAAGGCAGCTTCTCTTATTAATTTGTGTTTGATCTTCGCCGACAGGATTTGTGAAGAAATACAGGACTTAACTGAATGTCAAACAACTAATACACCAATAAAGATGCCGATGCCGATAAATTATGGCGATGGTGTTGCAAGTACTTAACAAATGGAACATGGATCTGTGCACGTTTTCGGTTTTGCCAGAGCAGTTGTCTATGATTTTTCTGATTTTTGCAATAGGGTACATATTTATAGTTACCATGACAGATTAGTTATATTCACTGTCAACTGTCACATATCTCAAAGAGACGTTAGCTTTAATGGGAAATCATCTTGGTATTCAGCAGAATCAAGATTAATGTATTGATTTATTTGTGCTTGTCTGACAAAGATTTTGGCAAGTATATGTTAATAAAATACATTTAATCTGCCGATAAATTTATTTTGTGGACCTTGGCTAAAATGAAATAATACAAAATATACCATGCGTCTCACAGTCAGTAACCGCAGAATTACGCTGCTTACTGGTACTGCCGTCCAAACTGTCACAAAAAATATTGTGTATAAAATAACATCTGTCATAATTCCTAAATTTGTTGTTGTCCCCCTGCTGCTTCCAGCCACTGCTCACAGAACCCTGGAGAACAGGGTTTGATAAGAGTAGATAAAATCAAACCATACGCATGCACGGGCATCTGCTCGCCATACAATAAACCTGGAAGCTGTACTTTACATTGGGCTTCACTGGCGAGGCGTAGTTCTAATTTTTTTACGATTTTTTAGGCTTTCGTAGGAAATCTCCAGCGTAGGCGGGAGAGACCAGAGGACAAATACTACAAAAGTATAATGCATGCTTTTCTGTTTTTCTCTTCGGTCTGGCTATAGCCTGACTGAGAATCTGGCCTGCGCCCTGACCTTGTGAAGATGGCAGATTATGCATTGACGGGAAAGCGCTGTGCTATACAAGGTGGCTTCGATGCCTGGTACCAGACGAATAAGCTCTGAGCGAGTTGGGTTGGTTCACCAGGGTCTCAGTCTTTGGTAGATTGAAAAGTCTGATAATTCATTTAAATGTTTTCTTACTTCCATATAGTAGGTCTGGGTACATCGAAAGCATGTCTTCCTTTGTTTATTTTACTTTATTTTATTTTATTTTGAGCCCAGCTGAACGAGATAATAGATGTCATCCGTAACCTCATTTAAAAATAGCAAAAAATAAAATAAAATCAATCAATGCTCAAAAATTTAATGTTAATGTTGCAAGATTAGTCTATTTCTTAAAATGTTTATGTCATATAGGCTAAGTGCAAGTTATCTTTAATTAAACCTTGATTGACTTAGGATAGCAACGATTCTTTTTCTGATACGCCAAACTGTTTGCGTTAATCCACCAAATAAAAACGAAGCATTTTGGGTGAGGTCCGGCAGGATACTGATGGGTCCCTTGCGAGGTGGACCTTCAATCCATCAAGGATGATATAGCACTCGGGGCCGCACCACTGCTACGAAGCCGCGGTCAGTGTTTTGCTCCCTCCCCCACCCCGACTCTTCTGAAATGACCCAGGCAGCGGCAGATTTGATGTGGTTCTCCAGCTGGAAGGGGGGGAGTAGATGGGAGAAGATATTACAGGATATTGAAGAGAGAATGAGAGTGGCCAAGCGGGAGAGGGAAGACAAAAGACTATGAAACGAAAAAATTGGGACCTGTTATGAGTAGCAATTTGATTTTAATAACTATTTTATAACTATAACATATATATTTTTTGTTATGCACTTTGCACTTGAAATAAAACCCGCAAGCTCCGATCAAATCGCAGTCATAACATAATCAGGTAAACCCCACGGTTACTTTACGGTCGCCCACGGTGTTAATTAAATTGATCGCGAGTTCCTCGCAAGCGGCAGGGATGGTCGACTGAAACGTCGCGGAGTCGCCACTTCCTTCCTACGTTTTGTCGACTGTTAATGCGGGAGACGTTGCTTTGAGAGCTTAAAGTAAAACATGGCAAGCTTGAGTGTAGAGGGTCTGTATAGATTTGTTTTTTTGAAGGAAATGCACCATGTTCCTTCAAATTTTCATGCAGCATCCGTACAATACTGTCACCTTCCTGATTGCTTCTGATCTCTATGATCGCACTACGGATTTCTCTCTCTCTCTCACCCCCCTCAACCTGCCTGGCTGCGATACGAGGGAGCTTGTTCACAGTCACCTATAAGAGAGACCACGACAAGAGGGCTCACGTTACAATAATGCTATTATCCTTCAGATCTCGTTGAGCACGGGACTAGCTGCGACGGTGAAAGACTGCAGAGAGCAGCAGGGACACCCTGGCCGCAGGTCGACAGCTTCACATCTGCAGGCGGGAACGCGATGCGCGAGGGCTTGCCGGTCACTCGCGAGCACGCGGCTCACGTTTATCATCGACCTGAAAAATCTGCGCACGTCAGACCGGGCACAGTGCTGACAGAAGGAAAGACACACGTTTCCTCTCCCCAGCTGAGGCTTGCCGCGGAAATATCCTGATTGCGAGCATTCTGGAGCTTCACCTTTATGAATTTCCATGACAGAGATTCCTATCTGGGGCCAGTTCTCTGACCGTCCACTGAACAATCATATATAAGTCCCAGACCTGATTTGGACAGTGAAAGGGACAATTCCAGCATGACCAATACAGCATGAAATTCTTTTGAATGGAACCATATAATGTAAACTCTCAGAGGGTCTGTGAATGGGAACATACAGGGGTGAGGAGAATTTTATTGACTGTGAAAAGACCGGCCTCATATCAGATAATACCGTCAATATGGAAAGAGGCGACTTTCTAGCATTCTGTTGATACTGTGTTCTTGTGCCTGGACTGTTAATTTAGCCACCTTAGCTTTTCATGAAACGAAAGTAAATGCTTGAGGGTAATTCCCTGCTAGGGTCCGTTTGCTGTCACATCCATAATGCTGATAAAATGCTGTGCGTTTCTAATCTGTAAGCTAATATAAGAATTTTGCAGATTTATCTATATGCAAGAGGTTACAAAATATGCAAATTTACTCATTGATTATAAGCTTGTCCTTGCTCTGGGGTATTTTTCTTGACCAGTATGAGTCTAAATGTCATACATAATGCAGGAATTACCCTAGAAATGTATTTTTTTTTTCAGTTACATGTACACCAACTGCATGTATATAAATGTTTTCATTTTGATGTATTTAATTAAGTTTTTTCCCCTCATTTTTCTTTCCAAATTCCTTAACATAAACTACTCAGTACATGGACATTTATATATGTGTGTGTGTGTATATATATATATTGTTTGGTTTCTTATGGTTAAGGTTAGGGCTGGGTAGGGGTTAAGGTTGTCACTGTTGGGATTAGGGATTTGCCCGGAGAAATGAATGGACGGTTCCCACAAAGATATGAGTACATCTGTGTGTGTGTGTGTGTGTGTGTGTGTGTGTACCCCAGACATAAAGGTATACTTTATAAGGTATACTTTATATAATTAGGTTCAAATATGTATAGATGGGGCATTGCTGTTACAATTACATCCAGCATTTAAAAAGAGATTAAACCATTGCAACAATAACCCAAAATGTTGATAGGAATTATTTTTTTGCAAATGATTTTTTGAGACTACACTGTAGGATACTATAGGTTCTATTGTTTCTGTTATGCATGAATGGCTAATTTACTCGGGCGTTTTGTAAGGGAAGCAGAGAGGGGAAAGGCAGCTTATTAATGATAAGATAAAGAGCTCCAAATGGAGTGTGATCTTGTTAAAGCAGTCACTCCAATTATTCATCCGGGCAGGGAATGGCGTTAGCCATGCCAAGGGGTGTGAAAATAAACAAACACAATAGTGTGGCATGTTTCTTAACAGGGGCTTTAGATTTTCGCCAGTGGGATGTTGAGTGGTCCCCCGGCGGTTAGGAGCAGCTGCTGGGATGGCATTGTGCCCAGAGGCCCCTCCCACAAGGGCAGGGAAGGGCTACCGTGGTCCCGTCGACATGCGGATATCCCACATGCGGCACACTGGGTGTCGGGGCTGGTACCCTGCCACTTCCCGCAGCATTCCATGCGACCTTCAGCAGTGCATTCGCCAGGAGATTTATAGGAATTTGCTATTATGTATTACTTTTTAGGGTTTTCTGGGGTTTCCTTTTTAACAATTGCATTGGAGGTTTATCTTAAACAAGCACATTAAGTAGCCCATATAATGTATAAATAATAAACCTTAGATGAACAGTAGAATAGCTTTGGTGTTGAGTCTCTGGATGCCCAATTGTACAGCTCCCTGGGAAGAACTGGGATCTAAAGCTCCTGCTTCCACCAACATGTCACAAGAATATTGCTGTCAATCAGGGGTTTGTTGGTTTTGAAACAGAACTACACCAAAACACTCTTTGCATATGCCGTAATGCCTGCAAGTTGGTTAATAAGTTAGGTGCAAACTTTATCCCTGTTAAGAGCTGATAGGACCTAAAGTGACATTCTGGATTTATGATGCCAATTTTTTGCCAAATTATTCCCACGGGGCAAATTCCCCCTTTGGGAAGCAGGACTGTATCATTAATAAAATGGATCTACATCTGTGTGCCGTGCTAAATCGCAAACACTAAGAACATTCAAAATGTGAAGTTGATGAATGAGAATGAGTCTAAGAATATATGCTGTGGAGTTGTTATGGATGAGGCTGTGGGATGGGAGTTATATGCAGTTACAAATTAAGTGCTATCAAGGCGGCACTCAAACAACTCCTTCAAGTCATGTGAGGAACAAGTCCAATCAGATGACACCTCATTGCAGATATCACTGCACGTGGTGGAGCAGCAGGCTGTAAGCCAGTGTTTCCTAACTTGGTCCGCGGGAACGCCCAGACAGTGCATGTTTTTGTGGGAGCTGAGAGGGAGCAAAAATATGGACTGTCTGGCAGTGAGCTAGGAGGGAACAAAAACATGAACTGTCTGGTGGTCCCCAAGAATCAAGTTCTATGTATCACTGCTCTATGTATTCTAAATACCACTGCTATGACCAGCAGAGAGATGATATGCTACCGAGACACACATTCTTTGGTGTGATGAAAAACATGCTTGTGTCACTGGTCTGGTGATGGCTTCAAAATGTGTCCATACGTTATATAAGGTGAGAGCCCCCAGGACCATGGAGGACAACTGGGATATTTATCAAGTCAACAGGTCAGCAGGAGTCATAGTGCCACTGGGATGAGGTTCTTCTGTAAGAACAGGTGGAGCATGCTTAGATAACAGAACAGCTTTCCCTACAGGTGAACACAGTCCCAGAAATGTGGTGGCAGTAAGGAAGAATGAAATCTCATGGTACGGTTATTGGGACTCCAACATTCCACTGGCTCATCCACATGCCATTTAACCCCTGATTCTCCTATACTGCTACCCCAGAATGGAGAAGAGGACTGCACTGCTGAGGTTCTGATGCTTGCGACTGACATGCAAATTTATTTAAGAACAGTAGCAGACACAGACAAGCAGACACACTGGGATCTAATCCACACTACCAATGTCAATATGCTTACCGAGATCAAGGCGAGGTGTGCTCGAGAAGCTATGGAGGCTGACAGAATACCATGGGATCTTGTACGGATTGTTTCCTCGATGTTTCTCAGGATTAACTATGATTTCTTTTGTTATAGTTATTCGTGTTCTACTGACTAAGAGACTAGGAGACTGACTTCATCCTAGACCCCTGACTGGGTATCCACTGTAGGGGGTACCTGCTATGGGAATGTGGGAGAATTGAAGACTGCTTGAAAATGAAATATTGGAGAATAGTGTGCAGGTACCTCCTGGTCAGGTATGAAGATATGCCTTTTTTGTCTCTTAATTGTCCAGGAATGTAGGAAAGGTTTTTTTTGCTTCTTAATTGTCCAGGTTGTGTATTATGCAAGATTGCTGACCATTGAGCCCATACTGAGCAGGATCTTGGCTTGAAGGTGCTGGGTTTCTCCTGTTTTATAGTGTCAAGGGTCCTGGTGCTGTCCTTGTGATTTCATGACCTAGCACTGACCGAGAGTAACCTTGGATCCCCCCTGGCTGCAAAACTGACTATTCTTATCTAAGAATGCATGTTAATTAGTAGCCTACATGTCGCTCTGTTTTCCATTATCTTATAGTTTGGCAGGGCAAGTCTTCCTAGCATTTCTTGGCATCAACAGCAGGAAGTCCCAACAATCTTCTTTGCACTTCCTATCACCAGCGAAGTGTCTCATATCCACCCTGTGAGCAGTCCCGTCAGGACCATACTCAGCCAAGGTCAACTTGGGATGATGATGTCACTGGGTGTTCGTGGGGGGGGGGGGGGGGGGGGGGGGGGCGGC
>JAODLC010000085.1:14361103-14389149 GCA_026781145.1 Hippopotamyrus pictus | reverse complement strand
GGGGGTGGCCTGCACAGTATCACTCAAAAGGTCACCTCATGGGTCTGGATGTCCACCACCGTCTCAGCATCCACCATCAAATCCAAAGGGAAGGGTTGACAAGGGAGATTGGGAAAGGGGGTTGGGTAGGATAGTGTGACCCCTATGCAGAATCATTCTTCACTCTCACACATGTTGAAACTGGGGGCATGGGGTGAAAATGGTGGAAAAGGAAGCAAGCAAAGTGTATAAATGTAGGGGGCAGAGTGGCCAAAAGACTGAGTAAGGAAAATGACTCCCCCCCACATCTGCATTTCAAATGAGCTTGGTGAAGCTGTGCGCAGCACATGGGACCTGTCAGCTGTTGAGGACACAGGTCAGTGCCTGGGTCCCATTACCATCTTCTCTCTACATATAACACTCTCTGTGGCTATCTCTGTGTGGGATTATGGCGCTGCAAGTCTGCATATGCATATATACCTGTGACTCCACTTCTGCACATTCAACTCACTGTATGCAACTGTGTTTTTCTATTGGTTCATGTGCATATTCGTTTACTGATTATTTGTATGTAATCCCATCGATTGCTTAACATGCATGGTGTAGAAATATTATTTTAGAGCATTATGTGTCTGGCCAAGGTCCTCTGAGGGTAGGGTCCTTGCAATAATAATGACAATCTCCAGCCATCTGACTGAATGTCCCCTCATTAGGCTGTATAATGAGTTGCCTATTCTGTGGGTTGGAGGGGGTCAGGGGGGGTCCACTAGGTCCTATTTTCCCTGGAAGTGCAGTCACCAGCTGGGATAGAAAACCAAAAAATAAAGCATTCTCATCCAAATTAAGCCTCATAGAACAAAAGGAATTAAAAAGGGGAGGGTCACTAAAAGCTGCCTGAAATATGTTTGGAATATGAAAAGAACTCTTATACTGAGGCTGGGTATTTTAACGTGGTATCTGATACACATACACACCCACATGTATGCATGGTGAAAAAATATGGTGCAATAGTCTCTATCTTTTTAATTCAGCAGCAGCAGGATCCTCTCCAGGACTTACTGAAACAAACAGTATATACTGAAACAAAGAGAACAGATTAATGAAAGGCAGTTTTTTTTTTAATCACTATCATATACTAATCATTTCAAAGTTAAGGTAAGTTGATGTGTGAAAACAGTGAATGCTGCTAGAAATATGCATATGTTTGTATGTATATTTTACTCATATTTTAAAAAATTTGGATGGAAAGGTGACCCACTGGATGGCTGGCTTGAGTCCTATAACTCTGTTCTATGTGTGTGAAGTTTGCATCTTCCCTTTATTTCCTCCTGTAGTTCAGGAAATTGGCATCTATCAATTGCCCATAGTATGTGTGTCCTGCGATGGACTGCTATCTTTTCCAGGGTATAACCCAGCCTTGTGCAAGCTTGAACAGGCCCTCTTACATTCATGACAAGAGGGATGTGTTTTAAAATTTCACAGCATGTGTATTTACTTGTGTTACTTTAATGTGTATTAAAGGTATTTAATGACAGATTTATGAGACAGCTGGATATATAACTAAATGTATAAGATAAGGTTTGATCCTGTTGAATTCTTTCACTTTCCAGTCACATTTCCAAGACAGGATTGTGGGTACATCTTAAACAGGATACCAGTCCAGTACAGGGCACATACATGCACACAGGTTACAGAGACACCAGTTAGCGTTAGAGTTAACTCAATTGCAATACTTCATGCTTTAGTGAACATTTAACTAGCATCCACAGCACAACTAATGCCCGATTGTTATAGAATAGCAGTACAGAATAGAAGATGCAAAGAAACTTAACCACTTTATCTTCATCTTTGAAGATGACTTGGAAAAATCAAAATAAAATAATTCTAGTCTTCCTAGCTTTTTTTGTGAATATCAGATATAGATTTTAATTACATACCCTATAGTGTTGAAAGGATTTATGGTCATACCATACAGTATATTATCACAAAAGAACGCATGCTGGGCACACCATTTCATTTTATCATTGACATTAATTACTGAAAGATACATGGTGCTTTTTAAGTAAAGATTGAAAGAGTTTGCTATCATTATTATAATTTGAACATGTGAATTTTAGAATTTGGACACGTAATAATTTGGACAGAATTGTCATAAAAATATTGAATCATACATTAAATTCTGTAAGACCGCTACTGTACTGTACATTTGACTGTAAAGCATACTTTTTCAATTAGTGTCTAATACTAAATTTTCGGCGGATATACTAAGCAAATAGTAAAACAAAGCTAAAATCATTAGCTACATCTTGTTACTGCTAGCCAAAATCGACCTACAACTTTGCTGACGTCAACACAAAACCATATTTGTGCCTCATCAAAGCCGACTTCTGTTTTTAAGTCATATGCGGTTTTAGCTACTTTAGCTAGACTAGAAAAAAATTCCCAAGATAAATGTTTAATCTGTATTGATTAAAATGGAACTAATTAAATGTTGCATTTTGTATTAAAGGAAGATTGGGGAAGAATTGTCAAGAAAAAGTTTACTTTTGAAGGATTGCAATGGCATCATATAACCTAAAAAAAAAGATTAAATGCACGCAGCACCGTGCCAACACTGCAGCACGGTGCTGCAGAGCGGCGACCACCAACTTGCAGACGGGCGTGAGCCGCCCATAGCAACACTGCGCGCGGCAACAATGTAGCTGGCGGTTGTTCTGGAAACAAACCGGAAGTAAAAGCGCAGGCATTTTTCTTGTCTCGCGGCTGCGGGCGCGAGCGCAAGGACTGTAGGCGGGAATGTTGCCAGCTGCGTAAAACGACGGCAGTACCCCTGCTGAGGCGCAATGGTGCGAATTTATTCAGGCTTTAACTGTATTAGAATGGTACACAAGTAATACGAGTTTTTAAGTTTGTGCCGTGATTTTAGAAATAATATATTTTGTTGAATATTTTTAGGAATTTTATAGTTCAGCCTTCTCGTTTCACCTGTGATGGCATAAAGTTAGAGGAAAGTCATTTAGTTTTAAGCAATTTTGATTACATTCAAATTTGTTAAGTTAAACTTTACCTTACTTCTGCCAAAATATTGGAGCCCGTTCTTGTTCGACTTTGAGTAATATTAAATCCTCGACACTGCTTTTTTTTTAGGTATCTAGCTCTTTCGTGACATTTTCAAATTTGAGCAAGATTGTCTAAAATTTCTGTTCAAATCCTCGAAAAGTTTTAGATGTACTTGCTCTTGCTCAAAGTAAGTCATATTTCAATGGCATTAAAATCATTTAACCCTTAGGCAAATCTAGGGTACGCAAGTGTTGTACTATTTTATTTTAGCTTCTATTATGACTCAATTTGCCACAGTTTGTATAATATTCTATCAGATTTACTGTCAGGGAAACATTTTAAAGTAGACTAACGTGTGATGTATTGGAATTATAATACCGCCAGTTTTATGAAAGATAATGGTTACGTTTTTAAAATGATATTTGACACGGCGATAAACGTTACTTTTATTGATGGATGCTGAAGTAAGAATCCTCCCCCTCCCGCTAAATCATGGTACAGGGATGATGTTCCGGTTACTAGGTGATGTTCTGGATAATCATGTGGCTTCGGCGTAACCTGTATTTATAGTCAATCTGTTATTTCCAGTTCACTGTGCTGCTACGAGACATAAACATGTCCTTCCGCATTAAATGGTTGTCTGTGTTTACGAGCGGCTGAAACCTGAAATAACACTGATAATGAGAGTATTTAAGTGCGACATAATGAAAATAGTGTCGTAACTAACCCACGTCACGTTTTACCCATTGAAGCTATAAAATTAATAGACCGTGTAAGTCATGGAAGACGAGAAAAACTTTAATCCTTATCGATAATCACTGTGGTTAACCTTGTTATTCGTGATGTGCCCGCAGTTTTAGCGAGGAGTAGTACGGCGACGTTCCCGAATCATCGCACTTATGGACTGAGTCTTCCCTGTAGCTTATTGAGTTACACGACGGTGTTACAGTTGACGTGAGTCCAGCTATAGTTAATAAAAATGCCAGAAGTACCTCTCCTAGCGATCTCTACGCACGACGTCCCAAGAGGAATATCTAAAATAATGCATATAAGTTTATTACACTGATGAGTACGCTGATCGACAGAAGCAATTAAGGGTACGTTAATATCCGCCGTAAGCACTTTCGAAGGAATACTGTAAATATGATGCTACAGAAATGAAGCGACTTCGTCATAGGTTGAGATTAATAACAAATGCCAACCCATACCTCAATTTTTTAAGAACTGGATTTTCAATAATGTACACTAATTAATTAGCTTTACCTGAAAAAGAGTATTTAAACTCAAGAACCTCATTTCCAGTTTTATAATGAAAAACATGTTCAACTGTATGTTTTAATTGTCGAAGGAACAGATTAGGTTACTTTTATATAGTACTCTAAGATATGAACAGTATGTTAAAACAGTTTCCCCCCACGTTCAACGTTTTATACATCTTTCAACGTTTATATCAAACAGGCTTTTAAAGAAGCTACTATGTATATGGAAAAATTGAACTATTAGTACCAGTACGTAGGTATACATCAGTTTACTTTAATACTAATTATCTTTAGCAAGTCATTATTTCTCTTGTCATAAATCTTATATGAGTTGTATATAAACGTTAATAACGATATAAAATTCGTTGTATTGTGACATCTTAAAGTAATCCGTTATGTGTGCCGTTTTTAAATGCGTTTGTTGTCTTGCCACGAATTTTAGAAATTTAACTTAAAGTCTATGGTATGTGTTATGTTACTCAAGCGCTTTGAAGAACGACTAACATTAGTTCACCAAACCGATTGACTGAAACCCACTTTAAAACAGCTTAGCGAATATCAGTCAGTAGTTTACCCAATGAAGTTCTAAGTCGCTTTGGATAACAAGCATAACCTAATAAATTAAGCAAATAAATGAGGATATTGATGTGTTTTACTAAAATATCATGTTAAAATACATTGCAAGTAAATCGGGAAAAATAATCAAGCTGCCAGTATATTGACAACCCACTATAGAATATGTAGCCTTCCTGTTATGTTAATTTATGATTTATTATAAATGCGAATGTAAGCAAAGCGGCGCCTATATTTTCATTCATTTTAATAAAGATTAATCAATTATAGAATAATTTAAAGCATGCAACCTTTTTGCATCGGTGTTTTAGCTGAAAATCGCTGGCGAGGACACCGACGCAATTTATTTTTTATTTATTGTGTAATATATGCCATTAATTTTTAACACCAAACTCAGAGTCAGTTTTGTTGTTTAGACCAGTCATACGTCATATTATATATATCTATGGCGATATGTGGCAAAACCAATTATAATCTATTTTTAAAACAATATATTTAAATATCTTATTTTTTTCTCTAAATATTTAAATGCATACCCTCAGTAGCGTATTTTATCGTCAATAAACAAATGTGTATAATATTTAAAAAAAAATATTTCGTGAAAATAAAATTATGAAGTTTGCATTTTTTAGTAACAGTAACGGAACGGAAGAACAATTGTTTAGTTTGCTGATTGATTAATTGATTGATACTGATTGCATTAGTTACCCTTCTGCAGGGATATTACCGTGCGTGCAACTTTTTTTCTTTCGGTGTTTGAGAAGGTAACATATCTGAATTTGACACATAGTATGGGCTTTTTATAGAAAAATGAAACAGTAACACGTGATAGCCCGGTGAGTTTAATCCCAAGACACTATAAAAAATTTGATTACTCTAAGATTAGTCCTTAAAGGACATTATGCTTGAGAAGGATAAAATGATACATCTACAAAATTGCACTTGAAGTTAATATATAGCATCATACAGCCAAAGTCAAAAACTTTCTTGCTGCTGAAATAAACCTTAATTTTCTTAAGTGACATATTATGCAGTCTTACCATTTAAAGATATATTTTAAGACTTTAACTTAAAAAAAAAAATCAAAGTGGAAATATTTACTTTCAAATACACACATCTAGGCGTAACAAGTTTTTTTTTTTTTTTTTCCAAAGTACTGACTTACAGATGTGGAAGCGTTTACTCACTTACGCACCGCTATTTGTGGTATATTTGCCGGAGCAATGTCGTTCAGAAGAGAAACATACGTGCTGATAGAAAGGCAGAAACAGGTTGTAATTAAGTAATAAAAATGTAAAATGTTTATTTAGATAGACGTTTTATACTGTGCAACAGTAACAATACAATAGTTTTACATACAGTCGACCAAATACAGGATTTAGAACACTGTGGAATAGACACCACAAAACACTTGAAACAAAGAAACGAAGACTTATATAGGTAAGAGAAATAAGCGTCTGGCAGACACGTAGGACCTGTTAGTTTATTACACCTCTATGGTTCAGCTAAGTGATAATATATACAGGATTCTTTATCTAGAGCTTGGCTTGCTGCTTTACGGCAGTCAACCCGAACTTAGAGCAATCAAAAGACTGAAATGACAGCAAAAAGAGAAGAGCTTATTTTTAGAAAACCAATACAAGCTTTACTTCCAACAACACTGGGATGTTTCCCTGCTGTTCCCATTCTTACTAGCCCAACACTTTATAAAATATAATACTGCTGCCAGTTGGGATACAGATAGCATAGTCTACTCTCCAGCATTGTAGGCCCCCTTATCTTCACACACGCCCGTCCATCCATCCATCCATCCATCCACCCACACACATGCACGCACACACCATACAGCTCAGTTTCTTCATTTTCATTTCTCTAGCTCTGGTACATGTTGCAGTTGACTTGCAGTTGCATGTTGCAGATAAGTAGAGCTGTACATAGTATTTGTCACTTTGTTGCAGTCTCCCCCCAAATGACAGCCGCTTCATGAAAGCTTAGATATACAACCCTTATTATAATGAATATAAACTGTAAGCCTTCGGTTTGACACTGATGAAATTCATGTTACGCATTCACTTATCAAAAAAGGCAAATAGTGAAAGGAAAATGAACTGTACAAATGAAACCCCATCGAATTCTGGAGAGGTACTTCCATGCCTATCGAAACGTTCCCTGTAAAAACAGCCTTCGCCAGCATTACACTTTATGTGCTTGTTTTCCTTTCTCCAACATCGGCTTTAAACACTGAAATCAGCCGATATCCCCTATTTTCTACTGAAATGCAACTTCCACTATAAATTTCACATGAAAGATATAAAGACAAATGGCAATAATGTTTTTTTTTTTCCTTTTTCTTTTTTTTTAAAGAAAGCAACTACAACAGCACTAAGTCAGCATGGGAGGATCCAGGTAATCAGACTCTGGCACCACACCCTCGTAACAGTCATCCAGAAGATGCAGACGAGCCATTAAGCGAGGCTTTCCGTGCCTTGTTGCAGAATGGGGGCTGGCGGTTTGGGCTTGGATTGGCGGTGGTGCCATTGACGGCACTGGAGATATGCGGGAAGTGAGGATGTGGAGACTGGACAGGGGTGCCAGGACTGGGCAGCGACGAGGAAGTAGATGGAACACCAGCGGGGCTGTTGGCCTTATCGCTGCCAGAGTCGCTCTCCATCTCAGACCGGTTGGCACTGTTTAACCCCTCTGGTGGCTGACTAAGCTTCATCTTCTTGCAGCTGGGTCGAACTCGGTACTTCAATGGTAAGGGGCCATTCTGCAAAAGAAACAGTTCTATACTTCCAGCTCTCATGAAGGAATGGCTAGATACAGACAGCAGACCTGGGTCAAACATGTTTAAGTCGCAATGCATCAGCAAACCAAGGGGTTTTGAATTCACAATCAAAAATACGTATTTAACAGCAAGTTAAGAGTTATGGGGAAATTAATATAATCAGTGGCAACCAAGCTGTAAATGAGAAGTTTCCTATTTACTACACTGTGCTTGCATTAGTTATTTTAAGTGGCTAACTGTATACAAAGATGTATTCACCACAAATTAAAATAGAAATTTATTGTGGGTTATTTTCAATTAAACCTCTACATTCACAAATCTATATAAATGAATACAATACACTGTGTGAGGTGACAGGAAACTACATATTTTCAGTTTGAGTGCCATTGTGTATATTAAAAATTCACATAAATGGATAGTCTTACCCTTCTCCAGGTATAGATGTAAGCAATGTCCATTAATGTGTAGTAATCTTTCAAAGGTTCATCTTCATACATTACTTCAATCTGCATAATATACAAATAAATAATGCTCAGTGGCTATATTTTATTTCCAGGGAACAAAACTTTATTCTAACAAATTAGCAATGAACAAACTCAGACATAACCATTTTGCAAGACATAGCTAGAACTAAAATTCTACAAAAGAAATACATTATTAAAATTAACTACAAGAATGCATCTATGCATCAGACCATTTCACAAATTCAGGTTTAGTAATATTATGATGGTAATTAGCTAGAAATACAGAATAACACAAAAATACAAAATAAATGGCAAAACAGTATCGTCAGGGATAAGCTTGACTCACCTGGAAGGTACATGGAATATCCATTTTGCTTCTGAGAAATTTTCTCAGATGCATGACAGTCATAGCAGCTGGGCACTGCAGATATCGTTTGTCAATTATCTGCTGGGGGGGGGGGTCATATTATGTTTAGAATAATTAGTCACACAATAATTTTTGCCTAGCATTTTATAAACAACTACAGTATAATTAAAAAGTATAAAAAGATAAACCTCCTCCTTTGACTTCTCCTTTTCCCCATTTCCTTGCGTTTCAACCCTGTAAACACAGTACGAAGGTTACTGGCTGAAACTCACGGTATGACTCAATGCCGAGTTTAATATACCCATACCAGGAAAGGGTGAGCATGAACAAGGAAGATTTTATCAGGAACAAAATACACTGAATCAAAGCCTAAGCCATTACCCATTACTGACTTTTTAAATAGAAAACACTACACAAAACATTATAGCGATTTCAAATGTTCAATAAGTAAAGATAATTGGTAACTCAGTCAGAATAAAGCAAAATGCCAAGTGAAACCAAAGAATACACTCTAAATTTAAATGGTATACTTCAGATTTTTACTTTATTACTGAAGAAATCACAGGAATTACCAAGTCTCTAAATAGATTATTTTTAAAAACCCACATTCAAATAAAATTAGTGTATATCTGTGTACAAAGCATACAATTAAGAAGTGAATGTTTTAGTATGTTACTAATCAAAGTGAGTACTGATAATTTAATATGTAGCTTTTTTAATTAAATTAAAGCTTCAATATTTTTTAAATGTACTAGTTTGCTACAGACAAATGTTAAGGCAGTCAACTCATGCTCAGAGTCACCATCAGATTCATAAGTTCACAAAAGAAATGCATTTTTCATTATGAGTTGTACCTGCTGGGGTCAAAAAATTCTATGGACAAGCTGATTATCTCATCATCTGTAATTATTCTCTTGTCCTCGTCGGCCACCTCTCCACGGTCTTCATTTGATCCATTTGCAGCTTAAGATAAGAGACAGAAAGGACTTGTTACCCTCTCTGCAAATGTGGAAGTCAACTCGATTCTTAATAATGCAACCTGAAGTACATAGAGGATTGTATTTCTATGGAGAGAACTGCTCTGAAAGCCATCTGGTTTCATAGGGAAGGGAAAAATTAAACAAACCAACCATCAACTGATGGGTGTTCAGCATAGAAATCTCGTCTTCGTTTCATTTCATCTGTAGAGGAAAAGGAGGGAGGTGTTAAAACCTAACAATTCTTATCTAGGAAAATCCATCAGCAAGGTCTTGTACATGTAAATTACTTACTTTTAAACAAACCGGGAACCAGCTTATATACGATGTCTTGAAGAGTCTTATCAGACCTACAGTTAACAGCATTACAGTTAACATTTTTACCCATTAAAAGTTACAACCAAAATGACAATCAATTAAGCAATTCCAAATTATGAAATCTAATTTAAGTATAGTATTACTTGTTCATTTTGAATACAGTTTAACCTCTGCTTCTTTAATTCCTGTAGCAAAACGTATAAAGTTTTTACATTCCTGTAAGATGTTAGTAAGGATGCCTAAAAACTATTTAATACTTAAGGGCAAATATTTCCACAGAAAAAGTAAAGCCCTGTCCTAAGATAGGTAGCTTATACATAAAACTGTATTACTATGTTTTTCAGGTCTAAAATATGACTTGCCTGATATTTAGAAGAGGCTTTGTTTTGTGTACTTGAACATCGCAAATTGGGCAGTATTTGCTGGTCTCAAGATAACGCACGATGCACATTTTACAGACTGTAGAAGAAGAAATTAGACAATTATTTAACTCATATGAAGCAGCAAGAAAACATTTATGTTGCATGCAAATAGCGCAGACTGTGGCGGCTTTGTAAACATGCAATGGCAACGACCGCTCGCGCTACTTACAGGAGTGCAAACATTCCACGATGGTCGTTGCGTCGATGAAATATCCACCGCACAACGCACACATCAAATGTGGATTTAGCTCCGTTATCTTAATTCTGGTTGTTCGGTGCATCGTCATGGAAGGCAAATACCTACATGGGAAATATTAATGCCAAATTCTAAATTAGTTATCACTTCTTAATTAAAATGAATTAATTCAATTTTCACGAATGTCGTCCAAAGCCGTTTTAAACACGACTGAACTTTCCCTTTTTACACTTACACTAAGCCGAGGCACTTCTCATTTGTGGGGAAAGGGGTAATTGATCATTACGCATAATTCCGGAGCAGCGTCAAGCAACGTTTTCGTCTTAGGTGAGCATGTACCACTAAAGAATTTTACATGTGAAGTATTTCCTTCCGACTGAAAGTACAATAGTGTTAAATCATTTTCCGAAGGATAGGATATTGATCCAACAGACGGATCATAGGTTTCTCAACGCATTCCCGGTTGGTTGTGTTGACTGGGCAACGTCTGGCTGCAACGCAATTGCCTTTTGTCATTACAAAGCACATTATAACCTAACTTAAGCCTTTAAATTGCCTTATTTCCACGTTTGACGATGGGGAGTGGTATCTAGTGCCAAACACGATAACTCTTATTGTTGCTATAGCAACAACTTAGGTTACACTTGGCATTTTGCCAATGAAAATAGAGCCCTGCTACAAGGGGGAACTGCAGCTCGTGCAGATGTGACGGAAAAACAAATCCATAACTAGACAAGCCACAGTCAAACCAGCAGCGATTTAAGCAGTTACCGATTTAACCAGGCTAGCGACTGCCATTTCGCAGAAGAATCATACATATAAACCCAATCTGTTCGGACAAGAGAGCCACTATTCATCTGCAATGCTTTCAGTGCGGTTCGGCATCAGCCTCTTCCCCGTCAGAAACCAATGCTGATAACATTAACATTAGTAATATTTACTGCAGATTTCACTTCGGTTTCTCATATTGTTTAAAACAACAAAGGTTTAAGCTTTAAATTATCTTAAAATATTTTTTCGTCGTCTACAACCTATCTGAAGCTCAAGAAAGCAAGACCTTTTCACGGTACCCTACCTTAACGGGAAATGGTCCAAAATCCGTACGAGAAGACAACCTAATACAAAATGCGACAAATGGAGAGTCTACAGTCCGACTAACGATCCGAATTACCGTTTTAAATCCTAAAAGGAATCCCGTTAAGACAAGTCCATACTTCGCACAAGGATGTTTTTCGCTCTCTCACACACGAACAGAAAAGGATTTCCCTAAAAAACCACCGCGTGAAAGGTGAAAGCGACAACCACTACAATACGCTTTCCCCTCGAAATAACACATACGCTGTTCATTTTAGCAAGAGGGGAAAGTTCAATTGTCACAGCACAGCTTACAGCATTCACCTTCCATAAAAAGTGCAACGCAATACAGCGTGGACGGGTGTTCATAACGCTAGACTTCACAATGCGGGCTTGTTTGAGCACCCTGGGCTCAATATTTTCGGTCGTTCTTGTTTAGAACGTGCCAAGGTTCCAGCTAAAGCATTATTTATTAGGGGAGAGCTAAATACGGTTAGTTTCGCCAATCAAATATTTACCGTATGTATAAAGGAGTCTTACAATAATGTTAAATGGTCATATGACATTATCAACGTGATTACATGTGATGCAATACTCCAACAGTGCTCATTATCAATGGCTTCTCTAGCTCTAAATGTCTAGGATTATGCCAATTGAAGTCGTGCACGTGCATTCCACGACCGATGTAGATCTGTGTCAAAGGAGCATGTTCACCAAAAACCTTCGTAAATGCGGGGACCCGCCGGAGCACCGCTGCCACCTTATGTTGCATTTCTAAACTTTTTGTATCAATCAGTTCAGCTTACAAATGAAGCCCCTACTAAACTCCAGCAAATATCCAAACAGAAACAGCTGACCAGTCTGTACTAATGCACTCCATACTTTCTGGTACTTACATGTACCACAGACGACTGAAGCGATAATACATTAACATATATGTGTCCTTTTCATTACTATACAGCTGTAGAGCGCACAACAGAAAGGCCCCATTCAATGACACAAGTCCCAAAGAAGTCAGGGCGATAGCATCACCATATCATTTTAAATTATAGCTTCCATCAAATAAAAATGCTCATAATCCAACATGAAAAGAAAATCAAGGACATACTTGGACTACACTGCGTATTATGCAAATTAAGGGGCTAATGCCATTTTTAAATACTTTAAGTTAGACATGCTGCGATTAGGTTGGCAAACGATTTTTTTTAAAGTTTGGTCATTTCTAAGATTTTTTGTATATTACTGTCAGATCATACAAGAATTAACGGGGATTGATACAAAGGCAGCTCACGTCAATACGACCTCAGCTAACACGCATATTCTCTTCTTACTTTTATCTGACCATTATGTGCCCCAACAGCTCTGAAAAAATCTTTTAAAACGTTGCTGCATAAGCTTTATCAGTATTCTTAAGACATTACAATGGCTTACACAAATTACTCAACCCTAGTTCAAAAAGTACCCTATTTTGTACATCAGAAGTGTAAACCAACAAGCACCTTGTTCTTTGCGACAAGGCCAGTAGGTCGCCTGCACCGGTAGACCCTTAATACAGTACACGAAAACCAAACTATTTTATTTATTTATTTATTTAGAGAGAAATTCATCTTAAAAGCCAAGATAACTAAAACATTCACAGCATTCATCAACAGCCTCCGGTGTCCAACAAATTAATGAAATTTGCGACAATTCACTGCGACTTAGACATACCAATGGGTTAATTAATCAAAATAATCATAAAGCAAAAAAATAAATGAACGTTAAAACATGCACAAGCATATATAGTGTGAGGCTCCAGAAATAAAAATAATATTGGGTATAGCCTCCCCACCTCGCTATGATTGATTTTCTGGCATCTATCAGTCCTATAAGTTGACTATCCTACTGCGCCAAGACATTAGTTGCTGGGGAATTTAAGTTAATAAAATCCAGAACAAGAGGTAAATCAAAAATATAATCGTTTTAATAGATTCTCCGATCGGTATAGAACATAGTTCTATAAAATAATGTTAATATCTTGAGATGAACTGTTCGAGAGATCGGTTTGAATGCTTGCAATCAAGAAGACCTGATCCATTTCGCTTCTAAATTGCATGTGAACCCCTTCTTCAATGCAGGTCTAAACAATTAAAATAAATACTTTTCAAATACACACAAGAAAAATCCCAAGTAATAATATTCCTCTATGAGACAGTCGTGTCTTTGAAGAAAACCAATAACCATCGGTCGAGAATGTAACTGAATTTAAAAGTACTGTGCGCAACTAAAGCCCGTGTGGTGTAAAGCTACTGTGAACCACAGTCAGAACCTTGCACCGAGCAGACATCGTCTTCCATTAAAGGAATAAAATACCATACACATTCAACAAATCCGCTCATAATTAATTCATTGGTAAGATGAAATAGTGAATAATACGTACCCAGAAACTCTGGTAGTAGTCGGTGAGAATAGGGTGGATAGACAATGAAAGTTAGAAGTCGATCAGCAGAAAATGAATGCGAGCCAAGCGGCCATCTTGGAAAAGCTGCAGACGCTGTCAATTGCAATAGCCTTAGCGTAGCAACACAGAGCGCATTCTAGTTACGCAAATTCCACTTTTCTTTGGTGCCGGAAACCCATGCGACTAAAAAGCATGTATTATATAAAGATTCCGATTCTTGCCGGCACTGTTTTAGTGATCGGACTGCGCGACCGCCGTTCTGAAGTCTGTTTGAAAAATGCAATGCTGATGGTTCTGTGGAAACTGACACCGTCCCCCAAAATGGCTTGTAGTTCGACCGCCCCGCTTCATCACGTGGTCTCATTCCTTAAGGGTGGCCTGGGAATTAGTGTCGGTGTAATCAGAAACTAGAAATCCATTCCCCTGCATTTTGAAGGAATCTTTATTTTATGTCAGTCATATATAAGCTACACTCTGTTTATGTTTTTGTCACAAGAGGTATTTTGTAGAGACTGAGTTCCATATTGCAACAATGCAGCACAGCTTCGCACAGTATCCTATCAGGAGTGGTAGAATACTCAAATATTCCCCACAGGGTTTGTGTATTTTCAATAAGTATTTAAAACACGTGCATAGTATTGCAAATGTTATTTTTTACTTGATTTAACCCAAGCGATGCATGACTAAGAAGTTTAATCTAGTTACAAACGGGTGATGTCTGAGGAAAGGTGGTACGGTGAATGTTTAATATAGGTAAAGGTACACGAACGAGCTTGCATTAGTCTACGCTTGCACTGCCCTGTTGCGCATATTCTGACTATGCCGCCACATTCGACTAAATTTTTATACCAGAGTCTATGCCTCCGGATAAACATAAGCTCATTTCGTCTCACGGGTCACGGAATTTGGACGCTCTTGTATTTGTAGCCATCCCCTTTTCGACGCTTGAAACAAATGTTTTAACGGCAAATCCAATAAACACAACGTACTCCCAGGGATATGAAACTGCCATTAACTAAATAAATAAATCGGAAGTCTAATGCTTAAGTTAAAACCGGGAAATAAAAAAGTATTACTGCTGTTGTCAGGTTGTCTGTCCCTAATAAAACGGGTGAACCATTATTTATTCAAGTTTTCCAGTTTCAGACCATTTTTTTCTGTTAGGAGTGGGTTCGTCAATATGCGAAGTAAACCTTTTTAGTACATTCGGTTAACATAGACATTATTGAAGATGCGGGTGTAACGTTATATGTGACGTCAAGCGCAAACGTCGGGACAAACTCCACCGCTGTTTTTACTTAAGCGCGACAAACTTTAAAAACGATACATGCTGCCGTCCATGTAGTAATACTGCAAATTATACATGACTTAGAAGATAAACGCGTGGTAGATACTTTAAAGTTAAACATTAAATAATATGTCATAGAACTTTCAGCAAAAACAAACACTCATATAAACATCGACAATAAAAATGTATCGAATGGGTGTTTTGGGGGTTTCTGTGCGGTTTATTGCTCTTTCAGGTCCGATGTTTAACTTAGTATTACTTATTGTTATATTACCACTTTAACCTGCAGTCGGATAATGAATTCATTAAGAATTGACCCAGTACTACTTTTTGTCGGTTCAACTCCAGTGCAGGGGGTTACGGGCAAAATCTTTTCTGCGGGGATTCTGACTTTACATTTGTGTGGTATTTTATTGGCTATATGCTGGATTTCTTCTGCCAGTTCCTTAAAGAACACTAAAATACTCGATGAGTGTGTTATAAATACCAGAATATATTTTGAAGACGTTTGAACATCTGTGTTACGTGTAATTCCAGGAAAAGCTTTACAGCACATTTTGACATGACTAATCGATATTACTGCAGTATGCTCAAAATGATTAAACATTTGTTTTAAAATGTTCGTCTTTCTTGGTCGAAATCAGGAGGATGATCACCACTTTTTGGTCTTATCAGCTTCTGCCCTAAGAAGGCAACATGAACAGATAGTTTGACAAAGTTTGAATATGTTGCAACATGGCAATGAAAAATTGAAAGACCAGTGGATGATTGCAACAAACAGATTTGAAGAGAGTATATGCGATGCTTTTTGATAGGTATTTTAACCGTATAGTTATATATCAAGAGAAGCTAATCTTTTAAGTGGAATGTGGTGCATAGAAAATGTCGTCACACTGAAATACCAAGAACTGAAATGCGCTCTCTATTTGAAGTCAGGTCACGAAAGCCTTTGACATTCCGAAGTGTGCGCGTGTCATTTGTAAATGGGGTAACATGTCAAATGTACAGAAATGAATGATCAAAGGTATTCGAGTTTCTTGCGCCATCGGGCCTACATTTTGACCTTCACACCATCGAACAGCAGCAATGAAAAACGTTCACAAATACAAAATACAAACTGGAAGCATTCTTGGATACTTACGAATAAATAATGTGCCTCAACTAAACCACAGAACATGACTGATTTTCGTGTGAAATGACAACCAAAATGATTACTTCATCCAAAAACTGGCTGAATAATAAAAGCGATAAGCCGCTGTAACAAACTTTAATCCATTGTAAACGTAGTTCCAGTGGGTCTATGGAGAAAATGGAATGTCATTTAAATCATAAAAATGGTGTCAAAATCGCACATTTTACATATATAAACGCGACTTCAAGAGTATTTTTGTTTATTATAAAAGACACATTTAAGAACACGTGTGTCATTTTGAGGTTATGCCACAAGAATTGTTATGCAATGCTATGTAATAGTGGATTCTTATTAACTCAGATATAGCAAATTCTTCACATGGATGAGGAAATCAACTGACGCGGTGATTTAGCGATTTAGGTTTAATATTGACAGAAAATGGAAAATGAACGTAGGAAGCTTTTTTTTTTTTAAAAAAATAAAATTTTTCAGATATAATATGTAAGAAAAAAAGTAGCACGGTTATTGAAAGTAATCACACAAAATTAAAAATATTCTAAATGTACACAGTAACATAGGCCTACAGGATTTTATTAATAAACATTATTGAATCACATCTTTTTACTCATTAATCATTTCCTTCAACGGTGACGGTGTATTTCGCGGAGCTGTTTCTCCAGACTCAAACAAAATAAGACTATGTTGGAAGTCGGTGAAACGTCTTGTTTTTTTAAGTGGCTTGTAAGTGTCCGAAATGTTTTGAGGGTCATGTAACGGCAAGATATTTAAGGGTCTCGACTTTGTAAATTTAGAGGCGGCGGCCCTATCTTCTGACGAAATGAAGATAACCTGTAGATGTTACGCAGCGCTGTGCGGCTCCGTATATATACCGCCCTCCCAATAGATGCGTTTGTTCAGCAAGAGTACAAAAGAGCTATATTGCGAGGTCGGCAGGTAAAATGACAACAAACAAAATGATTACTTCGTTCAATTTTTAAGTCTTAAACCAACTTGGATTCATATGATAATTCAAGTTTTATTAAAAGTACATTCAAAACCTTAGGCCCAAAGGTACATTAGTGGATAAAGAATCAGTGATTTAATAGAAATTGAATGAACTTATCAACTATTTTTACATGATTAACATTTGTTAATAGATGTTTAATCCTGACACATATGACACATTTTTCTAAATAAAACGCAAATAAATGTTTCTATTTGATTACATATGAGGTCTTATAAGCCCAACAGCCAACTGGTTTCACATAAATCAGGGGCATTATTCATTTTTTTTCTGTCAGGAGTGATTCTGCTAGAGAACATATTTAATTATTCATGAAATTATATTCCTTTCTTGATATGAACTAAAACTGAGACAGAATGATTTGGACAAACTTTACTGAAGCAAAATGTCAATCACAGAATTATGAACAGCAGCATAAAGGTTTGTACTGAGCTGACATGACAGGCATACATTGATATTACTATACATGATGAAAAAAATACAAAAGTATTTAATAAATTTTATTTTTCAGAATATGACTGCATGATGTACATTTACAAGTCATTATTGTTATCGCCATATTTGAATAAGCTACTTCAACAATATTTAATTGATTTTAACTATTCATCTTTGCTATAGTCAGTCCTCACACATAAAACTCACCCTTACAAAAGGCTTTTCATGAGTTCACTTTGTTTTCTGTAGAAGAGACACACGTACAATGAGGCTAGACAATGGCAATCCTGAAAGGTAGACACATGAGCGAAACACACTGGGACTTACAGTACAGGAAAAGGCCATCAGCATTGACAAAAATGCCTGTTCAGCATCTCCCAGCATGAAGCTTTAGACCTTCAAGAAAGGAGTTAAATCGAAATGGAAGATATGTCATTATAAAATAAAAAGAATCAAAGGATTCCAATGACCTTTAAGCAAGCAACAGCCGTGGTTGGGTCAATTGCTAATAATGTCATTTAAAAACAACACTATCATAATAATAATAATTATTATTATGTGGCATCATGTTAATTCCTGGCAAACATATTGACAAAAGACCTCCATTGTTCTGCCTTGTGTCCAGATCTTTAGCATTCAACTATAATCATCCAATATAACAAATTTCATGTATTTCTAAATAATTTATTTAAACTCGTTATGTATATATATTATGATTAAAGTTGGATGGAACCTAATATCACATACATATAAATAAAGACATAACATGTCCTGTCTTAACCCTGGCTGGCTACAGCATCTTCAGATGTTCAGAAGCTTTTAAACCACTGACACACTTAGCACTGTGTGAGAAGGCCTATCTATCTAATTGGGATGATGCCCAGTTTAGTGAAGTGCTTAGCTGCTTGAGGAGACTGGAAACTAGTGGACACTGTGGATTGAGGGTAAACCCAGACATACGAGGTGTGAAAACTACAGCTACAACAGGCAGTGTCATGCCTATTTAATCTCTTTATCATCATGCCAATAGTTCTTATGCTAATGAACAGCATTGTCAACAATAATAACAAAGTTCTCAGTGGTGTCAATTCTAACTTTATAGATCTTTGCAGGATAGAACAACAAGCAACAAAAACAATGTGAATGATTATACAGCATTTATGGCTTGTCCTTGGAAAATCCTGTTCAATTCCATGTATTTCAAACTCAGCCATCAGGTCTTAGAAGGGGATTTTTTTTCTCCCAACTCCGAACACATTGTACATCTCTTCAACTTAACTGGCTGCACGAGGACACAGTATTATTTATACAGAGCTAATATAGGGAGAATTATATGTACACATAAATACTGTCCATCTGTATATCCTGTATATACTAAATATTTTTTATTAAATTACTTTTTAAAAATAACTTTATATTTTCACCATAATATGTGCTTGTAGGTGTGTGTTGCTCTTCTAAAACAAATACATTTTGAACAAATGAGTATCCCAAACCCCAAATTACCCAGTTTTTTATTTCATGATAATTAAAATCCTTTAATATAAAGCCTACAGCGCAATAAAATTAACACAATTACAATGCCATAGGTCACAACATGTGATCAATAATTAATATGAAAGCATCGTTTAGTTGTGTGTTGCTTTCACGTTGTCGACAGGACTGTGACGTCGTCACCCAACCCGGGAACAGGCTGATTATGAAAACAAAGAAAACGAACGGTCTGCATTTGAGATTCACGCCACCGCATCAACATCGCGTTAATTTAATACGGATAACTATACCCCCAAACCAGGAAATGAACTACATCTCCTTAAAAAAAAAACCGAACACTTCTTATTATTTCACGACTGACAAAGAACTATGGTCTACAGTTTCTATTACATGATTGACTGGCATTCAGTCGTATAAAACAGATTCGCTGCTGATCAGTATGTACTACGCTGCTGCTATTTTACTTTTGACAGCATTCAACGGCGAGGCTCTCCTTGCAAGGTCTCATACGGTGGCCCGCTTTCTTCCCTTACCCAGACTTCGCACGAGGTGACTGAATATGTACACAAACATCCGTTCGCTACGAGCTTACCCAAAACCAAATAGGCGGATCTCAACGAGCAGCCTAAAACATCAAACACCACCGAGATAAAAAAAAGCCAAGGTTTCCACATCAAAATGTTGCCGATCCACAGAAAACCGTCACACTTTCAGGAGAAATTCATACAACTCCATTGTCGAGGTAGCATGACCTCCGACATTGCACCACGTGATGGGGGCTCAGCTGATGTTGCTGGTGGAAAAATCCAGTCTATTTCTTGAAGAAAGCGACAACTGAAGCGAGACAGCCTCTTGTGGTTGTAGCTAGTTTTGTTGTTCAGTAATAATTTATACACTTACCTCCGTTACGCACATGTTTTTAAATATTTAAAATCAAAGAAACGGCGTTTTTTCCCTGTAATGCTGTATTAGGTATTGTCTTATTTTGCATGTGTATTTTAAACCGAAATATAAATAAAACCCATATATATTTTCTATTTAATACTTTTCATATTTCTCTAAGGTGACTGAAGTTCACCTACTTCTCACCTACACAACTGCGTAAATAACTCTCAAGACTGAATGACAAATCAAAATATTATTAAATATGTATAAGCAAGCAAAGGTCACATTCACTCAAATTATCAATATCTATATACAGATGGCCAGTTATATTCCAAGACAACACCAGATAAACAAACAAACGGCATATCTATATGAGAAAATATTTTGTCTACCATCCCTAAAACTGCTTTTTACACTCTACATTAGATTTACACTAATTAAAATGGCTTTAAGCAAGTTGCACTGTTCTATATATTTTCTGAATGAATCGCAAATATTTTTATATTACCTAAACAAATTAAGATGTCAAGAGAAACATAGACAAAGAGATGGTAATATATGCAACAAATGGACTTCTCAGTTTTCCCTTGGGAATCGCTCCCTATAAGGACGATTACATCTGAATGACTGTATAATGCATATAAGGGAAAGTATTGTTTCTTACAAAGCTGAATTTAAGTATATTCATTATATCAGCACTCGAAAAAACAGTCTGAACTCCTAAACATATATATTTTGTAACACCCTGATGCTTATTCAATACATGTATATTATGCTAGTATAGCAGTCAAATAAGTCTTTCTTCTTATGATTTTTTTCATTTGTGTATAGTTTGAAATAGGTTAAAATGTATAAGTAAATCAGAACACGAAATATTTAACTTCTCGCATGTCTGTCAAGTAAATAATTATCTACATAGTTTTAACATATATAATTATGCTTTTATAAGTGTGAAATGTGAATATTGCTGAAACATCAAGGTAAAACATGCTTTTTGCCTTCTTTTCTTTGAGATACAAAAATATCATTATACATTTACAACCAAAATAAAGACGTTTATATGTAAATAAGTATATAAAACTACAGAGTAAAGATAGCGGACGAACCAACTCATCTTAACCAATGATAATGTTGTCCGGGTTGTCAAATCCTGACAAGTAAGGTGTTTGATCATGTCATATTGCAATATTCATTTTAAAATTTAAATCAATTAAATACGATGCACCACACTTAATGACATATTTTACATAATGTCACATAACGTAACCAATGGTGGACAGTTGATTACAAATGGACGCTTTACTGTGAAATCCGGTAAATATAAACCTTTTAAAACCTAGTCGCTTTTCCTTCGGTCTTAAACCATATTGTTGGCTGTCACTACTATTTTTTAAAGGTTTGTATGAATTAGTGTTTAGGCGCGTTTTCCAATTTCATTTTTTAATTTTTTCTCTCCCAAGTCGTGTTCTCAATTAGTCGTTCTGCATGGTTTTTCAGTGGGAATTCCAGCTTTTCCGTCAACAAACCCATTTCTGCTGAGCTTATCAGGCTAAGCATGAAGAGAATAGGACTTGGACTCGGCTTATTTGAGCTAAAGTCCTTTAGTCTGGACATCTCATTATATCTTCGAGACTTCGGCTTACGGGATATATCATTAAGATCTATATATTTATCGCAATGGAAATTTAATTATTATCGCTCACATAATACGCAATACCTTGTATCTATTATCGCTAACTTGGAAATAAATGTTTAGTTTAGGACTTACAGGACTAGTGTTTTTATACTATCACACCCATTGCTGTGAAGCTAAATGTATTTGCATCTGAGCATTGTTAGCGTCTGCCTATTCTCAGCCGTCTCACAGCGAAAGATTTTGGTTTCCGTGAATTATTGGAATTTACCGGGGAAAATGCGTACAGTACTACATTGGATACCACTGAAATAAACCATTAATGGGCGACAACTGAACGTCCTTTGTAGCATTCTTTGGTTGTGATCATTTTTTAATGAATGGTACCGCGAGTTGAGTTTCCTGCCAGAGCTCGCACACACGGACAGGCAGGCGAATGGCTGAGCACTCGAGCATTCTCCTGCACCTTTACTTCACTATACGCAATCGCAGAACCAGCGGGCACGTTCAAAACAGGGCCAAAACAGAGAGCGCAAAAATTTAAATGTAGTTATATAAAATAAATGATAGCAGTTTTTATATAAATGATGTCATTTTTAGTTAACTATATTGCAATCTGTTGAGATTCTGACAAGAAATCAAATTAGCCTCTGAAATAAGTCTCATCAGCTGCAGTGTTCTCATCGACTTGGAGCCATTCAGTTAATCGTCTCTTTTTATGTTGACTCTCAGATGTTGATTCGAGTCATGTTATATTTAAGAGCTTCCTTAAGAGCTTAAGACTAAGGCTGGTGCGAGGTGGACTCAATGGGACATGCACCGCTAGTGGCCCCGTCACGTTTTCTACTTTAACAGTAAAATGTCTTTAAGAAGACACAGTTTCTTAACAATTTCTCAAAAGCTTATCAGTTCAGTGAAACAATCAAACAGATGCATTCTTTGGCTTATATTTCAAGAACAAGTCTAATACTCTATTTATTCTTCATAACACTGCATATATTAGAAAACGCCGTGCGCAGAATAGAGCTAGCAAGCATTGTAACAGTTCATGTAAATCATCAAATAGCCTATAATTATTAACAAAATACTTCACCTTTTCTATTATGGAAAATTTCAACTTTCAAATGAAAGGGAAGTCACAGATGATTCAATCAAAGACCAAATGGCGCAACATCTATAAGTAGAGTGTAGAATACTATTAATAGTAGAATACTATTCTAATAGTAGAATACTATTAATAGCCAGTTCAAATGCCCAGCTTGGTTATCTTTCTAAGACGCAGTGTCGTTGTAAAATTAAATAGAGTAAAAAATATAAGCTATCCACGTCATCTTGGTTTTTACGTTTACCAGTGATTGCTTTAAACAGAATCTTTATTACCTCACGACTAAATCCGGTGGATTTTTTGCGACAGTTGCTGCAGTTGGTGACATAACGACAATGAATAACTAGCAATTAGGACATAACGCAGACGGAAAATAAATACAATATACAAGATACTCAACAGAGAGGAATAAATGCAAAGCATTTAATAAATACAGTATCTTATGCATAAATATATGTCGTGAATTATATTGACAACAGTTATCTCATTAAAATTCTTATCCAAATTTTGGGCTAATCTACACTCTACTTATAGATGTTGCGCCATTTGCTCTTTGAATGAGTCATATGTGACTTCCCTTTTATTTGAAAGTAGAAATTTTCCATGATAGAAAAGTTGAAGTATTTTGTTAATATTAATAGGCTATTTTGTTTAACCTCGGTCTTATTGTAATTATCTAACCTCTTCTCTTCGTCGGAGGAGGGGGGGCAGCATACGGCTACCCCAGACTGTATACCAGTATACCTGCCAACATTAGGTTGCGAAAAATAGGGAAATTTTGCCTACGCGTGGTTGGGGGTGTGCGGTGGTTACGATCAACGAAACGAGCATCAGTTAATTCTGAAGTTTTCAGGCGGGGGGGGTGATGGTAAATCGGGAGTACGGGTGGGAAATCTGGTGAAATCTGGGGAAGTTGGGGTGTTAACAGGCATGTACCAGTTCATCGGACACAAAACCACTCTCTGTGGCCAATTTAAGGACATCGACTAGTAGGCTAATCGGGCACGTGGAAACCTGCGCGATATAGGGAAAGCCGGCAAACTCCACACACACAGGAAGAAGGCGGGATTCGAACTGATACCCAGGGGAGCCGAGGCAACACTACCACACATCGCGCAACTGTGCCGCCCCATATCGTTATTACTCCGAAAAATATGCAGCAGTTTTATACTTAAAAAAGCTGAAGCCTACTTTACAATTTTGCCTATACTGTAATTTCATTCCATTTATACAGAGATCTCGTGTAACGACACCTGGAACTTATTTTAAACTGCTAAATCATAAGAGAAGAAACACGTATTGCAGGGCTATTTTTAAACACGCAAGCTATAGGCGACCAGTAATCACACATATTTATCATATTTGTAATTGTGACAGTGTTGAAATATATTTATTTAATTAGGAAATGATTATTAAAGAACCGGTGTAATCCATTTACTTATGCGCAGTTTCTCCAAGAAATGCAGGCCTATTTCTGACACAAGAACAACACATGCATACGTGGTTGTTATTAAGCAATATGCGAAGCACCTTTCTGATTTACTGGAAGTCCGAGTTTAAAATATACGCCATTTAGTTGCTTTAAATAAAACCATGGCTCTCTAAAAGAAATCTATAATAAACACCAAATGAAGTTTCAAAAAAAGGAATTAAATCCCTTTGAAGGGAGAAAACGCTTTTAAAAGTTTATTAACTGTTCTTGTATTTGTTGTAGGAATGGATACATGGTTATGATACGTAATGATATGTGCATTTCATTTTATTTGCTGTCATGGCTAACATGACAGACTGTAAAAGGGGACGGAAACAGCGAGCTTTATAGGAAACCCCGAGTTTTAATAGGCTATTACACAGCTGAACATACTTGTTTATCAGGAGACAATTCGATATACATTCGCTTGCGTGTAAATGTTAAGATTTATAAAATGCTCTGCATAACAGAAATAAAGGGATAAGATTCATGGTGAATGTAACATAAACTGGAATGTCTTAAAGACGCTGAATTTAGGGCACATGTCAGTTCCACTTCTGCGCTACAGTGATGCGCAGCTGGTTAGTCGACGGCAGCCGCAAGGACCCAGGCTAGTTCACCTGTAATAGATTAGTTTGATTGACATCCGCTTCAAAAATCATATATTTTTTCTGTAGGCAAATTTTAAACAGTAAGAAATTACCTTTTATCTATCTCCAGTGAATATAAATCATCTACAGTGATTCGATATGAATTTTTAAAAAAGTTTAGAAGTTCCTCTTTCAACCCCCTGACTTATGTCATCACATTTGTTATCATTTTTTATTTATGTAGCCCTATTTAAGTCAGCTCCGCTACATTACCCTTTTAACTTTAAATGTGACTTGTTTTATAGGCTTTCGATTTTCTTTGGTAATTTAAAAAGTGTTCTATAAGTCGACTACCGACAAAGTAAGTTAAGTGTTACCCATATACACATTCATGAAATTAGATTTATTTGTGATTTTCATTAATGACAAATTAAGAGAACGATAGGGGTTTCAGGGAAGTTGACCGATGTCACTGAACGTTTTGTTTTTGTAGCACTTAAAAGTAGATGTACAAGGCAAACTAATTTCAGCCGGACCAGGCAAACTAATTTTAGAAAGACCAAGGGGAAGACTGTATGTGTCATTAAAATCAGCACTCAGAAGGTTTGAAAGGACAGTAAATTAGTAAATTCTTGCTTCAGAACAAAACATCATTAATTAAACGTGATTGAATTAGTGTATACCGCGTTAGAGCAGAGAAATTTGCTGCATTGACTGTATCAGAATGTCGTTTGCATATTTAACAAAGATCTAACTAGCTCGGTCATTAACATAGTCAGGCAAGGTGTGCGACGTAATGATGATTCTTTGATTGATACTTTTTTTTTTATACATTTTTTCAGTTTTGGCTGCAAACAACTCAAAACTCAACGATCTGCCTGTTGTCATTCACTCATTCATTCATTAATCCATTCACTTTTCATACCACCCCCCCTTGTTATATGCAGGGTCGCGGGGGTCTGGAGCCTATACCAGAAGCTACGGGCGCTATACAGGGAGTAACCCAGGACAGGGCACCAGCCCATCGCCGGGCACACACATACCATTTACACACACGTCAGCGTTTACTATTTTCATCCATCCATCGATCCATCTATCCATCCATTTTCTATATATAAAATGTAAATAATTTCAAACATAAAACAAGTTATTGGTTTAAAAAAACTATATTATCGATTGTAATTCGAAGTTAAAATTGTTCACACTGACCAATTGTTTACAGGCTTTTATTATGGATGAACTATTGGGAGTAGCACACTCAGAAAAAGGGCAAAATTTGTACCTTTGCTTGTCACTGGGGCTCTACCCTCAAGACTCTGCCAAGTGTACCCTTAGCTGTTAGCACATTTTAAGGTACAGAAATGGACTCTAGGGAACATTTCTGTTCCATCGATGGTACATTAATGCTGTTTGTACCTTTGGGATGCAACTCAGAGTCCATTTCTGTACCTTATAAGGTACATTTATAAGGGTACAGCCCCGGTGACAAGCAAAGGAACAAATTTATACCCTTTGTTCTTAGAGTGTAGCCTACGAAAAGTCAGCCTCATTTCCGTCACACTAATGTGACCTGTCTTTCCAACTGTATTACGGTATTGACGACATGTCACCCTTTGGTCATTCGTTTAATACTTTTGAATGAAGCGAAACAGTTCAATTTTCACAAAATTATCAACGAAAGTAAGTAACTATATTTGCTCATTTAAAAAACAAGAGTACTTAGTTCTCATTCTAGTGTTAGTAATACTTTGTACGATAACCTTGACAATTTAAATACACAAATATGGCATTAACAAAAACAAAGGAACTAGAATTTCGTGTAGGTGGTATAGGAAACAGAAAGGCGTGTCCCCTTCCCCAATATTAATTTGGCTTTATTCATCACCCAATAAACATACCGTTGTGTTTAAATTATTAAGTTGTGACCCCTCTAGTTCCTGGGACAGGAGTCAGACTCATCGAGACACTGTACTTATAAACAGTATGGAAGATGGATAGATGGGAAAAAACATTAAAATGACAGCATGGCTATATGTTCGTATATGAACGTAAATAAAAATAGAAACCGTTAATTTCAACAGTCATGCTATGCGATAGCAGCAGTTATAATGAATAGTTTCACGGATGCCAGTCTTTCAACTTCTATACTTGATTCCAAGTTATCAGAGGCAGTCCGGTCATAGGCCTACAAGCGAAATATATGTGAACATTAACGCGCTAATAGAACATACATTCTAACATGCAACTTCTATATCTCTCATTTGTAAACCTATTATGGTGGGAGTCAACACACACACACACACACACACAATATTGTACAATACTTAAAACGATTTCAAAATGCAACAGTTAGTAATGTTTTGTAGTTAGACTAAGATGTCAAGATGTGTGTTTAATGAAAAAAGCATGTTCGTGGAATTTGCTAACTACTGCAGTGAATGATGGGTACGGTTTTTGGAGGCTACTTAAATTTCATCAGCAACTGCTGCAAATGGCATAGGCAGGCCCTAGGTGTGAATTTGGAAGGGGGGGGGCATGGTCCATTTTTGCCCCATGACCCAAAGTACAGTTCCTCCGCTACTGTAGCTTAGATGTGTTTAATGGTATAAAACAAATAATTGACTATGCACCACACAAACACTCCACTAAAACATTATCAAACCTGAAAATAATTGGAATCTTACTTGTCACAGAATAGCAAAAAAATCTATGAAAGGAAATAAACGTTAAGATTGTCAAATTAGAATTGCGTAATTCACTCAAAGTCACTTTGAAGTACAGTGGTACCTCAAAACTCGAACTTAATCCGTTCTGAACTCCGGATCGAATCCTAAAAAGTTCGGGTTCTGATCGAATTTTCCCATAAGAAATAATGGAAAAGCAATTAATTGGTTCCAGGGCCCAAAAAATTACACCTAAATATGTTGTTTTTTAGCATTTAAACACAAAATGAACTGGATAAAACAAGAAGAGCATACAGTGGTACCTCGGTTCACGAACTCACTAGAACTCGAATTTCTTGAAAGTCGAACAAACCAGTTTGACCTAGAACTCGATCTGAATATCAGAAGC
>JAODLC010000085.1:14331193-14361003 GCA_026781145.1 Hippopotamyrus pictus | reverse complement strand
AACTCGAACTTTTTAGGATTCGATCCGGAGTCCGGAACGGATTAAGTTCGAGAACCGAGGTACCACTGTATACTGTACTAAACACATTTAAGCACATTTATCAAAACAGTAATTCGTAAAGTAAGAAAATAAATGTATCCAAACAATGTGTGAAGTTAAAAAAAAACAATGTGTCCTGCCCCAATCCTCCGGTCCTTCCGTGTGCCACACCCCCACGTTAACCCCGTGTGGAATCCCCATGTGATCAGCTGTTTCTGCTTGTTGTCATTAGTCTTCTGTATTTCGTCCACGTTTCAGGTTGTTTCCCCAGCCCGGTCATTGTATTGTCCGTCTGCGTTTTGCCTGCCTTACCTGTAATTAAACCCCGTATTCCCCGATACCCTGACATCTGCGCCTTTGTCTCCGTTCTCTCCGGCTGGGCAGGACAATATTTTTATAATTAAATGTATTAATGGTTTATTATTAATATTAAAGTAATTAATAAGAAATTTTTATTTTTAAATGTATTTTATTATATAATAATAATTACTGTTACTGTCTGTCATTGTTTAAATGTGTTTTTACTGTCTAAATATATGTATTCAGCTAGTGTAAACATGCATGATGCTATCACAGGGAATGCGAGGCTGAGACTGAAGTGTTACCCTTTTTTTTTGCTGAGAGACATGCGGCGTGACTAATTTCCCCGCGCGTAAAAGTTATCTTAGGTCGGAGTTCACGGTTTGATTTCTGAGATTCAGATCGAGTTCTAGGTAATTTTTTTCCGAACTGGTTGGTTCGACATTTAAGAAATTCGAGTTCTAATGAGTTTGAGAACTGAGGTACCACTGTATTGCTGTAGATTATGAAATATTTAGTTTTATTGTCCCTTCATGAATCATCACCTTATCGTAGTGGAGGTGTTTGTGTGCCTCTGTGATCCTAGGAGCTATGTTGTTAGGGGCAATTGCCCCTGGTAGGGTCTCCCAAGGCAAATTGGTCCTAGGTGAGAGGCCAGACTAAATGCGATCCAAAAACCCCTCATGATGAGCAATATAAGAGACCATGTCACCCAGACTGGACCGGAGAGACTGCAGGGCCATGCCCTGGAGTACAGCCAGGCATACCCCAAAGGAGTAACATGGGTCCTCCTTCCTGTGGGCCCATCACCTGCAGGGGGAGCCATTGGGGTCAGGCGCAATGTAGATTGGGTGGCAGTTGAAGGCAGGGGCCTCAACGTCAGCTACCAAAACTGGTTTTACCTCAACACACCGGTTGGGCTCTGGAACCAAACTCCTGGAGAGGGGCTAGACTATATTCCACTCTGGTGTTGCCCATGGGGAGAGGCACCAGGTGAGGGTCGGTCTACTAATCACCGCCCAATATTTGTTGCCAGAATGAGAGAATCATCTCCGACTTCAAGTTCAGGGATGGATTGTTGTCTGTGTAGTATCCAGCCTTTTTGGAGACCTTGGAAGGGGCACCCCTTCTGGAGAATCCATTGTTCTTCTTGACTATCACATGGGTAATGACAGTGAAACTTGGAAGGGTGTGATTGGGAGGAATGGCCTGCCTGATCGGAATCCGAGTGGTGATCAGTTATTGGACTTCTATGTTAACTACAGTTTGTCTATAATGAACACAGTGTTTGAACATAAGGGTGTTCATAGGTGCATCTGGCACCAGAACACCCTAGACTGCAGTTTGATGATTGATTTTCTAGTCATATTGTCAGATCTGTGTTTGCATGTTTTGGATACTTGGGTGAAGAGAGGAGCTGAGCTGTCAACTGATCACAATCTGGTGGTGAGTTAGATCTGAGGGCAGGGGAAGATGCCAGATAGACCTGGTAGACCCAAATGCATAATGAGACTATGGTGGGAGCGTCTGGCAGAGGCCCCTGTCCGGGAGATCTTCAACTCACAGCTATGGCAGAACTTCTCTTGCATCCCAAGAGAGACAGGGGACATAGAGCCTGAACGGGCCATGTTCTGGGACTCCATTACTGAGGTGGCTGTGTAGAGCTGTGGTGATAAGGTTGTTGATGCCTGTTGTCGTGGCGATCCCTGAACCCAGTGGTGGATCCCACTAGTAAAGGTTGCTGTTAGGTTAAAGAAGGAGGCCTTCCAAGCTTGGTTGACTTGTGGGACTCCAGAAACAGCTGACAGGTATCGGCAGGCTAACCAGAAAGCAGCTGTGGCAGTTGCTGAAGCAAAAACTAGGTGTGGGAAGAGATTCGTGAGGCTATGGAGGACTTTCGGTTGGCCTCAAAAAGATTCTGATAAACTGTCAGGCAACTCAGGAAGGGAAAGCAAGGCTATGCACATGCTGTTTACAGCAGGATGGAGAACTGTTGACTTCAAATGAAGATATTGTCAGACAGTGGAAATAATATTTTTATGACCCCTGAATCCCACTGATACACCTTAATTGGAAGAAGTAGAGCTAAAAGCCACTGAGCGGGACTTGAACATCTCTTGGGCTGAGATCACTGAAGTAGTCAGGCTCTGGGTAAGGCTCTGGGGGTGGATAAGATTTATCCTGAGTTCTTGAAAGCTCTTGATGTTGTTGGGATATTTGGGAGGGAAATACTTCCATTTATCCATTAATTTTGCAGCCACTCTTCCTGGACATAGTTGCAGAAGGGTCTGGAGCCTAGGCCAGGCCACATAAGGCACAAGGTTTTACACACACACACACACACACACACACACTTATATAAATATATAAAAATAGACCCAGAACAGGGGCCAGATAATGTATTTAATTCCAGCTGATTCCTTAATGCGGTCTCTCTATCGTTTGTGTGATATAGACTGACATTCTGTTTCAAGCTTAGTATTGAGATTGGTATTGTGTATATATTTTCACTTAGTAATATTACTATTTCTTTGTTACAATGTTAGTATCATAATGTGAATAATTGTTGATAAATAAAATGTGCTGACAAGCACATGTTTATCTGGTTAGCAAACTAAAAGTTTGTTGAAGACTTTTCGAGGGGCCGATGCTTGACTAGTCCCCTTGGTAAATGTATGATTTTGGGGGATTGGGCACTCCGAACCTCAAGATGGGGTCACTGTCATTTATTTGGGCAAAAGGGACAGGTTCTCGGGCACTCTCAGCCTCCCCTATGCACATCTGGGTCTGAGTATGGAGTTGACATGTTCTCCCTGTGTCACACAGGTTTCCTCTAGACCATGGATATGCAGTCAGTTTTACTGGAGTCACTATATTGCCCATAGGGTCTGAGTTTGCCCTATTCCACAATTCTTTACCCATTACATTAACCAAATGGACCCATGTCACAATGTACAATACAAATACAGAAATACATATACTGTATGTGTAAAACATAAGAAATGTATCACATAGATGCAATAGTGAAGAAACATTAGTAACTGGACATTTTGACCTATCATTCATAAAATGAATATCTATGTGATTCCAATGCATTGTGCAAAGCATTAATAAAATGAAAACAATGATTGTGGTGATATATTTTCAGGCTAAAATCCTTAGTTGGGTAATTATCATCTGATTCAGTTGATACGGTAGCCATATCATTTTGGAAGCCTGGTAGTCTTCTGTCTCCATTCTCCATTTTCCTTGCATTCAGGCTGTGAATTCCTCTTATTTATCACCTTGTCACTGAACATAAGATTTTATTTTTTTCCTCCTCAGTCCTTCACTTCCTTTAAATGAGTGCACACCATTTTTCAACAGCTTAAAAGTAAACATAAAAAACTGCTTTTTTGCATAAAAGGCAAGCAAAAGGCCGAAGCAAGCAAAACTGAGCTAGTAATAAAATCTATATTTATATAGTAACACTCTAATTGCTAAGCCAGCTAAAAATTAAACACCTATGCTGAATTTGACTATATATTGTCCTACCAAACCTATATTCACACATGCATGCAATAGCTTTGCATTTTAAGAGTGTATAGCTGCCAGAAATTAGCTGCAAGATCAGCTCTATCTACCCGAAGAGAAAAAAAACTCTCTATATAAAAGTCTCTATTTGTCAAATGTTAACGAGATGTAGGATGTAACTTAAGTGTTTCCCGCAGGCAACTCTCTTACAGTAGGCAGAACAGATTGCTCTTTAAAGCATGAGAACTATAATGGGTACATATTACATCAATGTTGTGAATATTTAGAAGAAAAGGCGAGTACGAAGTGAGAATCCTCCCCGACCAATCAGCACTCTTTAAACAAGCAGTCTTCGAGAAGACGCATTTCCGCTGTGCTGCTTTACTCCTAATGTACGCTTAAGTACGCCGTGAGAAATTATTTTGCTTTTATTTAGGTGTCCCGTACATTGCCAGATATATCAGGTTAAAGTTAGGCTATATAAAATGCGGAGCGTCCTAAATTATAAAATATATAATGCATGGATTTTATAAACTGACATCGTTACAATTGTGTTTTTCTTGATATTTCGATTAATAGCATTAGTTTGTGTAGTGAAGGATGCTCCCACGCTTGAATGTGATTGCTAGTCTATATTATTGTATCCGTAAAATAGGAAAATACGAATTATAATTACAGCTGAAATATGTTTTATTTCACGTGGGAATTAAAATGAGGCAATTCAAAATACCCAAATAACCTATTCGTTAGCGAGCGGACGCAGCCTGGATGTAATTGCCTATTAATATTTCTTGAATACTAACTTGAAGACCTTATTCTGCATTACCTTTGGGTGAGAATGAAAGTGGACGGCATCGTGCCGTTCGTATGTTATTTTTCATTTCATGTTAAAAACGCAGACATTAGCACTATAACGGCGCACAGCGCAGCCCAGGGTGGACGTAGGATGCCTCGGGTAGGGGAAGCTTTGAGACGCGGCGACTCCGGGAGAGAAGAAGCGCGCGTCTCCTTTAAGATAAACCAGGGAAGCGGTGGCCACGTTTGCCTGGGACGGATTTCCAACATTCAATCTTAAAAAAAAAAGAATCCTCTGACTGTAATATTCGCCTGGTGCGTACCCACTGGTGGATGGAAACCGGCGCCGAAGTAAAAAGCGACAAAACGGGCGAGGATGGCTTCGTTTTGGGCACCAGCAGTGGTGCTCGCCGCCTTGCTTTTCGTTACACTGCCGACGTGTACGCTTGCCTGGGACGCCGACTGGGAGCTTTATGACTTAGTGGAGGAAATTCCTCAGACTTTTTATGAATTCTTATCTGTTGAACAGGTAGGCGCAGCTTTTCCTTAATCACTCCCTAAAGAGGTGTCATGTGAACGGCATATTTACGCAGTCTTAACGGTCGCTTCTCTAATGCACGGTGATTCATGTTGCTAAAAAATAATTTGATAACAAATGAAGTATGGTTTGGTGCAACATTATAATCGGCCCAGATATTTTTTATTTATATGTTATATTGGTTGCGGGTGACGTGTGATTTACTGAAGATTATGTCACTCAAATTATTGGTTTCATTTTCGCTTGCTCCGGAGGTGGTCTTGTGTGAGAAGACATAGCTATTCAGGCTGGCAAGTCCGTAGGTTTCATGCTTGTCGTTTGAAACATGGCAAGGGCAAGCAATGGGATGTCGACCCATGTTGCGAAACCTCGACCGTGGGTTGAGTTTTGAGGAAAGATCCCGGCTGAGGCCTAGCCAGCACCCAGAGCCCTGTGGTTGGTTCACAGCAACTACTGACGTGTCCTTTTCCCTCTTTCTCGCGCTCCACTTGGCTTTGTGCAACGTGTTTATGTTGTGTGTTTTCCTTTGACTGAAGTACGTTTCTTTACAAAACTGCACCGATATTAAATATTATTTACATGTATTTTGCAAACTGAAATAGGCCACGCGTCTTGACATTTTAGAATTTAACATTGATATTGGTGAAATTCATTCAAAGCTCTTGTCAGGCAGATGTACTTATAGCCTTATTCCCTGTGATGAACTGTAAGTAGTCTGCCCAATAGCACCAAAAGGTGGTACTGCTTCCCATTTACTTTACAATTTGTAGTGTAATGTATTGAAATTTCTCTGAGAGAGTCCTTACCACGACGCTGGAATTCCTCACATTACCAAAAGAAAATTGTCTGAACTTTTCAAGGTGTGCAGAAGAGTTATTAATATGCATAAATGATTAGTGCTATAAAACATTAATTGTTCTAGATGTGGTTTCGGTGTGATATGAACCTACAGAAATTTTAAGAGTGCACGAATTTTGTGGATTTTTTTTCTTTTTTTTTTTAATTGACCATTTTGAATTATTGGCATTTATTTACTGATTGTTCGAAGGTCAACTTATGTATAAACCTAGTGTTTCGCTACAGCTGTATTAATTCCTGTTAGCGTGACACTCGTTTAAAATGTACACTTCATTAGGCTGAGTTAATTGCTGGCCAAACTGCACTTGTGAATTATCATTAAGTCCTCATTATGCCATATTCTTTCATATTCACTCTGTCTGCAGTATCTCATTTGTTCAAAGTTTACTAAGATAATGAATTCAGAGAGTCTACACCCAGCTGGAGAGGAAGAGCTTCTAATTGGACTAAAATAATGCACATCCATGCACTTTGTGTGTGTGATACTGAGGCACTGGTAACCTTCTCTTGTCACATGAAATAGGCCAGATGTGTGACTTTCATGTTTAATTTCCTTACCCCTTTGAGGTGTTTGGGGGATGGTTCATGATTGTTTAGAAATACTTTACGTGAGTGATTACATCTTAATGTTCAGTTATTTAACTGGCACACAGTATAATCAGATAACCAAATTGCAAATGATGTAAAGAGAAATTCTGTTTAATCAAATATGCCAGATAATAAATCAAATAGCCATTTCTCTGGTTGGTTATTAAGAATGTTTTCTCAGAAATGGAACTTATGCAGTTCTGTTTTGTTTCCAGCATAGTTTGAAAACATTTATAGTCCTAATTGTTGTGTGCTTTTAGTCCGGGCACCAGAAAGAGGCTTTTTTAAAGTTCTTGATTAGTTGTGCTAAGCCTGTATTCCAGAGGAGCCCACCTCTTTCTGTTGTCATGGCGACACGGTACCGTCACATAACATAAACACTGTGAGGATTTGCGTCGTTTTGGGTATGACACGCCATCATGGTTATTAACCTTTGATCTGCCAAGATGGATGGCCCTCCTTATGTTTATGTAGCAGTAATTTAGAAAGAACTTGTTCTCAGAGTGCATTATTATAGTGCTTTTAAGATCAGTTCACCAGGCCTACCCAAATTAGCAAAATTTGGATTGCTAAGTCTTGTGTGTGCTTGAATATATGTAAGCTTCTTTGTACGGTATTATGAGCCTTAAAATATCTAGATTGTTTGCAATATATTCTATAATTATGTGATGAGTAGTATTTTTACTAATAGGTTTTTGGAGTAGTTAAACAGCAGTTAACTTATTTTTATATGCTCTCAGAGTATCTTTCAGATTGTTTATCCATGGATAACGTAAATAATGTAGATCTCTTGTATTTAGCAGTTAATAGTATATGTAACCTCACCTAGAAAGTGTGTGTGTGTGTCTGTACAAAAAAAACAAGATGCATGCACGTGGTGCAATATCCTATTTTTTTTTTTCCTGCAAAAATAATGCATGGTTTTGGAACTAGTACCTTTGTCCTTTCGTTAAATGTTGGTCTTTTTGTTTTTGAATACAAGTAAGGGTTAAGTAATACTTTTCCTGGTGAAAGTTTTGTCTTGTTCATTAGCTTGTGTTTTTTCTACGGAGAGCAGTGGTGTTGGGACAGCACTGGAGAATGATGTTGTGATCTGTAAGATGCTTTAATATTTTTTTTTATTTCTCAAGTAAGTGACTTGTTCTTGCTGTCCCCTTTGGTCAGCCGTGAAGGGTATGCTAATTTTTTCTGCTATTTTGCTGTTGTGAACGCTGATCGTATAACATATGCACAGTAATTTATCAATATATGAATATTTAACTAATTTACCGGTCACCACAAATGTCTTATTGTTGCGGCATTACTTAATATCTGCAGGTAATTAAATTAGCATTTCTGTTTTTGTTCTTGGCCTTGATCTACGCGGCAGGAAGTTGGCAGTTTCATAAAATTTCCCAGTGAGCCATTATGTAGTCATCTTTTCATGTTTTTATAACACTGAGGAGTTTGTGTCAAGTTGGGTATTGGAGTGCAAAATGTTAACCTCCATACCCTATTGTTCAATGTACACAATACAGTTTTCTAGTTAGATAGAAAGTCGTCTGGTGCTGAATAGAATTACCTCAGTGTTATGTGTCAGTCACCCACAAGAAGCCTTGGAAGTCATTTAGGAATATTTTGTGCCTAGGTTCTGAGAAATGGGCATGTTTTTTCATTTTGACTGAGTGGTACACTAGAGGAGAACATAGGCATTCGACACTGTTGCATTCTGATTTTTCCGGAACCTGGACATGCGCCTGTCCTTTCACGATCGTCCCTTTGCATAAAGCCGGCTGTCAGTCTGCCTGAAGTCCACTAATCTCCCGCCGGCTGGGGTCCCTGTCGCAGACAGAGAGGGGAAGCCGCCTGGCCCACCGTGCTGACAGTCCACTGCTGGGATGCAGTTTTGCGTCCTGGTCCCAGCCGCTACCGCTGTCTCATTTTTCTTGTGGCCGCAGTAATATTTTCTGGAGTTAAACCCCCCCCCCTCCGTTTCTGATGCTGGTAATTGCTTGACCTCCCCAGTTTTACGAGACTCTTTGTTGTTCCATCCAGCAAGTACTAAAGACTTTATTACTGAGGTTTGGAGGACTGTGCTGTTTTTACACCCCACCTCTTGCCCCCATGGGGCAGCCCAGCAAGAGCCACAGGCCCACGGGCCTCCCTCTCCTAGTGTCCTCCTGTGGCCTCCCTCTCCTTGTGGCCTCCTCCTGTGGCCTCCCTCTCGTGGCGGCCTCCTGTGGCTAAGCTGTTTATTTGTTAACGAGCAATCGGCTCACACGAGTGTAAAATAAACAACACCTAAAAAAAAAAAAAGAAACTCTGCAAGAGCTCTTATGAGAGAGACAGACTTCTAATATGGTATGTGGGGGCACATAACTGAGGACTTGTGGAGGGAAAGCTGGAGATTTTGAAGCTACTTTTAGTCAGGGTGTCCGTTCAGGTAATAAGTAATCAGCAGCGAGTATGTGACGTGTGTCTTCTGTGCATGTGCAATGCTACCCAGTAGTGTCTCTCAGGGGAAGCAGGTCTGCACCGCTGCTGTGAGTGAGTGAGAGAGAGAGAGAGTGAGAGAGAGAGAAGGCAACAGAGGGCCTGTGTTGCAGCCAGCTGGCAGTATGAATTTGCCCTCTACAGGCACTCTGCCTCTTTTGGTCTCAGCTGTTGTATAGGAGAGTAACGAGTCATAAGATGCCCTGGCTCTATTCTGCGGGAGGTTGTTTTTCAGCAGCCATGTAGATCTCCTTTAGCCTATAATTGGCTAATCTTGGGGAAGAAAAAAAAAGTAAGTTTGGAGTGTGGAGATAATTTAAAACTTTTCCAGTCAGAATAATTGTGTCCTTGGACTGTTGTAATTAGTTACAATGTTCATGCAGTATACATCTAATAAATAAAATCTAAATAAAATAAATATATTCCTGCATGAACAATAAATTCTACAGTTTATTGGTTTCTGCCTGTTAAGGTACAACTTAATTCGTCCAAGACTTATCTCGGTACGTTTCACGTGCAATAAATATAAGGTTAATTAGCAGATAAAATTGACTAAATATGAATGCCTTGTTAAGGATTTATATTATTCTACATATGTCTGGCACCTCGCTGTTCGACCGCTGTCCTGGGGGGTTCTCCTAGTTCAGTGATGAAGTAAATGCGTCACTTCCTGAATGACCGCTTGCGTGCTACATGCATCGCCGAGTAGTTTCACAAGGACCATTTTAAATATATTTATCATCCTCCAGACTGACTACATTGCAATTTATTTAAGGTATGTATGGATTCCACAGGTTATCCACCAGTAATAACAAGAAGCCAAAATCTAGTATGAGATTGGCCCTGCGCATAAAACCCAAACCTCCCCCACGGAGCCGCGCTCCCTCCGCTTTCCACTCTCAAATTTGTTCGTCCCTGCTGTCTAATCAGCGGAGGTGCTCAGTCTTTTAAAGGCCTCACTGTCGTCTCATCCCTGTGCATCACTAGTAGCAGTTGCTTTCAGGCAGTTTGTCACAGACGCTGCCAAGCGCGATGTTGTACAGTTCGGAAACATAAATTACTTGATTTTCGCTGTACGCCTGCTGCCATAACTTGAGGACTTGCTTATGGAAGAGGCCATAAACTTAAAACGAGAATTACTCTATGCTTGCAGTAATCAAGAATTATAAAGGAAAAAAAAATCCTTGTGATGCATTTTTATCCATTATGTGCGCATTATGTCAACCTAATTCCTACTTATTCTTTAAGAAGCACCATTTGCACATGTAATTGAATTACGTTCTTTTTATTTTACTCTTTTACATACATAGCACTGTTTAATTAGACAGTTGTGTTCCCCCATCATGGGAAATGTAAGTAGTACGTGTAATTGTAATTGTCGATTTTAAATTGTGCACACATCGGCCGGTCGGACGCGTTCTGTTGCAGCGTGGAGCGGTGACCGCCAGGTAGCCACTAGATGGCAGTGGTGTGGAGGGAGTGGCGCGGGGTGAGTGCCGCGTAATGGAGTGTAGGGGAAGGGAGCCAGCTTTTAGGCCCTATTGAGCAAAGTGAATGAAGAGGAACAAAGAATGGGGGTGGACTGCACGACCGGATCGTCAGGCATTTGATATGATTCAAAAAATCTGATTTATACCCAGTGACGTCCCAGGGTGTCGGTGTTCCCTCTAGGTGGAGCTTTAGCCTTGCAGTACCTTTTGAATTGACTATTGTCTATAAAATAACAATTATGACGATAATGATTTATTATTCATGAGTAGTAGTTTTGGTATTTGCCCTTATTATTTACATAGCCTACATGGTGAATTTGTTTATTGGGCACACTCAGGCGTTTATTTAGCCGATACGATTTTATTTCGATTAAAAAAACAATAGGCTCTGTATTTAATGCCTGTATTCTGTTTCCCTGGTTGCTGGTTGTGGATATAGAACTGAAGGGACTATAATAATAATAATAATAATAATAATAATAATAATAATAATAATAATAATATTTGTTATTATTATTATTATTATTATTATTTGTTATTATTATTATTATTATTATTTGTTATTATCGGATTTAGATTAATTCACATAACTTTATTTTGCGTTTTCCTAACTCCCAAATGGAGTAAAATGACTGCTATTAATTGGCCAAACGTGCGCGTTTAGCAAAACGACGCAGATGAACGTCTGAAGTATTTGACGTGAATGAATAAAAATAATGGACACGCTGCAGGAAAAACACAGGTCTGCCCTACAGCGGCGCGGCCCGTTTTTGTTCTGAAACATTGTTGCTAAAGCCTCCGCCTGAGCTCGTGCGGTCCTCTAGCATCTGTTTACGGTATGAATCAGTGCGCTTCCCAGTAACTTGCAGTAAATTATCATCACTTTTAAACCCAGAAGCTATGATGTAATACATTTATCATCAAAGTGTAATAAAACCTTCTCTGAACGCGTGACGTTTAGAGCCGTTTTACCACATCTACGGCCCTTCCGAATGCAAGTATTTTCGTTTAAATATACATTAAATTATCCAGTTTAAACGTAAATTAACGAGTGTATGCTGTAGTCTACGCAGCTATACATTTTATACTTAATGTTTGCATAAATAAAAATACAATCATACACATTTAAAGATGCGGTTCTCCTAAGTGATATTTTGAATATGACTGTAAGCTTTGTTTGCAGGCTTGTGTAATGTTCCCTTTAGGTTTTCTCTTCTCGCCTCGCTGCCGCTCCCTTTCCCTTCCGTAGTGGGAAAAGCAACTCGCCGTATTAGCGGCATTTAAACGCGCTTGGGAAAAAAAAATCAGCGGTTTATAAAGCCAGTTTTTCTTTTTTATTGTATTGGAAACAGACTCAACGTGCTTGTGGCGTGTCTGTCGCTATTTTGCGAATAAATTGTGGTTTGACTGATGCATTGGTGTTGCTGTGAGATTGTAACCACCAAGCCGAGGATATAGCCGGAATTTGGGCAGCGAATCCAAACGCCGCTGCTGTACAGATTTGCAGTAAATATTTCCGGTAATGCGATTTGTGTTTCACAAAACATTTCTAACAAGCAGACTGCTATTATTAAATTCACAATCTGGAGTGACCTACAATTCTGCCGTATTCGCATACGTTTTGCTAATGTTCACTCGTAGGCCTAGGCCTACTCTCCATTTGTGATTTTAACCATAACGTATTAATTTTTATGTAACCTTTTGAAAATAGGTGAAAACAATTTGTGCTCTTATATGTGTGTCTTGTTTTCACGCCGTGCATTAGGAGACGTTTTTAAAGCACACTATCGGATACAGGTCAGGTAACCTGTGGTTTTTCTCCAAGTTACGTATGGAATTTAATTATCGATGATAATCTCCGCGCGATTAATAGTGAAATAATGTAACTATCCTCTCTGGTAAAATGGGAATAGTCTAATATTGTCCTACACATAGTTTCCACGTGTACTGTTGCTTTAGAACAAAACTTTTTGCTTGCTGCTATTTTGTAATTATAATGTAGGCCTATGCAGTTAGTTCATCCCAGATACAGGTTACAGGAACGTGTTTTGTTTCGGTGCCATTAATTCTGTATGTAAAGATGTTTCTATTAGGGGGCAAATATCAGTGCTGCTTTTCTAACGTTTAAATAGTACACTGAATGATGACTAAATAAGTGTTTACCCTGTGACCTTCAGTAGCATATGCATTAGGAGATGTATAATAGTCTTGAGATAATGGCATATGACATGCTGTTTTAAAAGTTTTGAAATTATTTTAAATTATTTAATAGCCATGTGCATTCTATTACCATTCAGTACCATGTGTGAAAGAGTGAGAGCTGCATACTTGACGTGAATGGTATTACTTCAGTGCAGTGAAACTACAGTTCTAAGTTATTGTCACTCTCTCCCTTAATGGTGGCATCGGTACCGTTGACATTGTTTTTCTCCTCATCTCCGAGTAGCTGCCTGTTTTAGGGTGTGCTTTGAATAGGAATACAAAGCTTTTTGAAATTTACAAAGAAGCTTTTTTCCCCCCCTTTTTTCCCTTTAAAACTGTACTTTTAGGAATTTAGGAACTATGATCAAATGCCACAGTCCTCTAGAAACTAGGTTTGTTTGTGGACCTTTATTTAACTGAATTTGGCCTCTCTGTACACTCTGTGTGTGTGTGTGGCTGTGTGGCCTCGCGTGTCCAGGTGGGGCTGCGGAATGAGGGACATTGTTTTATATGTGTGCTAGTTAATAAGAGTCACCATAGGTAGGAACCGCAACAGACTCAACTGGAATATTCCTCTGTAGTCACCGAGAGGGGGATGGCCTATTGTCTCTTACAGTTTATCCTTGAGCAGCATCGCAGCCACTTGAGATGAAGTACGATCAGAGCGTCATATGACGCTGATCTCGGTGATCATTCTGAGAGAGGGGGTAGTCTGTAACCACATGGCGCAGGTGCGTATGGTGGTGATTAGAGGAGAGGAAATTGGACTAGTACGTAACCTGTGCTTGAATAACAGGATGTGAACCTGAGGCAATGTTCTCCAAGCTCATATAAAACTGAGTTGTTTTGCATTATTCTCTTCCCTCATTTGGTTTTGTGCTTGCACATGTGCAGGGATGCCTTATCGGGTCCTCACTTTCAGATTTAGTGCAACGCTGAAGGACGTCTTGTAGAAAATTTACTGAGAATGTTGTTAGCTTATGTCTTTTTTTTGTGGGTGCATTCTAAAAGCTATTGAATATGTATAGAAACTGCTAGAAACGCACATACCCTCCTCCCTCTGCTCAGTAGAAGGTCATTAATTAGGTGCAACAGGATTTTTAAAATGGTATCCTCGGAGAGCATCGTCTGTGAAAGAGAAGTACTTCTCTTTTCATAATCATAAATTGCCGCTATTGTGTGCGGTAAAAGTTCAGGAATGTTTCGCCCCAACGTGGCCAGACTCTTCATGTTTCACAACCCAGCTTTGTGTTGAGAAACAAAACTAAAACTTCAAGGCTCTTTGGATCCCGGGGAGAGCGAAATAACAACCGTGGGGGATTTGCAAAGATGGCAGGATTTATTTTTTATATCATACAGATAGAGCCCAGCCTCTCAAGGACATTTTTGTGCCATGAGGCGCGGGCTTCATATTCTAGCCTGTCATCGTGGTGCAGATGTAAACTAAATGGGTGTATTTAAACAAAGGTTTCGGGTACGCATGGACATCTACAGAGGGTAGTATATCGTCGGTAAAATGCCTGTATTTGGACTAAATAAATTTCTGTAAAAGCAGAAATGGGACTGCAGTAGCTCTGTAGGATTTTAATTTTTAAGTTGGAGAATGTGCAGGATATTTTTTATGTGGGAAAATATGTACAGTTTTTTATACTGTTCACTTTCAGATTAAGCTCATTTTAACTTTTACTTTTATATCAAAATATATATTTTTTATTATTAATTATATTTAGTGTGTGTGTGTGCAATATACGCAATTATTTTTCTCCCTGTCTCTAAGCCAACTGTACACTGGCTGCTTGGGGTGTGTTTTCCTTGTATCGTGCTTTTTAAAAAGACCAATAACAGCTGTGATTGGAGCAGGTGTCCTCCTCACCATCTTTGTGCACCCAAAACTGAGCAGAGTATTATTCCTCACTGTGAATTTCCTTTATTTATGGCACGCTTAAGAACAAGATGCAGACCCTTAAAATGATAAAACCGTTCACCTCTAGTGTTTTTTTTTTTTTTTTTTAAATGCTTCAACTGTCAGATACAGCCTGGTGGGAGTATTGAGTTTCCAATTTTTAACTTGGGGATAATGCACCATTTTAGAGAATATAGAGGCTTGAGTCCCCCGCAGCCCTCCCCCCGGGAGACTAAGACCTGCTTTTTTGTGAGTGGTAATCCCAGCCTTATGCCAAGGGGCTGGGGGGGCTGGGCGTCAGGACGCTGCTTTGCCCCAGTCCATCTGAGACCCCGCGGTGACAGACTGCCACCATAACTCGGGCCGGTTAGCCTGGGTTGCTGGTGGCCTCACAGAATTTTCTGGCATATCTCTGACGTGTTAAGTGTTTGTTAATGTTAAAGTTCATGCGTATCTTTGGTTTTTAGGTTTAGTCATGTCATTGATGATGTTGGCTCTTGTCTCTATTATTTTCCCCTGTCTTTGTATGGATATCTGTAGGTGAATCTAGGCATCAGAGATGGGCGTGTCCTTTCTGTCTGTCCATCTTGCTTTTTCTCTTGGTATTTCCTTCCCTTCCCCTCTTGTCTCAAGTCCTTACTGTACACATTGCAATTCATTGTTGTGTATCTGTATTTGTTCATGTTTTTTTGCTGTATGTCTGTTCTGTGTAAGTACATAGAGAGCAAGGAAAAACTGGAGACAAATTCCTTGGCCAGTAAAACTGATTGTGAGAATCATTAAGAATCATTTTTCTAAGTAGGTGGTGATATTTCGTATTTTCAGTCGGTCCTGCCTCACCTGGTTTCTGCTCGAGGTGCTCTGTGGCAGCTCGGGACTGACCGGCCCGTCGTGCTTTGTCCTTCCCACCCCGCCCCCCTGTGCTTTTGTAGGATGCCTCGTTCGCAGACATCAGAAAGGCCTATCGCAAGCTGTCCCTGACCCTGCACCCCGACAAGAACAAAGACAAGAACGCCGAAACTCAGTTCAGACAAGTAAGCCGGCGCCCCACGTGTGCCTTCGCTGCGTTGCTGCACCACTCAAAAAACGGATAAAAATCGTGTTTTATTCTAGAACACTTCAAATAATTACAAAAGAATGGGTAATTTTAATGTTTCATGCAATTTTGCTGCCTGTATCCTGTTGTATCAAGTTTTAATTAAATATGAATGTAATTACCTGCCGGGTCATTTTAACTCCCAAAGGTGATAATGAGAACTGTGAAAAATATCAAAACAAGTAAGAAGATGTATAATCACGCGGTTCTGGCTACCCGAGCCAATTATGCAGCCTTAATTAAAGGAGGAAATCCAAGACGTCAGGCAGCAGTAGGACCTGGAGAGAAAGGAGCCCCATAATAAAACGGCATTATGGGTTTTAAACACAGAGACGGAAATTTACGTTGTTTCCAGGGCTGAGAGCAGTTTGATTTCTGCTTTGTTCCGGTCAAGAAAAAAAACCCTAAAGGATAACCAAATTTGAAGTCTGTCATTTTAAATAATAATGTTAAATAGACAATTTTAAGGTATGTTGATCATTTGTGGTTTTGATAATCGTGTTCATATGTCGGATTTGGGATGATAGGGAATTAAGGTGTGTGTGTGTGTGTGTGTGTGTGTTTGTGTTTGCTTTTTTTGTTGTTTTTTTTAACCTTCCATGAAATCGATTGTAGATGTAATAACGGTAAATCATTGTCCCCATTGTCTTAGTAAATTTGTCATCTTATTATATTAATGAATCATTACAGAACTTGTGAGTTCAAAAGTTTTTGTAATATGCAATTAATTTCTGTCAGAATGATTTGGGGAGTGTGATGGTTCCGTTGGGTTTCTGTGGTCAGTGGCACTGGTGTGGCCTCATATGAGAGCAGCATGGAATCAGGCAGGGGAGTCACGATGAAGCCAACGCTTATATGAGCAAGAAATTCTCCTGGAGCATACGTTGGCATTGGGCGCTCTAAATGGCCCGCCAAGTTCAGTCTGACTGAGTGAGGCTGGATTCATCTGCATTCTGTCTTCTTTCAGCTGGTGGCGATCTACGAGGTACTGAAAGATGAGGAGCGACGACAGAGGTTCGTTTCATTTGTTCGCTAATCGTCTCCATGCCTGATCGGTCTGGCCCGGCTTGGCGTAACCGTGGCTGGCGGCTCTTCAGATCCGTCCCATTCTGGGCTGGCGGAGCCAAAATGTTGGGAAAGCTTAGAGAGGTAGGGGAGTAAAAGGCGAGGGAGTGGCCGACTTTGTGCCCGCCGCTTCCCTGAGGTGATCGTGTCATACAGATGGCTCTGTGGAGCCTTGTCCTTATCCTAGTCGGCTGTCTGTGACTGGAGAAGAGACCCTCGAGTGCTTAGCCTGTTAGTTTGGGCGTGTATGTGTTCTCCTGAAGTGGAGGGTGGTAAGACAGAATTAGTCAGCATGCACCCTATTCCACTCTCACTCTCCCCCACTTCAGTGCCTGTTATAATTTATCCTCCCTGCTGGGATCCTTGAGCCCCTTCCTCCCCCCACCCCAGCCTTAGGTGTCTGCCTCCACAAGGTGTTGACAGTGCGAATGACTTCATATTGCACATGTCCTGGCTGGGGGAGGGCATCATACTGTCCAGTCCGCTTACCCAGAATCCCTCGCTGTCATATTGGCGAATAACAGGACCAGTCCACTTTTTTTTTCAGCAAAGCAACCCAGTTCATGAAAGTTTCCCTTGAGTTCCCGATGTGATCAAAATCAAAACAGCAAGTCGCTTTTGGCTAGCATTGGCTAAGCAAGCAGCGGAATGGTTAATGAAATGCTTAGTTTGCCTCATAATGACGTGGTTAGCATTAGCCTGCGTGGTGCCTTTAGAGTAAACCTAGTGTTTGGTAGGTCCCATCATACTTAAGTTTATCCAGGCCCTGAGTTTCTATACAAAAACAGCATTAATGACAATCTATTCATCTGCTCATGTGGACCCATCGATCTTTTCCTTTCTCCACCGTCTGCGTGCTAATTCCAGCCCTCTATCTCCCTGTGGCTTTTTTTTTGCCTGCCGCTCCATCTGCCCCCCACGTCTCTGTCCAGGGCCAGCAGGGTGATGAAACAGCTCCGTTTCCTGGCGACTGGCAGCACGCAAGGGGCGGAGCCTGCCTGGCCCAGGCCGGGGCTTCACGATGATTTTCATTGATAGTAAAATCAATGTGGCATCGATCCGGGGGCCTGGCTCCTCGTGGGGCGGGGGACGTTCAGATGGGCCGCCACACTGCGAGTCCCTAAATACCCTGTGCTCCTCTGGGGCCTTAATGCACAGGCGGCGGAGGCCGGGAAGGCATCCAGGTCTAAATAGGATTTCTGAAGGGGTTGGGGGGGATCGATGTTTGACCTGAGCCGCGTGTTCTAATAGCAGTCTAAGAGGAACTTAGCTTTTTTTCTTAATTGCCACATGTCTGGGGGCGGGCCATACTCCAGGCTCTGGGGTGACCCGGCTGATCAGGCCTCCGTTATCGAGCAAACGGGTCCCCTTGATGCTGTGTTATATATTGCTTTAAAATTAATTTAAACTGATATATAAATAAAAAATATAATGCTTCATAAGAATTGCAGTTTGAATTGCATTTGGCTTCCAGAACTGATTCAGAACAAAGTGCTGTGTTCCATATTTTTGAGAGAAAATTTGTACTTAAATGACACTACCCTGCTGTCAAAAAAATAGATCTTTCTTGTTTGTCTGTGCGTTTATCCAGTTCTCTTCGCTGAGTCGAACCTTGCAGTTTGGGTAAAGTGCTTCAAATTCAATGCACGGCTCAGAAACAAATGTGTAAAAATCAGCTGGACAGATGGAGCTATATCTCCAGGTCTGGGAAATGGCAGAGTCCTGGTGTGCCCCCCCCCCCAGCTTTTTGTGCCTCTTCGTGGGACTGACGTTATGGTCGGTCATATTGTTCATCAGATACGACGACATCCTGGTTAATGGACTGCCCAACTGGGGGCAGCCGGTATTCTACTACCGGCGGGTGAGGAAGATGAGCAATGGGGAGCTGGGCCTGCTTCTCTTCCTCATCTTGACGGTTGGCCACTATGCAGTCATCTGGTCCATCTACCTGGAGAAGCAGCTGGTGAGTGAAGGTGTGGAGAAGACATCTTCTCAGCATCTTTACGTTTCTAAAATGCTGGCATTTTGTCCCCTGATCAAGGGCTGGTGTGTTGCTGTTTTTGTTTGCATGTGTTTTGCTACATTTCATTGTGTCCTTGTTAATGATTTTGGAATAATCATAGATTCACAGAACTTGGGGGGGTATGCTTGCTGCTGGCGTTTATCGCTTTACTGGCTCGCATCACTCCGCCCCACTAGTGAGTGCGACGCCCTGTCCAGGCTGAGCTTGGCAGGGTCACGGATAAAAGCGACGTGATCCATGAGAGTGCTGAGCCGCTTAGAGCTGCTGCCTCCCATGCTGAAGAAGCAGGCCCTCACTCTTTAACGGGACACATAGTGGCGGTGCGCCCGGGCGTTGTGTCCAGGCTGTCGTCCACACGCCTTTTGTCTGTTTCGGAAAGGATGAGCTCCTGAGCAGGAAGCGAAGGGAGAAGAGGAAGAAGGCTACCAGTAGGAGCGGGGAGGAGCTGAAGCCCCTGGGCCAGGAGAGCGGCGAGAGGTGAGCCAGCGGCCGCTTCTCCTCCGGGGGGCTGGTCCGAGCGCAGCCGTTGCACGCCAGCTAAACCCTTTGTCCCCTTTCAGGTCATCTGAGAAACCTCACTGGCAGGACATCTTGCCTCTCAAGATGAGCATCTGGCTGTATTTATCTGTAAAGTCCCTGCCCCACCTGATCCAGGTACCGTTCTGGTCCAGTCGCTGGTCCCGTCGCCATAGGTGGAGTTGGCCACCGCTGACAATGCACTCCTCCTGCCCAGGATGTGAAACAGTATTACGAGGACTACCAGGAGATGAAGATAAAAGCAAGGCAGGAGGCCCTCGAGCTGGCGGAGCAGGAGGCGCTGCACAGTGAGTCACCCACCCCCGGGGGGGCACCTTCTTCGTCCTCCACTTCACTTAGAGTTATGACTGTGTCTGGAGCTACCAGCACACAGGAAGTCATGGTCCGATCGCGTCCACGTGCTGGGAGTCGCGGGAGCGTGAGAGCGCGTGGCCTGTCCTTCCCGCAGACTGCCCCCCCCCCACCACCCTGGTTTGTCGGATGGATTCCTCCTAATGGCCCACCACGGCGTCTGGGCTCCCGCCATGCGCTCGGAAGTTCTTTTTTTATTTTATCACTTTAAGTCGGCACAGCCTGAATCTCAAATCGGTAATAATAACAGAGGTTGGTGCAGGGAGGCGGTTAATCTGTCCTCTGATTCTGTGCCAGCCTTGCTGTTCTGCACCCTCTCTCTGCCACCCAGTGGGTTTGGGGCATTACGGGACTCTGGGTTATTGGCAGATATAGCTTAGACAGTGTAATTAGGAGGATTCTTCTCCGGATTTTGGCGGTTCTTCCGCAGGGCATTTGAAATCCCATCTTTCTGAGTGAATCGAGTGTCACGCCACTCGAAGGCAGGCATGGTAATGCGCGACTGCTCCCGCTGGAGGCCGCCCGCAGGCTCGACCTTGGCGTTGACCGTGCGCCTTGCCGTCCCGCAGAGGAGAAGAGGACCAAGGTGAAGAAGCCCAAGGCCGCCTTCCCAGTGTACGAGCCCCCCTCAGCAGAGGCAGCTTTCGTGCCGGCGTATGATCAGGGCGCATCGATCGAGGAGATCGAGGATCAGATGGACGACTGGCTGGAGGACAGGAGGAGCCAGAAGAAGAAGGTAAACAAGTGTTTCCCTTTCATCTTCCCTCAGACGTCGTGTGCTACCCGGGATCTGGGCTGAAGAACTCGCCAGGCTTTCAGATGAATCTTTTTATGTTTTTATGTTGCTGCCGACGGCCAGCGCCGAGTAAAGTCTGTAAGAGCTTGTGGTCGATTGCATTAACTGTCCAGAGACCTTTCTGAGTGCGGCGCGGTGCTGCAGCCCGCCTGGTCTCTCAGCGCCTGTCCCCAGGAGGGAGCACTTAATGCGGGGCCCTGGACGTGTGAGCGCACACCAGCTCTCCGGTTGGCCATTAGGCTCCCCACGGTGCCGTGCGGAGGGGCGTGGCCCACGTGGGAGGGGCTTAGTGCCGACGGGCGTAGCCATTAGCTGCCGGCCGGGTGCCGCTTGAGCCGCGGGGACATTAATGGGGTAATCACTGAGCAGGGAAGTGCGCTCGGGGGACCACTGGCTTTTTGTAGTCTGGAGGAAGATCCCAGCTGAAAGGGCAGCGGGGTGGGGTGAGGGTCAGCATGGCAGTGTGTGGCAGCGTCCATGCCGGCCCTCTATGGCTGTGCTGCCCCTCTTCCATTTTGAGATACTCTCCTGTAGGTCTGTGCCATCCCTCCTGGGGGGCTCTGCTCCCATGCTGGCATCTAGATGAATAAAATGGCTCCTTAACCAAATCTGGCCCCTCCCATTTATAATGTATTAATGATTACCCTCCTCTGCCCTCCAGGACAGAACTTCATCACCCCCCCGCCCCCCCAGCCTCTGGCATTTCTGCCTGCCTTGCGTCTTGGTTCATTGTTTAATTGCTTGATTGAAGGGTAAGTGGAGGCACTGAAGGGTTCTGACCCCCCGTCCGAATCCCTATATGGAGCCTGAGGTCGTGGCGTCGTCATGGTACCCACACGTCTCGTGGTCCCCTATTCGTTCGGGACCCGCTGGCTCCTCCAGGGTGGGTTGTGTCCCAGGTGTGTGTCAGCTAGGTATTCATACGGCGTGTTAATCAGATGGGTGCTGGGTATTTTTATGCATGTTTTTGTCAGCTGCGTGTGTGTGTGCGCGTGTGTGGGGTGGGGGTGCGCCGTCGTTACCCTGAAGAAACGGGCACCTCCAGCATTATGTGCAATTAGGAGGTGTGACCTCCCTCCCTCCCCCTCTTCTCTTGAGATGTCTCACACCCTGAGAGTAAGAGGATTAATTGATAGTGAATGGAGGCTTTGCCAGATAAGAGCCAAGGACAGTCTTAATATTCATTCTGCAGGAAAAGTGCCCTTAAGATTACATCAGATAAGAGGAACAAGGAAAAACAAGGGCTGACAGGAAGTCAGAGTGATGTGAAATCAGAGCAGGAGTGCGTTCACGGCGCAAGGCACAAATACAGCTGGTGGCAATACTCATCTCGCTTCATTTGGACCTTGAGATCTACTATATCAATGTAAAAAAGACAAAAGAAAATGGAAGTTACTTATCAAGCATACATTTCACAATTATACACAATATGCACCAAATGAATGGTCAAAAAAGTGCATTGAACAGATCAGTTAAAACAAAGATAGATAAAGCATTGAAATCATATGGCTTATTAAAACACACGAGAGTCAAGTAAGTGGCTTGGACTAAATGAAGCGTGAAATATCATGAGAAGGGAGACAGGAGTCGGTGTAAGACACACACCCCCCCCCCCCCACACACACACACACACACACACACACACACACACACCCACCCCCAGCTGGGGAGGTTATAACACTTAACCTGCTGTGTAATTAGACAGCACGGCAGAGTCGGGCTTGTTAATGGCCAAAATAATAATAGTAATAGGCCGTTACTTATGAATGATTTTATATGTGCCGTGGTCGCTAACTAAACGGCTAATTTGCAGCAGTGTGGCCTCGCCCTGGACTGCCGGCTATTGGATGACATGCTCATATTTTTATGAACTGCACTGAGGTTTATCTATAAAATTTTACACAAAGGTGATGTTGCTCAGTCTGTGACGCCTGTAGCTCCTTTTATGGGCATGTTACAGGTTTTTGTGTGTGTGTGTGTGTGTGAGAGAGTGAGAGACTGTGTTTCGCCCCTGTCGACAAAGTGAGCGTGTCTCACCCGCTGACAGCAGGTCGATGGGCTCACGCCGCCCAGGCCCGGTTGTCACACGGTGACATGCACAGGCCTCTCCCTTTGCTGCGGTTTCTGATCAGTGCATGGAGCGTGTTGCGGCGGCTGCATCAGGTTGGCCAGGGAGGACTGTGTGTGCCAGCGGCACCAAGCCGCCATGCGTTCGAAGGGTCTACGAGCTCACAATCCAGGCACCCAGAGGATGCCCCCACTCAGATCAGCGAGTCTGTCCCCGGGCCGGACGGCCTGCTTCCCCTTTCTGGGCCTGCACAGCTCCTGGCTTTTCCAGTCTATTGGCATCGAGGTCTGCCGCTTCTATGGGTCGGGGCCCCCTGGACGGGGCTCTGACCCACAGAGGCTGTCATTCAGAACATGACGTTTTCTATAATGAGTTACGCAACCCTGTACTTGGTCACCTCTCCCTGTGCCTCCGCGTATTTCCCTGTGCTCATTGTCTGTCCCCTGAAAAGCGGGCTTCTGCGCTCATTATGTGCGCTGTCTGTCAGGGCCTGGCTGACAATGTGGCTGGCCAGTGCTCCCATCTCTACCCCGAGAAGAGTGTCCATAGGGAGTGTCAGTGGCTGGGGGGGGGGGGGGTTTGGGGAACAGGCCGCCCAGGGAATGTATGAATGAGGACTGGGGGGTGCACCTGTAGACTGTGGTTAAGGAGACCCCCCCCCCCCCCTTCGGCTGCAATCCCCTCTTCTCCAGCACCTGCTCATCTACACCTCCCCATTTTGCCTGTGCGCACGCCTGAAACCTGAACCTCCAACCCCCATAAGCCTCTTCCCTCATTTGTCCACCTTTCTGCCGCTCCCTCTCTCCACTTTTCTCCCCTGCACCTTACTGTCCCCTAATGGCCCGTGAAGGTGTGGCGGGGGTGGGGAGTTTGATGGGGGGTAGCTCAGGCGGGGTGAGAGGCCTTTTCGCCCCACGTGAAAACGCATGGAAGTGGCTTGAAGGAAACTGCCGGCATTGTTCTGGCGATGCCCACTGCTGCGAGGGGTGCGGGGAGTGCAGACCTATTGATTTTGTTTGTCTGTAATTCATCTTTCTGATGACTGTGATGTGGAAGAACGACGGGGAGACGCGTGTGCGCCCCAGTGCTCCGGGTTGTGAGGTGCCGCTGGGAGCCTGCCTGGCAAGTCGTATGGTTTTTTTTTTTTTTTTTTTTTTTTTAACCCTCTTTATTTGCCTCTGAAGCTCTGCGCCTGTTTTGTACTTTTCCTTCCCCCGGCCCTTAAATGAGCTCCACTGTTGATTCAGTCAGGCATGGGAGTATGAGTGCGGTCTCAAGGGGGCACTGATTATGTTGACAAAGACACACCTGGCATCTTTTGCAGGGCATCATGGGAAAAAGGTTGTCTTGCTCTTCCTTTGTCTCTGAGCTAAAGTTCACCTTGCTGCTGAATTCCTCCCGCAGTCCCTCTCTGCCCGACAATTTGCTGCGGTGTGCCTATAAAACGCGTCTGCTCTCACTCGTAAAAAGTGATATTTTAATTGCCCCTTCTGCCCCCTCATGGCTGCAGTGGTATCATATCACTTTCCCAGCGTGAGTTCAGGTTGGTTCTGCAGAAACTTGAATGCAGCGGTTAGACGTGATGCCTTCTCGTTCCTATAGCTAAGAAATGTGTCATCCGCACGATGGACCTGTGGTCTCTCGCCCAGTTACCACTCTTCTCTTTATCCCAGGGGTCACCCATCCTCTCTCACACACTCCGCTTTCCATCTATGTCTGGCGCTTCCCTTATCCAATTCTTAGGGCTCGTGGAATGAGGTTTATATCATTTCTTAAGTATCTCTCCTGCATTATGCTGTGCCCACACACAGGCACATGCAATGATTTCATGTGCATTAGCGTGTTTGGGGCTTTCGTTTCCAGGGAGCCTGTAGCTCACGTCTGGGAGACCAGTGGGGGGCTCTGCAGGGAGCCCCCTGACCGCACGGTTCAGGCTGCAGGCAAAGGACAGCTGTGTCTTGTTTGAAGCACAGGGTGAATAATTAATGGTGGTTCCTGGCCGGCCGGACGCCCCCTAAATCCACCCGCAGACCTGTTGACGATGTGCGTATTTACCGATTATGAAATTGCAGGACTGTGTTTCCCCCCTCCCCGCAACAACTGAAGCGATGGCCCAGCCCTGACATTTTCATAATAAACAGCGAGAATGGATGGCCATATACCACTTACATACGTTGTCATTACAAAATTAATGGCTTTTGTTCCATCAAGAATAATGGATATTTTGTGTCTTTTTTGACATGAAAGGAATGAGTTAATATAGAATATTTATAGTGGCTTTTTATTAATTATCACGTGGGCTCCTCTAATAATGAACCAACAATTGCCTCTATTTTTACCTGTTTCCTTATGATTAATGTTCGCCGGTTCTGTGACATCCTATCACACACACACGTCAGCAGAGGGTCTAATAAGTCTTTGATATACAACGTAATCTCTGACTTTAATTAAACATTCATGTGGCGGCCGCTCTTAGTGCGAGAAACATGCGGGACCTCTGAAAAGGCCGGGAAATACCGTGTGAACGTGCTTATTTACGAGCGGTAAATGCTAAAAAGCGCGGGTGACGGAGGTAAAAAGATCCTCCGACAGGATTACATAATGTGATTAGAGAACGAACAGGGAGGACAAAGCTTCTTACATCCGGATGTTGCCTTGTTTGAAAACCATTAGCTAATTTATAACATCTTTCGCTGCAAGTATAATGAATTAATCTGGTTGTATACAAACGTTTAAAGTTTAGACATAATGTGCTTTAAATATTTTCCCAGTACAAAACTTCATAAACATTAATTTTGTAAAGGTGTACATGTATGTGTGTGTATGAATACATCTATGTATGTGTGTGTGTGTATATACACATACATACACACATATTATTATTATTATTATTATTATTATTATTATTATTTTATTTTCTCTTAATTCACCTACACTTTTATATTAACCTATAAGCTCGGTCCTGTGCTGTCATACCTAGAAGTGATTTGATTTTATATAATCGCCCCAACTCCTTCAAAAATCCAACAAAAACATTTTAGATTCTGTCACGGAAAACAGCGCACTCAAACTCGAAATCATTTGTATCGTTTCTAAAAAACACATGTTTAGTTGAAGTCGTAGCGTTTATTTTCCTGGCTCCGGGTTGAGTGCTTTTCCATGGCTGCGGAGGGGAATAGCAGCCCTCGGACACTTTAAAGCGTATCCGATAATTACACAGAGAGCTACGGCGCTTTTTCTCGGAGCACGCTTGGTTTCTCGATGCACCTTTCGCCCAGCCCGGCGTATTTTGATAATAACCAGTTTTTCGGAGGTGATGACTCCCGTAAACACGGTGATTTCGCTCCGGCTGAATGCGGGATATCGCGTCCTGTAAACAGGGCTTCCTCGAAATGGCGCTCGGTTCCTATTGTCCTGTTCCCCTTTCGGATGAAGTCGCTTATTTAACCAGTGCTTAACGTGTGAGTGGGTTTGCTGTCTCGTATGCTAATAAATCAAGAATTGCTCTCTTCCAAATTAATATATGTTTTTTGTCCTTTTCAAAATTACCCATCGATATGTATTACAGTACACAAGCACCTGGTGTAGCCTATATGGTTTTTACTGAAATATCTACACAAGTTTGATTTTAAATTCTCAAATTGCCGGCACTGTATTTAATTAATACCCGTAAGGTAACTATCAAACGTGGAGTTTAACCCATCAATATCTAGTAGTAACAGCAACGACAACAATAATAATAATAATAATAATAATAATAATAATAATAATAATAATTAATAACGTTATTGTAATTTTTATCATTAATATTTTTATTATACACGATGATATATACCTTTGTTTCCCCTAGGTGAATTTTAAAAGGAAATACTTACAATTACAACAAAAGGAATGATTTTATTTGTAGTTGATAATTGTGCTGGCCTGTGTGTGTGTGTGTGTGTGTGTGTGTGTGTGTGTGTGTATATGTACATGTGTGCATAGATGTGTGTATGTATGTGCACATCTGTATATATGTATAAAGTATGTATTATATGCAATATATAATGCCTGTATACACATTATAATTACTATGGTTACTAATGTATTACTATAATCATTCACTTTGAATCTAATTAAGTTCACTTCATTTTTCTATCCTGTAGGTAGAGGTGTCTTTGTTAGTTATCAGTTACTGTCCATCTGGATAAACAGGAACCCGTTTGTGAGAATAACAGGAACGTTCAGATCTGCCTGCTGTGACAGTATTTCAGCATGGCCTTCACGCATTAGCTAAAAAAAACAGGGCAGGTTACAGTAAAAGCGTGGCAGTGAACCCGGCCTCCGCCAGGCTGCAGCCGCCCCGCTCGGGTGTCGGGCGCTGGCCAAGCGCGTCGCAGGTCTTTACAGACGCAGCTGCACATGTGACCTCGGATGCAGCCGTGAAGGCGAGCAGAGCTGCGGCGGGGCTCTACCCGTAAATGGCAGGTAGTGGCGCACTCTGCAGTCGCCTCTCCATTGTGGGGCGAGGGGTGCCTGGGGTGGGGGCAGGGGCCGTCCTGAGAGGGAGCGGGAAGAAAGGGGAGCATGCAAAAGAAGAGGGCTATTGATCAGCGCAGGAAGGAGGAGAGCAGCGCCGAGAAGGGCCCCTGAGCTGTGAGCCATCAGCACGGCGGGCGGATGTCAGTGTGCTTAATGCACAGATAGAGAATGACAGGGCGGATTAGTGTCACACGGGGGCTTTGTCCCCACTCTGGAGACTGGCCGCACCCCTCCCCCCTTCCCTCCTGCGGAGGGCGCTCACCTCACAGGGCTTCCTGTGTCCGCGAGGCTCTGGGCTGATCTAAACTGGGACGGACGGGCCTACAGAATTACCCAACACAGTGATCTTTTCAAATGACTTGCACGCTGCTTTTGGCTGACAGGAATACCAACCCCCCCCCCCACCGCCAAAGAAAAAAAAAAAAACAAGAACAAAACCACCCCTTCTCGATACTCCACTAACCCCCACCCCTTGTTCTCTGCAGTTTCTCCACTTCTCCCCCAAGCCTTTTGTTCAAAGGGAATGTACGTCCCTTTCGTCTTTTAAAAAATCGCCGTGCTCCTAATTGGAAATCATTACGCTCTCTCTATTTAATTTATCGATCGACTTATTTAATATTCAGTCTCGTCCGGAGCGGTCGCGTCGGGCTATCGATTTTACAAGATGACAATGTTCTCGCAGATGGGGATGTTAACGGAATGGACGCACAGCAAGTTGTGGAAAGGATTAGCAAAATCCGCAGGGAAGAGGAGCCGTGGGAGCTGGATGGTGGAATCGCAGGAATGCCGGATCATTCCGGTCATCCTACAGCATCGCTACAGGGAAAAATAATGGCTGTAACAGTCAGTGATATTTAAATGTGGTTATTTGTCCATGTTTCCTCCTTACATCCCTAATCACCCTAGTTAGCCCAAGTTCTTGTTCCAAAATATGTTGCTGGCTAGCATGTATTGTCCTAATTAAACCCCCCCCCCCCCAATATAAATTGGATGGAAGTTCACACCCATGTGACCTAAACTGCAGTTCTGCCTACTGGCCCCACTCACTCGCCATGTGACTTTGAGGTCAGCAGTACATGCTGCTGCATGGGTGTCGCCTGGTGATTTAGTTAAATAATGCGGTGTGTTGTGTGTGTGAGTGTGTACAGGGGGTGGGGGTTAGCCAAAGATAAGCGGGCCCCCGCTAATGAAGAAGGATGTGTTTGTACCTGACTGGGTCACAGTGGGCCCATTATCCCACAGAAGAGGAACCTGTGGGGGTCCGGTTTAGGCTGGGGTGGAATCCAGGCAGAATACACCCCCCCTTAATCTAGTGCAATCAGGGGGAGACGGATAAGTGGCTGTGAGATAGGAATGCTGGAGCGCAGAGGTAGAGGGCTTTGTTTGCAGGCCTGTGACCATGGCTGCAGCCCTGTTCCACCCTGGTCAACGATGGCCTTCTGCTCACATTACAGGCAGGAGGTGAGGGAGAGGTGCTCCTGGGGTGGGAACAATGGCAGGGTGTGTGCATGTGTGTGTGGAGAGGATCAGCCCCCACCCTGATAAATGAAGCTCTTTTCATCCTCTTATGAAGATGGGGGATGTCCATGCTTAGGAGCCAGACCCAAGGCCTCTTTTACCCTCTGGAGCTTCTGTGTAAGAGCTTGGGGATCTGCAGTAAATCTTCTTGTAAGATTCCTCGCAAAATGCAGGCAGCCATACTGCCTTTGTCACTACGTCACTTTGCTTTTAAGATCCGTCGCTGGCCACGCTGCATCTCATCTCTGTGACTGTCGGGGCGCATGCACGAAGGCCCCCTTTGTGGCCACGGTCTTATTTCCGCGGCTGCATGGCTTCATTCAGCCGTGCGACTTCCCCTCCTGAGCAGGAAGTCCCACTTTTTGAGCTGGAACACCGGGAATATCGGGTGTGCTGCGTGCAGCTGGCAGCCAGCCATGGGAATCCCAACGGCGAGTAACCGAAGCGCGTCCCGCATCCTCCTAGCTCGCAGGAAATGCCACGAGCCACAGTACGCTATGGTAGGATGCTCTGCCATGGATGTTCGTGTTCTGTTGCAGATCTGCCATTTGATCTGTCCCAAGCGCTGTCTTTCACTCTCAGGTCTTAATATTTGTGGAGGGTTACTGGTAATAACAGAAACTTACGATACAGTAAACCATCTGAACAGATATTTAATTTTTTTCATTCAGTTTTCTAATCTATAATTGCTTTTTTTAACACTGATATGGGGACTTGGGCCTAGGTGGTGCAGTGGTGAGAGCCCCCTCCCCTGACCTTCATCAGTCTGTCAGCCTTTTCCATTTGTGTTTTTATATGCCTTTTGATAAACTATAAAGTAATTCAGAGCTTTCAGTTGGAGTTTTAAGTTTTCTCATCCCATGCTGACTATGAGGAGCTTATCTGCATTACTGTGTTGATCACTTTGTGTTTCCCCCTCAGGCACCCGAGTGGACAGAAGAGGACCTGAGTCAGCTGACACGCAGCATGGCAAAGTTCCCAGGGGGCACGCCAGGTCGATGGGAGAAGATCGCTCACGAGCTTGGCCGGTCGGTGACTGATGTGAGTTCAGCTGGGACCTCCAGGGCATGAATGGGTGGGGTGGGGTGGGGTGGGGGGGAATCTTGGGGAGGGGGTTACTTATGACCGATAGGGCTG
>JAODLC010000085.1:14295316-14331093 GCA_026781145.1 Hippopotamyrus pictus | reverse complement strand
AATCGGCAAAAAAATAAACCATGTCACCTTTGTTTTACCTGCATCGGGGGCGTGTAGTATCGCTGTCACCCGAAGATTGCGATTCACATTCTAAATAGCCGCATTAGCGCGTATTCAAATCGCATTCGCATAGTTATTTGCTGAACAACGCAGCGGTGGAACGCGATCCAGATACATCTCCATCGGCGCCATAAAAGGGGGGAGGGATGTGGCCAGGTAAGGATGGTTGACATAAAATATTTTTGGACACTATTTGGTTCAGAATATTTTTTTTTCTTCATTTCCCTCCTCTAAAACTAGGTGCGTCTTATGGTCCGGTGCGTCTTATGGTCCGAAAAATACGGTATGTATTAAGATAGACAGTGACGATGAATGGAAACGAACAATTTGTATTAAAACGAGGACACACTGTTCAAGTAGAATGAGTCTAGGCAGATTACGGAATAAACTGGATTACTGTTTATAAACTAACGATATACTAATGATGCAGTTTCCTATGCAAGTTACTCTGACGTCAACTTACCTGTCAGTCATTGATATCTAACAACTTTTTTACTCAATTTTACTCATCTTGTTTGCTGACATTATAAGTAACTTAGATATGAAGAATTCCTCAAAAAAGTAAAGTTATTCATACAAACCTTATTTCAGTTTAAAGAATGACAGGTTAATAAAGCTAAGACATTGTTACCAAATGATACCAGATACCCGTCAGCTTACAGAAGTGCCGTTTATAATTTCATGCCCTTCTGTGATTCTTTACTCCTGTCACTGAAGATAAAGTTTTCCCCAGGGAAAGTTACGGTGTTACTTAGAAACGGAGAAGCAGCATTGGTCAGCGAAGGAAAAAAACACATTACCTAGTACAAGAACACTGCTATACTTGTAAAAGTTTTACTTTTCTGTATTCACTCATTCCACTTTATTAAGAACATTTTATGTGTATATTCACTTCCGACTTAATGAAATGTACCTTATAGCTGCACTTTTTATGTTTCCAGTCACGGACTGTAACCTGTTCTGTTATGTACATTGTCAAAAAAAAAAACAATTTAAAATTATGCTAATTAGTGTGTTGGAGTCATTTTTTAACATGCTGTGAAATGCAATAACGCTGCCATTTAAGAAAATTAATCACTCCAACTATTTTACCACATATCTTTATGTGTAAAGAAACTCACAGTACGTTATTCAGAATTATGTCTGTTAACTAAAGCGGTATAATTTATTTAAAGTTAAATACAATTGCAACCATTTGTTTTATAAACCAATTGTTTACAAAATACTTCAATATCAAAACAATGAATAATGATGGATGAATGTGATTATAAAAAAAAATACACAAAACCGCTTATGCAATGTCAATATAAGATGTTTTAGCGCCGTGGAGTCTCGCCACCATACGAAAAAAAGCTGCAATTTCATTGGTTGACACTGTTATGGCTGTACGCGACCGACCCCCACAAGGATCCGCTCTTTCATGAGCCAGTTTGTTTTTTGTTTTATTTCCTTAGAGGGCGGTGGTTACTAGGAACTTCACGAAGCCATAATCCTTACTTAAGTATCAGGATGGAAGATCTCAGTGTTTGGACCAATTAAAGGAAAGTCAGCAGTAAATTACCTGACTTAAATGGGCTTTTCCAAACTCTCGAAATTGTTTGTCCACGCGAATCTTGTGACTGCAGTAAAGTTGTATATTAAATATTCACGCAGTCTTCTGGCTGTAATTTCAATAAGCAAGCCAGGAAGTTTTTGATCAGACCTTTGATGTCCACATCTTTACATCTTTTTTCTTAGCATTTTTTGTTCATAGAATCTCTTACACAACCCTTGCTTTTCCAGGTTATGAGCAAATTGTAATTAACATTTAAATGTTCGTATGTCCATTTCACATTCAATGGCTGTCGCTCTTACAGTCACTGGCAGTGAATCGACACAGTGCAATTAAGATGTATAGAAATTGCTGAATCAGGGCCGTGATACCGTTAATGTCGTATTGCATTTGTTTGGTTTAGTAAAGCTATAAATTCAGAAGCCAGATTTTGTTGAACCAGCCTCGTGATACAGACCCCAGACCTAATGTCAATGACCTGCATTATAAACATTATATACGGTGATGCGCTCAATCTGCTTTGTCAGTGAAATTAATGCAATTAAATTGAAAGTAACTTCACTTCAGTAGGAGCTGCTAGCCAAAAAAAAGTCTCCAAAGTCCGAACTTGCGGAAAAGGACGGATAGTGTGCATTCAACTTGACTTAAATTTAAGAATTTCAAGAAATCATCCCTACGGATATCAAAATGAATGTTTGACAAACTGTACACACAATTCCTTTTTGTAAAATCTGTATTTATTTATGATTTACAAAAAGACTAACATGAAACAGTAAAATGAATCAAAATGTTTTATCTGTAACCTAAAATGGAAAACGTGAATGCATTTACATTTGTCGGTGAACATCTTAACCGGAAAATAAAGATATTGACACTTTTACCGTATGCGTTATTCAAACTGACAAAGCCAAATCGGGTCCTTTTTCCTTTGGAAGATATTTACAAACAAAACAGTAGATATGGAAGTTTAATATTCTAAATGAAAACTTAAGTTTTAGGTTTAAGTCACACGTTTACATAATTTCTGGACAAAAATACTGCTGTTAGACTAGAGTAATGTGCTCGTCAGTCTATAAAAAACAGCCCATTTTGATGTGTTTTAAAACAAAATGTTGTGTAGCAAAACCAAACGTTCAAATAAATACCTGCTGTGCAATTTTATTTTTTTTGTACAGATTACAATGTATTTAGAATTAAATTTCCAATCCCTGAAGCTGGCCATCACCTTCCACCAGCAAAGGATACCTTCATCTCAAAACAATTTGCAGAATGTATTTTAACATTCCAAAAAAAAAATATAATAAAAATCTAAGGATGGAGAAGTGGTGATGTGGGTATATAGCAAATTTATTAAACATTAAAAAGTGTAACTTCTGCTTTAACTCTCTGCCCCACAAAATGCTTGACTCATACATTCTCATCCAAAATAGATTCATTGGGCCATCTTTGCTTATCCATTAATACAACTAATGCCTGAATGTTTTTTGAAGAGGGGGAGAGACAGCATTTGAGAAAAACTGAGCATCTGAAAATGATATTTACAGTGTACGTGCACATACAGGTGTAATCCAAGAGGAAAATCGCATAACCTTTTTCTTTTGTAAGTTAAATATGCAGGGCTGGAATCCTTTGGAATAATGCCTGATTCAGAACTGAAATCGTATCCTGAGGAATATCGAATGTACTGCAAGTGGGGCCAGAATGGACAGTATAACTGTTGTATTACCAGCGGCAGGTTTTTACCAAAAAGTCTTTAAGCCCAGGCATTGTTTTTATAGCACAATTTAAAAGTGTTTAAGTACAAATGCTGCAAGAGCATAAAATAACAGTCCACTTTACTGTAAGCTATTAAAAATGAGGGGGGGGGGAGTTCAAACGTAACCCAAGAACCATTTTACAAACAAAAATATATCCCCCTTCATGTGATTTCAAATGTCATTTTTATATAATTAAAACATTTTTACAGTGCTTTATTATAATATATCTTTGATAGGTCAGAGGGAAGGGAGAAAATATTATAGTTCCTATTGCAATGATGCATCTAAATCATATGGGATGGTCCAGTTATTCATCAAAAAAAAAAAAAAAAAAAAAGGTCAAACGAGCTCATCCCGCAACGCTCCACCAAGGGGTGGCCTATCAGCACGCTAAGGCTCAGGTCTCCCTACTGTTTCGTGTTCAGTTCGTTCTCCAGCTCCATGAGCTTCCGTGAAGCTTTCACCTTATTAGAAACTTCCTTCCCCTGGGAGAAGAGGCGCTGGCGTTCCTTGAAGGTGAGGCTCTCTGGAGCTCCTCCAATCATAAAGCCGTCGTGTTCCGGACCCCTGGAATAGACAATCGAGTAGCAGAAGAAAAACAAGATCCGCTTAAAGCGAGTGTAGCTGTGGGATACCAACGTTTCCCGCCCCGCTCTCTCCATTGACACGACACTTTTGGAGTGAAGATTCTTGTTTACGAAGCAGGCAGTATAGTGTGTTTTTAACAGTATGCGATGGATATGGATGCCTATTCTCTATAACAACATAATATGGAATCTACTACATGATCAGAGAGCTTTCTGTTGACCTTTTCACTTGGCATTTTTTCAGGATGTAATAGTTTCCCCTTCCTTGGCCAGTAGGTGGCCTAAAGCCATGTCTGACTCAACATCATGACGCGGCGATGCTGAAGGGGTCCAGGCACGTCCTAAACAATCATAATTAACCCACTGATCCATCATTTTCCATAGAAACTAAAAAACGATCAGCAGTGCTATGGTCAGCCTTTTCCCCACCTCCAAGGTGGCTTATCACAGGCTGTTTAGCTGATCATCTGAATAAAGCATCTCCCCCACCCCCCTTTCCCAAAAAGGTGTCACGCTTGGATGAGGATTTCAAAATTATAATGAGTACCAGATTACGAGTACTGATGCTGGCGTTCTGTTATCAGTTTGAAAGAAAATGGTAATCGGTGCATCCTTTCCAATGCCATCAGAAATGTAGATTCTAGACCCCTGTGTGAAGAACGAGGCCTACGTTTCACACTTACCCTTTCACCCACTTCTCTCGCGGGTCCTTGTAAACTTCATTTGATCCTACAACCCCTGCTGCGTTTCCAGTGTACGAATTAAATCCTGTTTTCACATCAGAAATAGATATGGTACAATAGACATTAAGTGACCATCATCAAGCTGCTTGACGGCTTACGAGCCCAGACCATTCAGTGTCAGATATCTGACCGGCAGTCAGAGTTGCTGGGTACATAGAGGTCAGCCTTTATTCCTAGCTAAATTGGGTGTATTCTCAGAGGCTACCACCACTCATACAGTAGAATTACAAGTTTCCACCCGAGTACTGAATGGCCTTACGTTTTTCCATAAAAAAAGCAGGAGACCAGTTTTCTAATATGTTCATATTATTCATCTCCGTCAAATGAATGGAGGATGCTTTACGCTTTTTGGCTTCATCGTGCAGCAGCCTCAGGCATCACCCAGCAACTCCACTGGTCTCCAGTCACACAAGTTCCACTGCTGTGGGACACACTGTTTAGGACTAGATCACATCACTCCGCATGGACCTCAGGCATTCCTTTGCCAGTCTGAAGCAGGACAGAACTGGCAGGCAGGATCAAAGGCGGAGGTCGAAGGTCAGATTTACAGTTGCTTATAAACCAATGACATATGACTTCTCATTTGAGAGTCCGCTTGACAAATTACGTTTTGGACCGAGTGGTTCACTGGTCCCTCCACCTTTACTCCTCAGAAAGCCACACAGCCATGTGTTTGTGAAGAGTGAACTTTACGGAAGGAGCCCTCTCAGGTGAAGCCAGGTACAAATGTAGTGAGACTCAGAGTTAGTCCCATAGCCCATTTCTACTACCACAATAGTGAAATGAAGGCAGAGAGGAGACAAACACATTGACCTGTGTGACTAATCATGATATATATATATGTGCACACAAGCACGCACACACAAACAAATCCACTGGCGCTGGTCAAGTATTTCTGGAACACCAAATGAAAATGAGACCAAACAGTGAACTGGATGTTGGGGCATTACATCAAGTTTTGGTTGTCAGTCAAAGAGCTGCTCTATTAATTTATAATGAATTCATGAATTCCCACAAACATGGAAACAAGCCTGCATGTTGGCCTTCTACTGTCTCTATTCAGCCCTGTTTTACGGTGGAAAGTAACAAATGCATGGCTGCTATCCCATATGAAGACACACGGACCTTTGGGTCAGTCTTGGTAACAGTCACACCCCACCCCTAACCTTTCACCTTGACCAGACCAGGGGATTGACCTATTTATACATTATAAAGGTGCTTCAGGTGATAGGGTCACCTGAATGACTGCAGGGCCAGGAAAGGCCACTTACACAGACTCCTGCACAGCACAGAAGACACGCAGAGACACTCGCGCACACACACGCATCCACAGAGGAGCGACAGGACGCCAGAGACCTACGCTGCCTTTCCGCATCATTGTACTCGACCTCGTCACTACTGGCTGAATTTCCTATGCCATCAGGAAGTGAGAGAATACGTAAAAAAAAAAAAAAAATGTCCATATCTGGAAAGCTAAGATGTTAGGCTGGGGCCGGCAGTATGGGCTGGCGTCCGGACGAGAACTCCGCCTGTGGTGGCTGAGAAAGAGGTGGGAACACATGGATTCCAAAGGAGGAGAAAGAGGCAAAGCAGAGGCAGTAAACAGCAATGGATATTGGGCTGATTGAAGCCAGCTCTTTCAGCAGGAGGGAGCGGGGGAAGCGGATGTTTCTGTGCAGTTTGGGCGATGCGGGAAAGCGGGGTTAGTGATTTTGTCCCTCAACCGGATCGATGAATGCGGCGCCGATCACGGCGAGCCCAAAGCCAATGCGCACGCCACCCAGAACAAAGGAAGACCGCTTTGCGTGGGTGCTACATGCAAGGTGAGAAGCCGGGCATCGCATGTTTGGGCCTGCCAGACCTGGCCGCATTACTGGCATTCTTGTCCATGGCTGTTTAAAGAAAAAAAAAAAACTACCTACACCTGCTGCATTGACTAAAATACAGTATCACAGTAGAACACACGCATAAGCGTTTATTTTTACACTGCAGTAACATTCAAATTTTATTAATATGTAACATTTCAATCGTAAATTTAAATAATGTAGAAAGTCTTCAGCTAGAATACTGTGCATTTAAGTGAAACTACAAAAAAGAAAATTCTTTTATCCAAAAGGTTCACTATTTACCCCCCATTAAAATGAAATTAAAATGATTAAAATGTACTCAAACTCCGAATTGTGCGTCAGGTGATTCACTACAGTGGCTGCTACTTCTTTCATGGTATCTGCTAGCTGTTATAATAAGCTACTTATTATTGCTAAAATATGCCATAAATACGTTGCTGTACGAACGGCTTCTCTCGCTCAAGTGTAAAATTCTAGCTGTGCGTAAGGTTTCCCATTGAGGAATATTCTCCTCTCTTGGTTAAGTATGCGGACCTTTAAACAGCCAGAGACAAAAGAAATGCCCCATCCATCAGATCTGTTCCCCGTTGCCAAGTGAGATCTGCTGCTTGGACCACCCCAATCGGAGCAGACATGACCAACCGGCTGCTGAGGTGGATGCCAACCCCAAAGCGAAACCAAACAAACATAGACGGGCGTCAACACCAACAGTACTCTGATTTGATTGGGAGCGCAATGGAATCACGGCGTATCGATTGCTTTTACTCACAAGGATGATCGGTGGAAAGGGAATTGGTCTGGACAGTGGGAATTTATGGACAGAGTGGGGAAAATCATCAAAACGGAATCTACTCGCTAGTGGATTGAATGGGGGAGGGGGAAATCAAGACAAAGACGTGGGAAAATAATGAAATGGGAGAAGCTAATCACAAGCTGATTAGCTACAGCTACGGATCAACTAGATTTTGAACAGGAAGGGGAGGTCAGGAAAATATGGAGAACTTCTCTCCACAAACAAAAACAGGAACACAAAAAAAAAGCTCCACAAAAACATAACGAATGAGAGGAAAGAGCCGAGGGGGGAGGCAAGTGGGAGGAACTCCCTCCCTCCTGTCTGTGTCTACCTTTGGAGATGCCTGATGGGACGAGGCCGGGTTTGGCGGGAGGGGGAGGGGGCAGCCCTGCCTTGGACACAGTACTGTTGGCATTGGCGGCGGCGGGCAGCTGGAATGAGCTGGACAGAAAGATCCCATCGGAGAGCGGGCGGGGCTTGCGCGCGGGCGGCGGAGGCTGCGGCTTGGACGCGGGGGGGAGGTCGCCATAGGACTTCCGGGTGGCGGAGAGCTTAACCTGACCTGCTACGCCTGAGTCTTCCTCCTCCTCCTCCTCCTCCTCATCATTGTACGAGACAAACTTGGCAGTGTACAAGGTGTCGGGGGAGACGACCTGGGTTTTGAGGTACGAGGTGTTTCTCTGAGGCGGGGGCGGAGGGGCGTTAGTGGAAGGGGTTGCGGGAGCAGGGGGCTGGTAGTCCCGGGGGAGGGGAGGTCTGTACAGACCGGGCTCGTCCGGCGTCAGCAGCTTGCGCTCGGCCTCCTCGTGCTGCCGGCGCCGCTCGGCCTCCAGGCGCGTGTAGTACTCCTCCTCCTGCCTCCTCTGGGGTGGGTGGGGGGGGGGGGGGGAAAGGGAATGGGAAGAGCCGGTTAGTGCGGCCTACGCTGCCCTGTGCCGCGCCCCCTGGCTACGGCACGGGTGGTCGTGTGCGTGAGGAGGGGCGGTGGGATGCCCCGCCCATGCCCCATCCGAGGGCGGGGGCCTGCAGAAGGCTGGGGGAGGAACCGGCCACGTCTGCTCCTAACTGCCACAAGGTTCCATATATTCCTAGAAAGCCACTGGAGAAGTGAGGTGGGCCACAGCCGGACCGTGCAGTTGGCTGGGGTGAGGGTTTGGGTACGCGGGCTGGGGACTCCAGGTGTGGCTTACGTTCACGCTTTTACTTGGGAACGAAGCCACAGGAAGGTTGGCCTGCTCTGGTCTTTGCACACAAACTCCCCTTGGTTTTGCATTTGTGTGTGGGGTGTGTGGGGTATGTATCAATGGAAAAAATGGGGGGTGGGTTGGTTTGAGGTCTTAAATGGAGGAGGGACCGAGGATTGGGAGCAATTAATTAGCCAAAGCAGAGGCAGATGTGAGAGACTTTGCTCACTCTGTAGTTACTGGGCAGCTGGAAGTAATCAGGGGGGGGAGAGGGACAGTGTGACCTGGGGTGGTTTGAGGGGGGAGGCGGTTAAACCGCAGAGAGGACGGTAAACCACAGAAGGAAAGATGCCTACCTACACAACGTGTCTGCTGAGGGACCCCGCCCTGGCATGTGCTGAGCTTTGATTTATTAGATTGAGTCTTCATGGCACATCGGTGCCTTTCATATCCTGACAGCCGCTAGCGTGGCGCTTAGAGTGGCACGGTGAAGTGGGCCTCAAGGAAACGGGCTCAGTTGACAAGGCTTCTGGGGAGATGGTGGGCAGGGCCCAGTGCGAGAAACACTGTGACTCAGGTTACAGCATTTATGGGTAGCTGGACATTTTCTCCCAGCTTAGCCTGCTGGTCTCAGTCTCCTCACATGTGCAACATAATGCTCAGATCCACCAAACCCCCCCCCCCCCTGCAGTGGCCCCACATCAGACAGATGTACCAGCTAATCAGCATTTAGGCATGAATGTGCCGTTCCTACCGCCGGACTCTATCCCCGCAATCAGAAGAGGAAACTGAAGTGCTCTCTGAGCTCCTTCCGGAATGGAGACTCGTCCTAAATGCATGAAAGCCAGCAGCACTGCATGCCGTTCTCTGAAGATTTCCTCTCCATAATTTGATTACCTTTCCCCCCCCCTCTTTTTAACCCCCATTGGCTGCAAGGGAGGTAAAATGACTGAGTAAGAAAGAGCCAGAGAAGACAGTGTGAGCCTGTCTGTCAGCAGGGGAATCAAGCAGCTCCCATGATCAGCAGATGTCTGATTAGGTGCTGAGTGAGAGGCAGGTCCTGCTAGTTACCTGTCTGTAATATGATCTGCCCTAAACCCCCCCCCCCCCCCCACTTCCCAAGCCAAATGCCCTGCGGTGCCCAACCCCCTTCCTACACCACCCCAGCATCTATCCATGCCGGGAGTGATGCATGTACCAAGACAGCACTGGGGTAGGGTTGCAGTAAAGGGTCACTAATGCGTCTCAGCCGTACACCGTCATTCAGTGCTGAAAAAATTATTGGCAGGTCTGTGGAACAGAAGGGAAGCACTGAAACGGAAGCCTTTTTATGCCCTGTTATTTTAATACTGCTTAGACTTGCTGAAGAAATGCTTTCAGAAATTCTGACCCATCTCTTTTTAGTAGGTCAGAGTTAAGCACTGCAAGATAATGATCCCCCCCATATTTCCCTGTTCTTCCCCATCATGATTGTATTGTGATCAGTGATTACCCCTCAGCCTAAATATTAATTCGTTTTCCCCTCACAGGTCACTTCAAAGGTGAAACAAGTGAAAGACTGCGTCACCAGTACATCCGGTAAGCGCAGTACTGTTACTGGACTGCAAAGCATCTCACCCACCTTTGGGCCCTTGCTGCAGCCTCAAGCCTCATACATTTTCACTCGAGGGTCGTGGCAGCCTTGTGCGCAGATGGTCTAACTTGCCCACTTTCCTCAGTAGTACTGATTAAGACAAACCGATGCACATTCCACAAATTCTCAGAAGGATTCAGGCCAGGAATTGTTGCCCTGTCGGCCTTATTCATTTCAGGCGACCTAATGCACTTTCAGTTCTGTCCATCTTTAGGATGCTGAAACAGGTTTTGAATGGTGACATGACAGCATAACGTGATAAAACGCTAGGGGGAAAACTAAAAACAAAAAATGTACCCCAGAGAATGCCCTGGAGCACACATTTCACTGCACTTTCAGCACAGGAAGGCACATTCCTAGCTGACGGACATATGGCGCACACGCTTTTATGAATGTGCTTTCCTACCCTTTGAAGTTCTGCATACCAAGAAGTTGTAACATTGTCCATTGTATATGTTGGCCAAAGCAGTTTTTTTTTTACCCCAATTATACACCTTCAATTTATATCACTGTATATTTTGTCGGGCCATTTTTTTCCAAGAAAAACATCTTGTATGAAGAGGTTAAATAGGTACTTTGGTCTAAAAAAAAATAAACTCACTCTTTAAATATCAGATTATTAGTTGGCCCTCAACACCAGCAATCTATGGAAAAGTTCTTCATTCCTGCCCTCATGACCCCCTCCTCCACTCCTCCCCCCTCGCTCAACAGGTCTGGTGAAGCTCTCTGAGCTCAAGTCTGGCGTGCAGATGGGGAAGAGCATGAAGGCGGCTACCCTGCCGGACAGCATCATTACACAGCGAGAGGAGCTGGGGGCGGGCCCCACGGAGCCAGGTGGGGAGGACACTGAGGGGAGGGCCCGACACAGGAGGGGTAACCGGCTGGCAGCTCCCGGGGGCGATGACAAGGCCCGGACTCGCAGGCAGAGGGACTTTGACCCGAACGCTACGGTTGATGATGACAGCGCCGATGAGCGCAAGCCAGGTGGGGGCAGGCCGATGGGCCCAGAGGAGCTGTGGACTCAGAACCAGCAGAAGCTCCTGGAGCAGGCTCTGCAACAGTATCCACGTGGCACCAGCGAGCGATGGGACAAGATCGCCAAGGTGGTACCAGGCAAGACCAAGGTAAGCGTACTCCTTATGAATATGTACTGATTTCCAGAGGAAGCAAGTAAAAATACTATACACACAAGTCCATTTTTGGAGGTCAGAGTGCAGGTTCAACTTGGAACCCTTACTTAAGGGCCCAAAGGTGAAATCCCGTAGACAGCTCTGGGATTTAAACATTCTTCTCGGCGCCATAACTGGCTCTTAGGTTCGGTCGTGTTTGTTTTGTAGTCCAGATTGTAGTGATGTAAAATAATTTTCCGTTGGCCGTCATTAATGCTGTTGTGTGTCCTGAGGAAGTTAGACTTCATCAAAGGAAAGCGAGCGAGCTGAGCGACCATCTCCTGCACGTGCTGCTAGCCACTGATGCTGCCTGCTCTCCCGCAGGAAGAGTGCATGGTTCGCTACAAGCTCCTGGCAGAGCTCGTGCAGAAGAGGAAACAAGCCAAGAGCTGACTCCAGGACACTGCTGTGCCCTCGTACCTCTCACCTGCCTGCTGTGTGCCTTCACTCCACCCAAACGGCCCGTCGGCCAGCGGACGTCCAGCTCGTCCCCCCCCCCGTCCATCGCCATGGTTTTATTTATTGAGCACAGGCTGTCTTTATACTTGAGTGCTTTTAGTTGGACACTTTACATGAAAGGAAATGTCTATGCAATGGGCTGAGGTGAGTTTGTAACCAAAGCAGGACAGACTGATGTGCATTAAAGTGTTTCCATAGGCCTGGAACCAGTGTGCTTGTTTATACCTAGACTCATGTTTTGAATATTCATGCTTACCCTGACTGTACTGGATGGCAGTAGTATTTAGGCAGGAATGACTGTACAAAGGCCTAAGCTGCATGCTGTCAATCAAACTAGCAGTTACTGTCTGGTACCAAGACTCAAAAGAAGGGCTCCCTTACGCTCCGGGCCAGGCCAGAGTCCGTCGACTGTTCTATGCAAATGCGGTTATCCCATCAGTTTAGAAACAGCTGAACACAGGCAATGTCTTAGACCATTTACTTCAGTATACATAGCACCAATGTTTCAAGTAGTTAAAAAAAAAAAAAAGGAAATTAAATTCTTCACGTTTTACGTACTGTGAATTATCAGTGAAACAATTGATTCACACTACATAAACAACTTTAATATATCATGTTCCTGCTACAAACAGTATAAATTGACGGGTCTTTCTGTTTACTTGTTTTTCTTCAAACATAAATAAGTTTGCGTTATTCTGAAATATATACCTTTGAGATTCGTCTTAAATGCTGTACAAAAACTGATTCACCTGAAAAAGAAACAAGGGGCCAAAGTACAAAATGGTGCAAGAGTTGTAAAATTTCCCTGCTTATTTAAAAAATAAATACTTTGTGTCCAGTCACTGCTTGCATGGCTGATAGAAACTAACGCAAAAAAGGTCTGCATCTTCACAACATGGAGACACTTACAGATACTTATTTACATAAACGAGGTAAAACTGTGCAATTTAAGGCTCAGTACGACCCGAACAGCGGCTCCGGCTCTGTGTAACACAGAGACGAGCTATTTACAAAGGCCAAATGAAGCTTTGGCCTCAACTGCTTACAGGTTCTGTTTACAAATCCAGGGTCAGGTCTAAAACCTGTAGAATATGACCAAAGATGTCTGTGAAAGTGTCATTTGGACAGCAGTGGGAAAGGTCCTCCGTGCTAGACTGGACTGAGCACTTCACAGAAACATCTTAAGCTCACCTGAACAGAACTTCTAATAAATTAACAGCATTCATCTGCAGATTCTTCAACGTAGCACAAGGTCCTCCAGTGTAACCTTCCGGTTGAAGGCAGAGTAGGTTTGAACATGCAGTGGGTTGTATCGTTTTGAGCTTTGGGACTCTTGAACGATAAAGAATGCTGGTGGTGGTGGAGAAGAACCGGGGTTGAAGGTAACCACCAAACCACACAGTCTCCCCCAGCTACACACCGCCTCCCGGCAGACCGCTAAACATGCTGGTTTACACGTGGCTGGACAGCCCACGGAGGCCGACTTTTGCTCGTTGGGGCTGTAGCCGTCAGACAGCTCTGCCACCCGGTAAAGCCACTGCATTTTATCACACACTCAATACAACGGTAAGCGTAGTGCCTTCTTGGCCCCAAAGAGGATCGGAGTGTGGCTGTTCCCGCCTGGCCTGTCAGTAACAGGCCTGCCGCCGCATTCCTATCAGGCCTCGGGCCACCCTGCCCCAAGGCAGCACACACACCTTCGTTCTCTCACATGAACTCGGCCTCCATTTCATCTCGCCAGATTTCTGCAGTCCCTGAAGATTTTAGTGCAACAAAGTGTCGTCGTTTCTGACGACGGTCTTCACCCCTCGCAGTTTCCGTGGCAAACCCCTGCTCTCTGTCCTTGGTCCCCAAGAAGGGGCTGGGTGATGAGCTGCTCTCAGGGAGACACACCCAGCTCGGTCAGCTTTTCTCCTGGCCGGTGACCACGCCGCCCTTCTCGGCCAGGCGCTGTGGGCAGGAACATGGCTGCACTGAGAATGCATTCACGCTCACATCTTCTGCTGTCCGTCATTTTATTAAGAGCTGGTGGGATGCTGGCAGAATGAGGTACGGTGCAGGAGGTACTCACAGCGTTTTTTTGGGAAGCTTCTGTGTGCATGGTCAGGAAGGGGTTGGTAGCGATGGCACTCTGAGCTGTGGGCAGCAGGCTGTTGACAGGCAGCTGCGAGGAGGACAGATGCTGGAGTTGCTGCAAGTCATGCTGTTGCTGCTGTTGCTGCATTAGCTGATAGATCAGGGCCTGGTGCTGCTCCTGCTGTACGTACAGACAGACAGAAGCAGGGAGTTGTAAGCGGGGACGCGAGACCTGAGTCAGAGAGCGGGAGGCCCCCTCACCTACCGGGGTGGGCTGTGGCGAAGAGAAGAGCTGCTGCAGCTGTTGCTGGTGGAGGAGGATCTGACGCTGCTGCTCCGACAGGAGGCCCAGGGCCGGCGCGCTGCAAGCACACAACAGCAAGGCCGTGACATCTCACTGCCACTGCAGGGCCAATAGGGACAGTGGCGCATCAACAACAATGTGGGGCAACTTTGATTAAGCGAAGCATGCGATCCCAGGCCGCAGGATGTTAAAGTTTATTATTTTCTGGCAATTCATGAGGAGCATGATGGATGTTCTAACTGCAAGGAGCACGGCAGACTGATGGCAGCTGAGTGGGTTTTTACACAGCAAACACGACACGAAATTGATGGGTTGGATGGACAGAAAGGCAGGCAGGCAGGGTCACAGCCGCCCACGAGTCTGGGGCTCAAGGGGGGAGGAGCTCACCTGGTTTTCCCAGGTGTGGTGCTGCTGCGATCCACGTGAACAAGGCCAGGAAGAAAGAACATGCAAGGGATCAACTTGGACTCGTTCAGCTTTAGTCGGCTTGCTGAAAGTTCAAAAGAGCCTCTCTGCGGAACCGGCAGGCAAAGCAGAGCTGGTGGCGGAGCGGAGTGGCTATTGGCGGGGGGGGGCGGGGGCTCGGGGGCTTACCTGTTGTTAAGGGTGCTGGAGATGGTCAGTGGGACGCTCGGCACACCCACAGGGTGAGGGAGGGCGTTGGCGTTCTGCGCCAAGCTGGGCGACGTCTGGATCACACCGTTTAGGGCTCCGACTATGCCATTCATAGCCAGCTGCCCCCCCTGGATGGCCCCCATCAGTCCCGTCACACCAGGCATGGCAGGGAGGGCCCCGGCGGCAGCTGCGGGGGCCACAGACTGCATAGCACCCCCCGGCGCCCCATTGACCTGCAGCTGCTGCTGCACAGACGGAGGGGAACCGTGGCCCACCGAGGGGGGGGTGGAGAGGGCGGAGCTGCGGCTGCTGGAGGCGTTGTCCTGCCAAGGGGAAGACGCAAGGAAGGCAGAGCTCAGCGGGGCAGCGAATTTCAAACGGGCACGACACCGAAGGCCAGCAGGGGGCATACCTGAGCTGCCAGGGGGAGGGGCATAGGCAGGGCGGAGTCCGGAAGAAACGTGCTGCCTAGCTGAGGGCTCTTGCTGCTGTTCAGCACATCTGAAAGTAAAACAGGCAATTTAACAAGAGCACAGAGGCCGCGCCGGGTAGCGCATGCATTGGTGGTGTGTCACTGACCTGCGTGCAGGCCTGCGCCGGGCAGCTGCGGTGAGGCCGCTGCTGGCGTGCTGGTGCTGCTGGTGCTGGCAGCACTGCTGGCAGGGGGGAAAGGCACGGCGAGCTGGGCGCTCAGCAGCTGCAGCCGCTCCTTCTTCACGGTCAGTGTGCGGATCTGTTCCTCCAGCCGGCGGTTCTCTGTCTGCAGCTGGTGCAGGGACCTGAGCATGGCCAGCACTGCAGGCAGGAGTGGGGGTAGCAGTCAGCGTGGGGGTGGCACGCACGATAGGTGAAGCAGCATCTCATCCACACAGGGATGCGGGAAAGGGGAAATTTAAGCAGCCCAAAATAAAAAAATGCTGGAGGTCACCCCAGTGACCCCTCCAAAGTGAGTACCACCCACACTTCCTCCTCATTTGCATATCTATCACGGCTGCCAATCACAGAGCAGCACGATGAGGACAATGCACCAGCATGAACAAACATGGTGAAAAAGAAAAAAAACTCCATGCTTATCAGAGATCCACTGTTAAAGACAATTAGCCCCTGTGACATGTTAAAATTGATTAGCACCCGCCGTAACTAGAACAGCTACAACCTGGACTCAACATCACTTAGACAGTAAATAAAATAAAATTTCTGAGCTTTGTATTGGGAAGAAACAAGCAGAGCTCTTCAAACAGGTAGACATTTTAAAAGTACCACCACTTTAAAACACAGACACAGCCGCATATTAGTGGAGACCAGCTAAAACAAGTTGGAACGTACCTCTGCATGATTAAATGGCCATTACTAATTAAGCTAATTAAGAAACAGATAAAGTGATATTCAAAGCAGGCCACATGCCACTCATCATTACAAAAGAACACGGCTACAGAACTGTAATTTAATGTTAACTGTCATTTTGCAACCATGTAAGCAATTAGACGTATATTACAACAATAATGAATTTCCAATATAAACAGGAGAGTTGCAATTTCAATGAGGATTCATTAAAATTGTCTGAAGCCCACTGACTGCACGTTCACAATTATGCAGCTTCATTACAAATGAAACGACCTGTGAATTTTAATCACCTAAGAATCAGCGTTGTGGCACAGGTGGCCGTTTATGCAGCACAATGGACATGAAGGAATCGGGAAAGCTTCACGTTAAATATCTGTTACCGGTCAGGGGAGCCCCAACGAGCGGGATGGCAGGCGTGAGCCACATGCCCGTGTGACCCTGAGACACACGTGCTAATAAAACTGAGCCATGTGAGAGTCAGGTGCGAGACATGCGACTGGCGGGAGGGGGAAAGGAAGGACTCACAGTCTCCGGACGCGCCCGGAGCACCGTGCTGCAGCAGGAACTGCTGGCCCTCATTCCACTGTCGGTCCAGGAGCTGCTCGATGCTGGTGGCCACTGGCAGCGCAGAGCTCGCCCCGTTGACGGCTGGACCTGGGGCCGTCAATCCAGAGGAGTCATAGCGGATGTTCAGACCACTCACAGGCGATCTAAGAGGGAAAAAGAGCAGCACAAAGACTGCATTTTAAAGCCTGCGTGTTTGTACTAATATCGTGGCCACAATAGGGGCGTTAATGCCCATAATATTCCAAAGCTGGGGGCGGTGGGGCTGTGGCTGCTCCCTCCCGTGCTGATGGTCTACTAGCCATGCTGTGGGTGGGGGTCTCAGTGAACCACACTCTTACAGCCCACAAGCCTAACATGATCCATCTCCTTTAGAGAAGGTAAATTTCATGGGTAAAGAGCATCGTTTCTGTAAACCAGCCGGGGGAGGAGACTAGGTCCGGATGGCCACAGCTCATTACAGGTTCTGGAAACAAGCTGCATTATCTCTCATACACACACAAACACACACACACACACACAGACACAGACACAGACACACAGCCACAGACACACAGCCACAGACACACACACACACACACACGAGTCACACGAGAGAATATTTTTAAACGATGTACTGAGAGGATTTACTCTACTATCAAATGGAAAAATGAGATTCTTTGGTTGATGCAGGAGTCAAACATGTACCTAAGTTTGTTTTGTTTCAAGCAGTCTTTTAAAATAAAGTTTAAACCACCTTTAAGGATACAGGTTTATTCCTGAAAAAAAGCAAGAAACTAAAAAAAAAAAGGGGGAAAAAATTCTAAGCAGCATTTTAATCACTGAAAACATAAGCGTTTCAGTTTATAAACATTATAAATCAACCTGAAGTATTGTACAGTTATGAACAAATAGAAAATGATGAATGACAAACTGTTTAACTATAGGTCGTTTGTAATGAAGTTAAATGTCCACTCGTGCGATAAGGAGAGAGACATGGCACATTAGGCCCACATGAAGGTACGGGTCGCTCACACACAGGCAGCCAGGGCGACTTTCAGCCGGCAATGTAAATAAGACTTACCGGGGAGACAGGCTGGCCTTTGGTGAAGTGCTTCTTCCAGAGAAGCCGGTGTCCCCCAGCTCCAGGTCTAAGAGTAAACAGAGTGCGGTTACAGCGGTCGGGGGCTTAAAGGGAGCTGGGAGAGGATGAGCCACACACCGAGGGGCGCCCCGAGAGCTTCACACAGCCCCTCTCTGCCTCCACACACACACACGCACACACACGCACGCACGCGCACACACGCGCAGACACACACACGCACACGCGTGCACAAACACACACACACACGCACGCGCACACACACACAGACACACACACGCGTGCACAAACACACACACACGCACGCGCACACACACACACACACGCACGCGCACGCACACACACACACACACGCGCACGTGTGCACACACACACACACACGCACGCGCACACACACACAGGGCCCCACAGCAGACCACTCTCTCCATCTTCTGAAGCGAAAGTAACAAATCACACATGCAGGCCGGTGGCCCACCCCCCGGTCAGAGCCAGCCAATCCCGTCGCATTCCCTAACTTTCTTCATGCTATTTTAACACTTTCCAGCCCAATACCGACACAATCCAGCTCAGTCAAGCCATGACACACCTGACAGGTGTCTCCTGGTCCGGGACACCATGCTGAGCAATAGTGAGGTCAAGCCTCCCGCTCCAGCCGGCCATTAGTGCTCAGAAGGGCAAGGAGGGCACCAGGATGGACTCCGATTCCACCACGCCAGCAGCGATTGGGCCACGCTCTCCCAGTACAGAATCCAGGTTGGCCAACTCACCGAAAGGGAAGGCAGGCAGCCAGGCAGGCAGGCACTGAGCCTCGCAGGTGCTGCACAGCCTCACATGGACACTTTAGACAGGAGTCCTCCTACCCGCATTGTTAGGCAGGGGACCCCGTGACCTGCCTTTCAGCGGACGGCACTGATCCGTTATTCGTAAAATACCACAGCCCAACCCCCCGCAACCCTCCCCCACTCCACACAGGGTTCCTCCTCACTGACCCCCGCCCCCACACATGGCTGTAGGGTCTGCTGGAAAAACACCCGAAAACAAAACCTGCTCCTATTCAGCGCAGAGGGCCACCGGAGGAGGAGCTGCAGGAGTACGGCGGGTTGCTGAGGAGACGGACAGCGTATCAGAGCCGGCAGGGTTGGTCATGGCGACATGCCGCCTGCTTCCTATCACAGGTGCCCGGTCTGTACACATGTGGGCGGCCCCAGCACTGACGCCCCTCCCTGCCAGGAATGTAGCGCTCAAGCTGGCGGCCTGGAGCTCATTCCGAGCCCATCGGCATGAGCCAGCCGTCCTGAGCCCAGCATGCCATCCATGAAACACATTCGCTGTGGATGTGAATGCAGACAGTGACGCTCTGGTAATAATCGCACGGATAACACATGTTAAGATGCTACTGTTACAGCCCACCGTCACCTCAAACATTAATACTTCAGCCACATAATTACATATTCTTCCCTCACACATATAATTATATGCTCAAGTTCCCCATTTTGCTGTCTACATATTTATGATGCCTCACCCCAGACAGTGGTGTGTTTTCCATGCTGCATCACTGTGCAGACACCGATCCTCAGCGAATGAGCTCCGTTTACAGGCGAGATAAAGTAGGCGTGTTTGCAGCTGACATGCTGCGACTGGAGGATGGGGGGGGGGGCTGGCTCACCTGTAGGGGGGCCCTCGGACTGCGCGAAGAGGGCCGTCATGGCAGAATTAGGGTTCAGGCGGTTCCCAAACATGTGGGGAGGGGCAAGGTTGTAGGAAGATCCAGATAATGCATTGGACTGTGGAGAGAGAGGGGGGGAGGGGGGGGGATGGAGAGAAAGAGAGAGAGAGAGACGGATGGTTTCAAACAAAGCGACACCAAAAAGCCTCTCTGGCGAGACCACGTGAGGCAGACGGCTGTGGCGTGAGAGTGGCGCAGAGCGGGGAGCCGGGCTGAGAGTCTGCCTGCCCGGGTGCCAGACTAGCACCTCCGGGCTCTCCGCTGACCATGTGCTTCTGCTGCTAATTGTTTTATCTAATTAACCCATTTCCCAGATCAGGAGGCAGTGGCATATGTCAAACAAAACGGCCGTCTCTCCGGCTCGGCGGGGTCATGCCGCCCGCCGCCGCCTGCCTTTCATTCCCCTGCAGAGTGGCCCGTTCACCCCCCCCCCCACACACACACACACACACACACACCCACCCATGTGACGCCACAGGCTGGGCATGGCAGGGCCGCCCTGCCGTTGCTGTAAATCTGTAAATCTGCAAACCCTCAGGCAAACGGAGAGGAAAAAAAATAGAAAGAACATCCAGCAGGAAGAGGGCTTGCCTCACGGCTTCCCCCGTGACCCAGCGTCCAAGCGGGCGAGTAGGAAGGAGACGGGCAGGCGTCCAGTGCCCCCACCCGCCCTCCCCCCTCCGCCACAGGCTGCTGGAACCTCCTGCTCACGTCTGCTTCCATTCACAGTCCCCCTGCCCCCCTTCCCATCCCCTACCTCTGGGGCCTCTGCTGGGATGGGGGCCAAGAAAGGGGCCAACAGAAAACCTGCAGCCATCCAAATCTGTTGCATAATCCAGAGCAATAAAAATGCCTTTGCTTTGCGTGTGCATGTTTATTTTGTGGCTTTTACTTTCAAAGAGTACAGGATCGCACCCCCCAGCAAGGGCTTCGCGACAGGGACCACATCTGGGAGCGAAGGAAAGGCCAGGAGAGAGAGCGAGCAGGACGACACCGCTGGACTTTCATCAAGGGACTGGCCCTACCCCACATGAACTCACCCCACCCACAGACAGTAGTGCAGCCAGCAGGTAGCTCCAGAGACTGTCGCAGCAACATTTGCCCAGGCCTGGAAGCTTCTCACTGAACACCTGCAGCTTAAAACATTTGACCAAGAGCACGGTGAACAGCTTTCAATGGCCCTCACGCAGTAATAATTAACACCCTTTAGTAGCGCGGCCCTTTATCCTGAACAGCATGCATATTACATGAGGAGCATTAATCTATTCCCCCTCAGCCTTGTATGGTACGCTGAGGTATGGGTGCAGCATCGCTCTTGATGTGAATACACCGAGACCCCAGGCAGACTCACGGCCACACCAAAACCCACACCCATGCCATGGGGGGGGGGGGGGGCCAGGAAGCACCGGGTTGGGACCTTCTCCGTGAAATGCCGGGGTGGGGGGGGGGGCAAGTCAGATGATGGTAAAGAGCGACGTTATTACTTCTGTAAAAGGCTGGAGATAAGGCCTATGATTCGCAGACTGCCATTTCTGTCAATACGGGTCACTATCACACTCCTCTGGAGCTTCCCCCTGCTCATATTCCTTATTCACACACATCAGGGCATATTTCAGTCTAGATGTCTATTACATAAGCAGCCACCAGACTGATAAGCAAAATAACTTTTAAAATAAATGATTTATTTAGAAGAATTACGTTCATTGATTTCTTTCCTTCAAAATGCTCATACCTTCAGGGTTGTGTGTGACTAATTGCCTGAATGCAAAAAACATGACAGAAAATGAATAAAGATTAGTCACACCTCCATCGATCGCGAACGTGGGGCTGTGACTGCTGAGCATCTTGCTAAATTACATGTATGGGGAAGGCAAAGTGGTTTTAAATGCTTATGGAACCAGCTACAAAAATGACATCAAAAGCACTCCAATTTCATTAAGGAGATGGAGATTATATCCATTAATGTTGAAAAGGGAGGTTCAAAGTTATGGCTACAAACTGGCAGGGACTCGCATGACATATTCACCTCCTCATAAAATAGCCCTCACTTGGGTGAGGAACATAGCCCACAGGCAGTCCTCAGGTTATGAATGAGATCCGTTCGCACTAAGATACAAATAAATGCCTGAACCTTGAAACTCAAATCCATACTGACTGACTCGCTAACATCCGCGGGGCAGTCAGGTCGCATGTTCTGCCCGGATTTCTAGTGGGGCTCCGGGAGTCAGACAAACGTCGGCATGAAGAGGCTTAAAAAATCATCATCATAAAAACAATAATAATAAAAAAAGGAGTGAACAATCGACAAGCAGTTGTAAAATAGCGCACAGCTGCACGGTGCTGAGGGTCCGACAGAGAAGCCTCAGCCCATTAAAAGCCCCCAGCCACGCAACCTGAAGCCTGTGGGGAACCCAGAGAGACGGGCTCAGTGGAGCGCAGGAGCTCCCTTCTCCCGGGCCGCTTTAACGAGCTGCACGACACGACTGAGCCCAAGCCGCATTCCGACTAGTTTATTATCGCTGGAGAGCGACGACGGCCCCAGGCCCCGGCCTCCGTCACCCCAGGCCCCGGCGAGGCCTCACGCTCCCGGCGCCGGGAGATTAAACAGAGTGTGAAGCACACTGTGGTCCCGGGAGAGACCCCCACCGCGGAGGCTGTCGGCTTCAATTGCATCACACGGCGCTGCTCAATGCCAGGGGAGAGGGGGGCACAGACGGCTCCCTAATTGTTCAGGGGGCTTAACATTTTCAGCACCATTGTTTAGGTAATGCTGAAAGTGCTCGCTGCGGATTGGGTGCTTGGGACCAGCGCACGGGGGCTACAGGGCCTCTGAACATTCCTCCATCTAAACAGACCACAGGCTTCGGGGAGAAGAGAGGCGAAAGAGAGCAAGAGGAGGCAGAACACGCCACTGGGGAAACTGCTGGCCGGTACACCCCTCTGGACAGACCTCGCAGACGGTCACAGTTACGCTGAGACACTGCTCCGTGCCGGTTATAGTCCCACTATCAAACCCTCAACCTCTGCCTGCCATCGATTCATGACGGAGTGCAGACAGATCAGCTTCCCTGCTCCAGGCTCACTGCGGGATCGATGACGCCACACAAAACTGGCCCCGGCTCAAATCCACGCACAGACGTTCTGGAGGTATGACGTGTCCCTTCTGGGGTATCTGTTGTCTCAGGACCGTCCTGCCATCCATGGGACCAACAGAGTGTCACTCTCGGCCCTCCAATGGCATTAAATACTCCCACCGTGCGCCCGCTGATGAGCGGCGACTTTGGATTTGCCACACAGTCCGCGGCACACTCCAGCTCAAGGCTGAGGGCCCAAACGTCAGACCTGGGGCCCTTTCTCCCACACGCCCATCTAAAACCCCAGGAGATCAACAACAGTGGCACTCCAGAGAAGCCTATCCAAGCCCAGCCCACCCTCCGCATCTCTGCTGCGCGTTAGCAGGCTCGCTCGCGCCCGCTTCAGTGAAGAGGTCAGTTGCCAGGAGACCGATGGTTGCTACAGCAGCGCCAGATGAGAGCAGGCTGACACAAGCCTGGGAGAGTGCGAGAGTGAGCGAGCGAGTGGGAGGATTTGGGAGACAGGGCGCGGTGTAAAGACATACCTGCCACAGATACATTAATGGGAGCACCAGCCCCCGCAAAAAAACAAATGCCCGTTTAGCCTCAGGGAACCCAGTCAAGCTATAAACCTGTTTCCTGCCCCCACCATTTGTGCAACTATTTATACAGTTCATAAGAGGCAAGGAAACAAACAAAGCCATTACAGGCATGGCCATCCAGTGCTACACATAAAAGCCAAACACCACAGCGCCGCTGGGGATTACTTCATGTTTATTTAGTCCTGCAGGACGGGCATGCAGACCACCCAGGGTCGGGTGCACATCCCTCAGAGGCTGCAGCCAGTGGTGATGCCACCATGTGGGCGGGCCCTGCTGACACGTACGCCACGATCTGACAAACATCCGGCAGGGAAAATAGGTGCCCTACAAACGTGCAGTCTAAACACCAACACCCCCGTAATCCAAAAGCTGGGCACCAAAACCATAATTATGCGCAAACCGGCAAGGAGGTGGGGCATACTGTGTAATGAAAAACACGCAACCGCAAACACACCCGCAGTTATAAGGCCCGAACCACTGCTGCTGACGGCAGGTCACATGACGCCTCTCCCGGATTATTTGTAAGGCGTGTTCAGCTTGGTCAGGAATAGACTTGGACAAGTATGTGACCGAGCGTTACTGTGCTCAATCAGGGGGACTCTGACACGTGATAATGGCTGTTCATTTTTAAGTTCCCATACATCTGTCTGTTAAATATAGAAACCAGTACGACACTTCAGGACTCCATTAAAAGGCGTTCCAGTGTGACGCATTACATCAGACTAATGCACGCGCTCCCCCAAATATGACCTCAGTGCCTTTCAGTGTGCAGATATCGTTTCTATATGTGGGACACAAAAAAGACTCCATCTTCTCATCAGCCAGAAGGAAAGGCAGCCTGGTAGTTTCATCATTAAATGCACCATGATGCTGTTGCACCACTACAGAGCCGATGGCGACTCGAGAACAACCGATCAGATGGCAAGTGGCGGGGCCCTGCGGGGGGCAGCGTGTTATCACAGGCAGCGTGCAGGAGATACTCACATAGGTGCAGGAGATACTCACATAGGTGCAGGAGATACTCACATAGGTGCAGGAGATACTCACATAGGTGCAGGAGGTGCTGGGTGCTGTCGGGACACTGGGCAGCGAGGTGCCACCCAGAGGTTGCTGAGGTAGCTCTGCACTGGACAGGGGGGTGCCCGGGCTGCTCACCACGCTGGGCAAAGGCACCAGGACGTCGCTGCTGGGGAAGGCACCTGCGGACAGTAGCGGGAGGGTCAGCTTCAGAGGCGTGTGGAAGTGGGAGCTAGAGGCACCATTCAGCATTATGCCGACGCCCTCCTATAGGCCAACCCGCCACAAGCTCAAAGCGATACGTCATTAATACAAGACGAGAAAGGAGAGATTGTGATGACTCATGTTCTCAGATATAACTACATCGAGTTCCCAATGCATGGCTAACAGGGCCCCATTCATATGCATGTGATGCCCACCCACGTGCCAGCTCATCTGCTGCCATCGTTTTATTGGCCCCAAATTAAAACTGAGGACGCGTCTCTACACCTCCTGAAGGGGTGGGAAAAAAGGGTCCCTGCCCAAAGACGAATCAGCTCCCTGCCAGAAAAATGGATTGTCTGGGATGCCGCCACACACATGCCACCGCAGTTAGACCCGGGACGTGATGTAACTCTGCATTCCACAAATCCGCCCTGTGAATGACGCAGTTTCATCAGACAGCTGTTCTACTGGGTGATGACAGAAGTCAGCCAACCTACCCTGCAGAAATAAATGTTCGATGAGGGAGACAGAGGGAGGTGTCAGGTGGGCACAGATCTGGCCAGAAGAGAATGTAGTACCTTCAGCGCCAGTCAGTACTGGTCTCCTGTGCGCCCTGCCCCAGTTGGAAATCAGGAGCGTGAGGCAAATTCTAAATTAGATTAACAACCACATCGTTTAAACTGGCCCGTTCCTCCACAACAGAAAATCTATCTGAGTTCAGGCAAAGGTTAATAACACGGCTCACGGTCTGATAACGATCCTTCAGAACTTGAGTTCAATTTATCGGGCTAATTTCAGAGGGGTTTAGATGTGACGGCTTTTGTGTCACGCGATAACTGTGGTCCTACAGCCACTGAAGGACAGCACAGCAGGTATCAAATATCGATCACCAACGATTACTGATAAAAATCTATTCTGAAGATTTGCATTGCGGATTCGCTGATGTACAGAAATGCGCATGAGAAAAAGCGGCCTTATCTCTCTCTCCATGGACACGAGCACATCTTGGCTTTGCTTTATCAGCTGCAACACGCCGGGGATTTTCAGTCAACGTCGGTACTTTGATGCCCGTGTCACTCATAACTAAGCTTGTCCAACTACCAACTCAACAGACGGAGCCCTCGTACTCTCTAAAGCCCCATCATCAAACAGAAGGGGACATTTTTGTCCTTCAAGTAACTCTCCACGTGACAAATGCATTTCCTTTCACACCCTGAGTCTTTCACCCTGCCGGACCAACACTCCGTCAAATCATTGCGCCACCTAGAGCAGTTTGATGTTTGCCTTTAATAATGGCCGCTGCAGTTTCTACTGATAAAATCTCCATCAGTCAGAAAAAGTAACAAACTGCATTCTGAGCAGGAGAGATAAATGGGTCGTGTACTGCATTGATATAGCAGGTTAACCCTGGATAAATATTTACAGTCCTAGCCAAGGACAGCAACAAGTGTGGGGGGGGGGGTCCTAATGAAGATCAATAAGTGACCCTGTAACCGTAGGGGGTAAAAGGTGGGTAGACTGACAGCGCAGAGAGCCAGCACTCAAAGGCACATTGCATCTACACTCTAAAGCCATGCACAGCTGTTTGATGGCAGAATACCATAACTGCACTTACACTCTCTATTCCCTCTTCCTGAAGTCTTTGCCCTTACCTCAACCCACATCAGAGGTGCAGTACGGCAGAAAGGCCAGTAGGGGTCAGAGCATTTCTAATCTCCCCCTTCCATGGCTAAGTGGAGTTGGCTGGCTTGTGTGGTTCTCCGTGCCAAACAGCCAACAGGGAGGAACAAATGAATCTGAACTAATTGCCTGTTATGGACTCTTTTCCCCTGTTTTGACTCTGCAGGTTAATGTGCATCGCAATGAAGGTTAAACTGGGAAACAAGGCAAGACTCCTAATCAAGTGGACACAAAAAAAGGCAAAGTTCCTTTGATCCCTTCAGGTTTAACGAGCACCCAAACTGACAAACGACAGGTGCAGGATGCTAGGCTTTACTACCTCACATAAGGAAAACATGTGTCGACAGACACAATGAAGAAAAATGTTGCCGTATAAATTACAGTCCTTTCCCCAAATCTAGTCACCTTTGTCTGCTGACAAAACAGAAAAAAAAACATCCTACAAAAAAAGGCCAGTTGGCTTCCAGACTGGCAAACCCTGTACAGCAAGACCACAAGTTCCTGCTGGCCAGGCTGTCACTTCTGGATTCTATCTACAGCTATAAGTCCGAATCCACCCAGGCAGAGGACATACATTATGCAACACTACACTACTAGCCTACCTTTCACAATAAAATACATCGTCATGACTTAGCAGAAAGCGCATTCATCCCTGTGTCACCCCCATGCACCTTGAATTTGTGATACGGACTTAGGCATTTAATCCCCGGACATGGCCTCAGCCACTCGCTGATGTATGGGCGAATCACTCAGAGACTGAAGTAATCCAGTTGATAAATCAAACGATGACGGCCTGTCCGACTAAACGCTGGCAGACCGTTTCCGAGGGCTTCGGATAAACAGAGTCCCAGCTACAGAAGAGGCAGGGCTATGAGCGGTGGTCTGAATTCCTGCAGAGGGGCCCTGCCCCCTTTGGACCACCCTACTGAGCTAAGTAGCAACGAAGGACCTTAAACACCATTCCACACAACCTCATCTCTGCCCTTCCTCTAGCTTAGAAATCAGAACGCGAATGCCCGGCTCAACTAAGTACTAGCTAAGTATGCTCTTCCCATGATGGTCTTTGCTACAGCCTTTCTGGCAGAACATTTGCAGAATATTTATACTTTCACTTGCCTGGTTTTCTACAGTGAAAATCTGAAATGAAGAGGCCCAGGTTTTACTCGCGTTCATACCGGGAGCTGCCATCAACAGCAGTGTGCATATGAAGTTACTGAAAAGCACTTATTGATGACTGTTGAAATTTGTGTTCCTGGGCCGTGAGTAAATCATTAAGACACAACAAGGAGGAAGCGATCTGCCATGTTCTTCATGCAGTTGGAACATCCATTTGCTAAAAGTATGATTATGATACGGTTGACTTAATTTAATATATGATAGCATACAATTCACTGTCAATCATTAAGAAAGTTCATGAGGTGGGGGGGTTGTAATTAACAGACTTAAAACATACATCACTCAGAACCGTAGTTTTCATGTGGCTGTCAGTTAGCCCTCACCCAAAACCACACTCTCCCCTCCTAAAAGCAGCTCCATCCAGAGACTAGGATGTTTTCAGAGGTCTTTAATTTTTAAAACCCTGAATTGTGACCTTGCACAACACCTCTCTCGGGGAATGACGAGCACTTTGTGCTGGTATTTCAGGCCTAGAGAGAAGTTCAGCTGCCTCACAATGTGCACCAATTTAATTTCTGTAACTATGGTGAGGACCTCACTACGGAAAGCGCCTGCTCAACGCTGTAAATGCTCTACTCATGAACTGCAACACTGTGCTTTTCATCAGACTATAAAAGGAGAAAATGAAAGCTGTCACTTTCTTTGTAAGTATCCCCGCAGATACAACCACCAACACCGAATTTGTGAATAAGAATTGACAGAGGTCGTTCCTCAGGTCAGTACAAAGCTTCTGGTTTTAATGAACACAAACAAGCGATTCTCAATCTAAATCTGGATTCTGTTTTCTTTTACCTAATTGTTATACACACAAATATTAAATAATGTTACAGTGGGAGATATGTCATTTATAATGTCTACCTGCACCAAGCTGAAGTTCGGCCAGTAAGTCTTTGTAAAACAGAGTGCTGCAGGCTGCTGTATTGACTTAGCAGTGCAGTTGGAAGGGCAGCCCAAGGCCCGGCCGGCTCCCCGCCACCTCTCCCCCCCCCACCCCATTCCCCGTGTTAATGTGGCCCCAGAGAGCAGTGCACTGCAGCAGCAGTCAATGGACAGCCAGACACACACGCAGGGCCAACAGAAACACCCCCTGCAGCCTTGGCCCCTTTTCGCCCAGCTGACGCTCAGCACCCTGCAAACAAACCTCAATTCCAGGCCGTAAACGGCCACAAAACATTTTCCTCACGTATTTATTTTATGAAGAGGATACTTCCATCCCAAAATAAGCAAACACTACATGTTCACAGAAACGTTTCAACCATGACTACAAGTAACCATTAGATTAAAACAATAGGTATTTTTACAGCACTAAGACCTTGCAGCACGTCTTATTGAGAAAGGGGTCCAAGCCGCTGCCTGTGCTAATCAGTTATTTTAAACCTTTAATCTCTAAACTGTCCGCCTGCCAAAAGCCTTTGGCCCATTAGCCCAATGGCCAGCAATGCTGAACGGTACCATGTTAGCAGATGGCCACCCTGCGGGTCAGAATGCTGGTCTCCTTACAGTGTCCCTAATCATACTAACAATGGCATGAAAGCGTAGGACCAGGGCTTGCAGAGCTAGGCGAGACCTTTGGAGTGCAGTTTGATGCACATTTTGATGCACTGCGAGTCTGAGAGGTGTACCTGGTCTAGCGGGGGAAGAACTGACATGGTGGCTCAGTAAACTCCCGTTCCTGAGGAGAGAGGGCGACTTCTGGATGCCTCCGCTGCCGTTGGCACTCAGGCTGGCGGGGTTGGCACCACCGGGCACCAGAGCCGTGGAGGAGGAGGAGGAGGAGGGTGAGGCGGATGACGGCAACTCCACGCCCTTCACTGCGTCGTGAGCCCAGCATGGTCCGTAGCGGTTCCTCCACTTGCCGCGCCGCTTCTTACCCTTGACTGGCGCCTCCTCGCTCTGGCTGCCGGCCGGACCCCGGCCAGAGGATGATGGCGGGGGGCGCTTGTGGGCCAGTGAGGCCAGGCTGCCGCGCATGTCGCCCGTGGGGTGGGAGCTCTCATACGGTTTGCCCCCAGAGGACGCGGAGCTGGGGGTCGGACCGATCAACGAGCTGAAGTTTCCGGAGGAGGGCACGGCCTCAGGGACCCCTCCCTCACCGGCAGCCTTTCCAGGGCCGCACCCGAAAGGAGGCGGGGGGTATGAGGACTCGGCACGCAGCTCCGCCTCCGAGAAGCCCAGGAAGTCGGAGGAGGGAGGCCCCCCGGAGACACTGGAAGTTGTCTTGCTGGTCCCGCCGCTGCCTAGGAGAAGACCTGGGGGGTATAGGGAGAGAGTCAAGAGAAATGGAAGCCGGTTAACAGTTAAGGCAAATCACATGATAAATTACATGTAAATCGGCATCAAAGAGGCACTACCGTGTATACATATTAAAATAAAAAATAAAACCCCAAGACATAAAAATAAAGAACAAAGGAGCAGCACATTACTGGCTTACACAGATCAGTCAAACAGCATGCTCTTCAGCAAGCGGACACCCAAAATAAAAAGAGGCGTCCAGGAGGCTGCCCGCTCGGTGAGGACTCCGGCACAGAGCGGCTATGCGAGGGTCCGTCGACCGGTTCCCGTGGAAGCAGGCTGCCAGACGGCCACGCGACGATCTGCACTAGAGAGGGAGCGAACACGACGCCTCTCTGACTCACACTTCCAGGCCTGGGTGGGACCCGGGTGTTGAAACTTCCTTTGTTTTGTAAACTGTAAGGCAATCCACACTACCCACAACCAGCCACCCATCCCCCATGAGTAAGAGCATGTAGGGAATAGTGGGCGGGGGGACAGTAAAGACTTTTTTTAGAAGACTTTGGACTGATTGTAACACCTTGATGAGGGGAGAAGAAAAAAGGTATAAAAGGTGTTATTCTGCGAGGGACCCCTTCCCCATAAATACACTGGTGCTCCCAGGAGTCAGGTGGAGGCGCTCCACTGCCCCCTCGCCCCCCCCCTAGCCGCTTTAAGAGCTGCTCCCCCGACCTGCCGTGTTTTCACAGCTGTGGCCGGGAGAGCGGCCCCTGTTTTACAGCACGAACCTCCCCCCCACCCTTAGACAATACTCACTTTTTGAAATAAGCCAGGACAGGGGAAGAAAAAAAAAAAAACAAAAGAGGCAAAGCCAAACAAGGCCACACTAACGGCAGGAGTGCCCATAAATGCGCAGGCACCTCCCCCCCCCCAGATAATCCTGTCCACCACGACGGCTCCGGCCGCGCTGGGAACTCAGGGAGATAAACCTAGGAGGGCCTGTCGTGTCACCCAGAGCCTCACGGGCCACCTTCCTCCTTCAAGGACGACCAGGTTCCTTCACGGCGGCAGTAGCGCTCGCGTCCGTGTGAGTGTTCACGCACGAGGGCTGCCAGGACAGGTTTGGCAGCGAGACACCCCCGCCCCCACCACCATTCCAGCAGCGACGCGGATACGCCACTCAGGAAAGAGATGAGACGCCGGGCACCGGAGAGCGCTCCCGGAGCAGCCAGCCCTGCTCCGCTTTGTTCGTCACCTCGGTGTGACGGCACGCGCAGGCAAGAGCTACGGCCTACGGAAGCTGCCAGCGAGAGCCGCCAGCCACAGGCCTGGCTGCGGCAGCATGTTAATTATACCTGTCAGACATACAAACAAATAAATAATAAAAGGCACGTCTGGGGCGGGCGCTCTGGGAACCAGGCGCACACGCAAGGGCTAGGTGTGCTTGGCCCGGCCACCCCCGCCCCCTCACCAGACGCTGCTGCCTGGTCTAAACCCCGTATCAGATCTGTCCACTCGGGACGGCCTCCAGGCCCATCACAGGAGGTCCACCTCGCTTAGATAGCGTACCTACTTTCCTGGCCCATACCTGCCATTAATTTCCATGCACAAATGAGGTTAGTGGCATAGGGTTTGTATGACCCAGTACTGGGGGGGCGGGGGCTCACTCATGGTTGGTCCACCCGGGGGCATGGCTTACCTTGCTGGAAAGGGCTGGACGTGGATGTGGCTGGTCCGGCGGAGGCTGAAGTGATGCTCACAGGTAGGGACGGCTTCCCAGGGGTGGACTTGCGCCCCCTCTGACCTGAGCTGTGGCTTCCCGGCCTCTTGGCCTTGCTTTCGGACGTGCCCTTGCCCTCTGGTATTGGCCCATCCTTGGCTCCGCCCCCAGGGTGGGCTGGCACCTCCTGGAAGTTGGCGTTGGTGAAGCGCCCCGAGCTGTCCTCCTGACGCTTTTGGGAGGTGGGCACGGTGGAGACTGACCCGCTGCTGCCGCTGGCGTAAGACTGCTGCGTGTGACAATGAGAGAGAGGGTGAGTTAGAGAGAAGATTAGAGGAACAGGGTGAGTATAGAAGCAGGGTGGGGGACAGAGAGAGGGTGTGAAGGTGAAAGAATAAAGCAAGCGCACATGCAACAGGCCAACAAACCCCATGCTGTGCGGGCTGTGGAATCACCTGCAGATTCCCACAGAAACTGCTTTCCTTGTCACTCCCAGCCATCACCCTAAACTGCAGATTTCCAAATTGCCCATTTCATTTACCGCTAAACCAACAGCTCTCCTTCCGAAGCATGAGTGATGATAGAGCGTCACGCCGATGGCCGACTAAGGGGGGAGCTCACTCACCTTTTCTGTGGTGACAGTCAAAGCCGGCGCAAGTGTGGGGGACGGTTCCAGGGACTTTTTATGTCTTGGTTTGTGTTTGTCCCTTTCCTTGTGTTTCTGGAGGTGAAAGTAGGGGAAAAAAAGAGGAAGACGTGAGTGAGCACTGTAGGCGACAGTGGTGCCTGGGGTTGTGGGAAAAGCACAGTCACTGTGGCCTCCCGAGGGCGCCCCCTGGGGTCACCACCTCTCAGACGCATCGCATACTCTCACCCACAACAAAACAACGAAAGCTGCCAGAATGACGACTATCTGGCTCACCGCTATCTATTAAAACATGGCAGTGATGGGTTACGCCACGGCAGTGATGGGTTACGCCACGGCAGTGGGCGTCTTTGAGCCAGGTGGCGGAGACTTTCGGAAAGTGCCCGCTCGCAGCTGATGAATTTACACCCTGTTCACACACCTTCATCAAAGCCCCTCTCATTTTCAGAGTGGAGCTGTGAAAATATGCAGCGATCCTGAAAAGCACCAGAAGGAATATATTTTCACTTCGCCAATTGAGACGGCCTCTCCGTCGGAACCTTGTTGCAATAAGCCCCCTCCCCAAATCACCATTTGTTTCCTGCTTTCACAACTTCCCTCGCAGGGTCCTCTATCCACCATTTCCTGAAACGTTTGCCAACAATAACCATTTGTGTGTTAAGTAGGAATGACTTGGGGATAAACGGGTTACAGATTAAAGGTGAACGTACCTGTTCTTGGTCTGCGTCTCACCCCCCAAAGTACAGATTCTTTCAGCTCAGAAACCATCAGCTTTGACCACTTGTGTGCCCTGAGAATTTGATCCTTCAGACTTACTGTTCTAAACGTGACACCGTTTATCTAAGGTAAGTGACTCGCATGCACCTCTTATCTCCTTACTTTGAAGTAACAACCAATGGGAAATTGAGGGGGAGAGCCCATAAACGTTGCTGTTGGAGCAAGACAGGTTTTAACAGATGATCACGTCAGGCAGCATTCCGCTGGGGAAGCCAATCAGAACGTGAAGCAAGAGGACATGGACCTGCCTTCACCGGTGTGCCGAAGCCATGGGCTTAGAGCCCTGAGAGCAGGGCCGCCACCATTAGGAGCTGGTCAGACAACGTGTACAGCCCTGCGCCCCTCCTCCACTCTTCTGGCCAAGGAACCAACATAGAGCCCAGCAGGCTTCCATAAATTAGAGCCCTGTGAACAGGGTTGAGGCCAGGGCCGCAAGAGTGTAGCAGGCTGACGGCGCTGCCATGCTGCCAGTGGGACGCTTCCGTCTTCGCTCATTCGACTGCATTCCCCCCTCCCCCCGAATAGGAGCATGGCACAAAATCCCGGGGGAATGCCCCTCCTGGCAAAACAGGCAGAAACACTGGCCCACGTCATTTAGACACCAGCAGCCGCCTGGCACTGGTTGGCGGCTTGGGATGGGCGTGCAAACGGCACCGCATTTTCATTAAGGAGCATCGATCCTTGTGGAGGAGGAGACTTTAAATTACGATGGGATTACCTGCCGGGATAAAGGTTAAGTAACCCTTATGATCACAGGGTGAGCGGGTGCGCACAAACAAACTGTTTACGTAGACTACCGATCATGACACAACTCACACATAAATCAGCCTCAACAATCCTGACTGAACTCAGCCATCTATAGATAACTCATAACGCCTAAGGAGACCTGCTCAAAAAACTACATTACCATCATTGGCTTTTGTGTCATTATGGGGCCTCTACAGGACACTCAAAATTTTCAATCAATATCATGTTCAGAATAATAAACAGATTGTTTTGTCTACCAGGTATTTCATATCAGTGCAAAATTACCATTATTCATAAATGCCTGTGGCACCCTGACAACTAAGCTATTTCTCCCATGCTTCTGAGAGCATTCTTGCTATCTTCCAAACTCCACCAGAAGCTGGATCTCCCAGAAGTATTTTAACCTGACCATAAATAGCCCCGCCACAAACACATAACAATGAGAACGGCCGGTTGTTGAAATACAAGAAATGGAAAAGCTCAGAGTAACAATCGACATGCGTTTTTTAGCCACAAAAATGCTATTTTTGCTGGCTGTCTACCTCTGAGCTCCCTGCAAACTAAAGGGCTTTCAGTCTATTGTTGTTTGGCCCCAGGGTTTGGTAGAGGATAGGTACACATCTGAGCCTCTAACCTTTGACCGGGGAATGTGGTGTGGGGGAAGGGTGCCTTTGCTAATGCAAATCAGCCCCACTGACAATGGGCCCGGATCAGGAAAAGCAGGCCAGTGATGGCTCCTGAACACTGCAGAGAAGGCAGGCCCAACGCTGACTGCAGCAGCTCCCATTAACCAGGAATGGAGAACACAGGAGCTTTTAGCAGGAAGAGCCTTTCAGTGGAGCAGAGCACGGGATCTGACATGCAACGGCAATGAGATGCCAGCGGCTTCATTTCCAGCGCTGGAAAGCTTACTGGCGCTTTGCAGAGTGTAACTTGTTCAACGATTCAAAAGTAATACAGAGACCGGCTCAGTGATAAGGGGGAAAACCCTTTCACATAAGTAGCTTTAGCCCAGAACAGACATTTATATAAATCCTGCTCCCCTTTTCCCTGATACTTTATTTCAATTTTAAAGACTTATCACAGTCTTGTATTTTATTGGTACCAATGTATATAAGAGGGACCAATGTGTCTGTTGGCAGACGACGGGAGAGGGGAATTAAATCAAGGCTGGAAGTGACAGTGAGCAGGCAAATGAGTGTTTAGTCATGCTCTTCTCCATCTTAAACGGAGATTTTAATTCCCCAAGAAAAAAAAGCAAACAGGCAGACACCCAATGAATGGAGAGCAAGCTGCCCTCATCAGTTGCACCGCCTGTTGATGATTTTAGTTCAGAAACAATTTGGTGCAATAATGCATGTTGAGCTTCATTTCACATATATACTTTACAATTCTGACATTTTATCATTGTCATGTAATAAGCTGGAAAATTGTAATACCTTAATAAATAACTACCAATAATCACAAAATAACCTAAAAAGGTAATAACTATCTGCCTAAATCCTAAAAGAATGACATAGGACAAGACAGAACAAATAAATGAGGGATTATATGAATGATTCAGCCAATTGGAAAAGTACCATTCCTGGGGTAAAAGAGCCAGCGTGTGGTCTTTAAGGATACATATGAAGTTGGACTGCACAATATCACATTGAGATTAAATGACACATGTGCAATCATCACCAGGGCTTTAGATGACGGCTGTAAATATTTCTCCAGATGGTATTATACGGACGTTTACTTATGCCCACAGTTTGGTAAGCAGATATTAATGAGAGGCATAGTGTTATGCTCTAAAGTTGGTCATCTGTATACATTTGGTGTATCCTTAATAAACATGTTTAAACTGCAAAATACTGCCACAGCTTATTGCTTCCATGATTTAGCTAAACAGTCGCATGTGGTGTGCTCTGCTAACTGAATTTAATAAACATAAAGACACATTGAATTTACACAGATTACTAATTTTTCGCCAGTGTGGGGAAGCAATAAAAAAGGCCAATAGGATGTTGGGTCTCTAGGTGTGTGGAGCTTAAGTCAAGGGAGGTGATGCTACGATTATATAATTCCTTGGTAAGACCCCACCTAGAATATTTTGTGCAGGTTTGGTCACCATATCTTAAGAAGGACATTGCTGCCTTTGAAAGGGTGCAATGTAGGGCTACGAGAATGATTCCTGGTCTTAGAGGAATGTTTTATGAGGAAAGGTTAGCTGAGCTAAATCAGTTTAGCCTCGAGCAAAGGAGACTAAGGGGGGACATGATGCAGGTATATGAGATTCTAACAGGTCTGGATGCTGTTCAGCCCAATGGCTATTTCAATATTAATTTAAATTAGGGCTGTCAAATGATTAAAATTTTTAATCAGATTAATCAGAATTTTCAGTGGATTAATCAGGATTAATCACT
>JAODLC010000085.1:14270775-14295216 GCA_026781145.1 Hippopotamyrus pictus | reverse complement strand
CGGGGGGGGGGGGGGGGGGGGGGGGGGGCTGTCTGGGCCTCCTATTGAGCTTGACTAAGAAACACCTCAGGGTGATTTTCCAGTCTGCTCAGTCCCCCACCACATGCGGTTCTCAGGCTTTCTGTTCCCTCAGTCAACCCCCCGTTTCCCTCCAGCCCCCCCACAGTACACGGCACAAACGGATGATCCCGAGTGCCCCACTCCGACCAAATCTACCTCGCATCCTCACTTAAATGCAGTCGCATACCACAGGCTGGAAGAGCTCTGACACACTCTTACATCATGAGAATATGCACACAAGCACGTGGACGATGGATCAAAGAGGTCGCCCATACTCACATCGGACCCGGCGCTGCTCGGGGACGGGGTGGGAAAAGGCACGACTCCTACTGAGGGGCGGCTGCCATCCTGGGAGACGGTTGTCACGGTAACTGGGTGTTCCCCGAGCTTGATGACCGGCAGAGACGGGGTGACCTGGGGGGCCGGGAGGGGCAGCGGCATCGCCTGCGGAGTGAGTGTCACCGGGGCTCCTGCAGACGTCATGACAGGAGTTAAGCCACAGCCTACGCCTGTCTCTCCATGGCTGCACAGGACCTGAAGGACAGGACGTGCCATCCTGGGTCCCACAGCAGGGCTGTCACTAAGACACTATGGTGGAGCTCTCCACACACCACCACCTGATAACAGTCAGCATGAGGCAGGCTTATATTCGCACACGGTACTGTGGCGTCGAAAGGACCAGGCTGTATGTGGGATGCAATTCACTGACTTGGCTGTTTCCCGTAACTCTTCTGTCTTGTGTATATCTCACAAAGAGCCTCTACCCAAAACAACTCAGCAAAACACATATTTCCTACGCTACCTGGACAAGCAGAAACGTGATGAAGTCAATATATTACCAAAAATCATTACCGGCTTTCTGATTCGAGTGATGCTGAGAGCAGCTCAAACATTTAAAAGTGCCTTTAAATGTCAGGGTGGTGTGTGACTCTGTGGATCAGGACATGCACTCATGATCAGAAGGTCATAAGTTCAAATCCTGTGGTCGAGAGCATGATGCCATTGGTGGGCCCTTGAGAAAGTTAAAGCCAAGCTGCTTGAGGCACAAGTCTCCGCCAGCTTACACCCTGCTCATGCAGCATGATTCCCATTCTTTACGGTGACCCCAAGCATAACTGGCGGAAGTAGTTTTTAGGAGTCAAACAGACACCACAAATCCCTAAAACTAGGAACAAATTGTATGCGATTATGCATGTGTGAGAGAGAGTGGGTAGCTGTCTTTGGGGTTAAATTTTGCTGATACTCCCATAACATGCAAGCTATTTTAGGGGAAAATGACTATGTCTCCAGAAAGTGTTTAAAAATGGTCCTTTTTTGGAAGCGTGTGGCTACTCGTGTGGAAAATAAACAAAAAAGCAGAACGTGGGTCAGCTGTCAAGGGTCAAAGGTCAGTATCACCACAACAAAACGGCCACCCACCTGCTCAGCCTCCTTGCTGGGATCAAGCCTACACACTGACTTTAGGGAGTGCTTTTTTACCTTGTCATACCACCCACCTAATACCCCCAGCTGCAGTAACTGGCCCATACAGCAGGCTACTTTATACCACCTGCAATGGACACCATGGACATAGGATGGCTGGCGCTTTCAGCCAAGACGTGCGTCACCATCTTCCCTTTCACCTTAATGGGTCAAGTGAAAATCCACAGTGAGTAAAACCAGCGCCGCCCCTCCCTACATGCAGAACATGCGCTGTGATTTGGGTGCCACGATCCATGGGGGCCCTGTTTTCCGCAAGGGGACGCATTCTCTGCAAATGCGCAAAGGATGCGCATGGCTGCCGTGAGGCGCGCATAGAGCACCAAGTCAGCCCGAGGCAGGAGAGGAAAAAAACACACGAGTAAAATACACCGCACGCGTTGCCGCAATGATTGACAGCACGCAGCATCTGACCAATAAGCGGTCAAATGCGCCGACAGGCAGTTGGATCCATGCAGGTGATTTTGTGATACAGTCATTTTGTAATGGGGGGGGGCTCAAAATAAAATTCTGCTTAGGGCCCCAATTTGGCCTGGGGCGGCCTTGAGTAAAACCATCGTCCACAAAGTCACACATCCAGATGGGGAGATTTCCAGCCAGACACCAGCTGATCTAAAGTCTGGGAGGCTGGATCTACGGCATCTCACTGGAGACGATTCAGCAGAAAGGGTGAACATCTGCGGCACTTTCTCGTAAAATCTGATTCACAGGGAGGGCGAGCAGGGGCATGCATGGACGAGAAACACACTTAAAAAGCAGAGACATGGTGGCTTTACTCCTCCGAAGCATACAATGCCGCTGTATAAGAGCTCCCTACAGTACTGGGTCTATACAGCATCCATGAGTGGCAAGCCAGTAAGATACAGTCCATCTTTACCAGGTTCCTAGTATCATACAAATTCGCTGCACTTTGTCTTACAGTAAAGGTAATTCACAGACAGGTACTCTGCCATGACACCTTTCTGGAGAAAGAAATTTAGACACTTCTGCGATAAGAACAAAGTTAAAACTGTTTTCTGATCAACTATATACTGATGTTTAAAAAAAATAAATAAATCAAAATTCACAGGTCACTGAATATATTTTGAAATGCAGAGCTTTGGCACCACCTTCTGGACACCACACATAAACGCTTTCCAGACACAGGAATAAAAAGTCATCAGTACTCACCTTTGAGGGGGGCTGGGCGGATGGCCACGGGAGTGACCTGGTCCCTGGGGAGAACGGTCTGCACAGGCTGAATGATGATGGTCTTTGCCTGGAGGGGGGTGGCGTGTATGATGGGGAAGGCTACCACTGGTTTGGGCTGGATGGAGACCTTGGGTGTGTGATGAATGGGTCGCTTTATGGGCTGTGAAGTTTTGGCTAGAAGTGATTGGGGGGGGATACAGACAAAGGTTTTAGGAGACAATTCACAATACAATATTTGTTACCATATTACATCAAAAAAACAGGGTTGTCTTATATTCCAAGACTAAAAATGTCACAGGACATTGCTGCCTGAAAAGGTGCAACGGAGGGCTACGAGAATGATTCCTGGTCTTAGAGGAATGTCTTATGAGGAGAGGTTAGTGGAGCTGAATCTGTTTAGCGTCGAGCAAAGGAGACCAAGTTGGGACATGATCCAGGTCTATAAGATTCTAACAGGTCTGGATGCTGTTCCTGCTAGTGTAGCGAAAACTAAAACCCTGGGTTCCTTTAAATCAGAGCTAGATAAGATTTTAACAACTCTGAGGTATTAGTTAAGTTCTCCCCAAACGAGCTTGATGGGCTGAATGGCCTCCTCTCGTTTGTAAATTCCTTATGTTCTTTTCGGCCTCACAACAGACATCTCAATATTTTAGCGTACTACTAATCTGCTTACCAAATTATGGGCTTAAGTAAACATCTGCATAGTACCAAAAAGCTGGTGTCTGAAAAAATGTTTACACCAGTCATCTGTAGCCCTGGTGATTATTGCACATGTGCCATATAATCTCGATTATATTGAGATGTGTTATTGTGCAGCCCTGATATAAAGCATTTAAATACAATAAAAAAAATGAAAACCATGACATTGCCACTGCAAGCGGGACCCTACCTTACCCTAGTGGGTTTACCATTCGAAGAACAGGCTACCTTCATGCCCCTTGGACTGCAGTGTTAGTAGCAGGACCTATGAACACAGTACTAGGATACTGTGTATTGCAGTGGGATTCTGGGAAAAAAAATTCCCCATGCAGATTACTGGAAAATTTGCATGACTTCAGTCTAAAAATGCTAATTTAATGATGATTATAGTATCACTGAGTTACTGTGGTAATCCCTTGGGTAAATTTGTCTTACTCAAAACAGTCACGAGCAGTTTGATTAAAAGCAGCTTTTAACACGGATCCTTCTCTTAATCTTAAATAAACGACCAAGGTTATGCGAATAACAACAGCTGTGATTCCTAAACAGAATCAGAGCCAGGAATTCATGTTGTAAGCAGAAGAGTGACAAGTAAGAATAATCCATCCATCCATCTTCCAACCATTTTGGAGGAGGAGACTATTCCTGGGTGGGTATCCCGCTGTAAGTGGGTAGCATTGTTGCCTCAAATTCCCAAGATTGGGGGTTCAAGTTTCCACCTTCTGAGACTTTCCTCATAGTACACTGACTGTGCCCAGTCTTGCGCCCTATGTTGCTAGGGATTGTCCCACGTCCCCCCTCAAACACACACCCCCCCCTTGTCCACGATAAGCGGCTGGAAAACGGATGGGTGTGAACCTTCCAATTTGCAGCATGCGCCTTACATTCTGTGCCCATCTGCTAGGCTAAAAGCTAAGCTAAAAGACACAATGGAGTCATGCAGTGTGAGTTTGACAAACTTCTCTGCAATGGCGTCCTTGGGACAGACCCCCCCCCCCCCAGTCATTCAGGGACAGGGAACACATCGAAGGCACATTGTCAGTCCTCCACAGCACCAAGCAGCAAAATTAAAAACTCAGTGCGACGGACGGCTATCTGTAGCTTTTTGACAACACGAAAAAGACAGACAAAACATGGTTCAACTATCTAGAATTTCTTGCAGTGCATGCGCAGTTAACTTTCCTGACAAGACAGACATAATAATGACCGACTGGTACAATCATTGTGCAGCAACAAATCAAAATCGGATGAGTGGGACAGAACTACATCTATGCGACCAACCCATGAACAGGACATATTCACGACACAGAAATTGTGCGCTGCCCACTGGAGGCACGGACAAATGCCAGGAATAGCTTGGAGCTTAAATGGTGGTGGTGAGTTATGACATGCCCTTTTATACACCTCAGAGTGCAAAGCGGTAAATACTGCACATGCAATGGGAACACTTGTGCTGGCGAATGACATGCGAAGCTTTGAGAATCACTGACCCCAGTGCTTGGCTCTGAGAAGGCCAGCTAAAAACGGCAGGACACGTTTTTTGTGTAAATTATGCATTGGTGGGATCAGTCGCCTCACCCCTCCACATTCCGCTATGTTGGGAAACGTCCGCATTCACTGTGTGCGCCCATTAAATCACTCTATTCAAAAACAGGTGGAGCCAATAAATACAGGAGCCTTAGCGGCGTAGCTCCATTGCTAAGTACAGCGTGACCGAGCAGTATGACTGATTGTTTGGTATGAATATAAAAACTGCTTTCCAATAATTCACCATCAATAGCTTAAGAGCACGGTCAATACGAATGCCAGCTGTTTGTTCTGACAGTTTTATTGGATAAAAGGTCTCAATAACACTTAAGTATCATACAACTATAACCACAGTGGCATCTCTTTACATGTCCAAGTTGGACAAATGTTAAATCGGAGTTTCAAACTAGTATCCTAGAGAAGGGGTGTATTTCTGCGTGTTTAATGAAGTCTGAGTGTGTGAAAAGGGCATATCATTTTGGCAAGTCACGGTGTAGCGTAGATCTGAAAGCTGCCTTACCTTCTTGTCCTTGTCATGATGTTTATCCAAAGAGTGAGAGGAAGAATCACTTAAGCTTTGAGCCCTACTACCACGGCCTTTGCTCCTTCTCTAAAAGGTGAAAGAGGAACTTCGAGTTACTATTAAAAAAAAGTCTGTCCCATGCTTCCTGTCAACAGAGATAATCCTGCCTGAAGGTGAAAGGGGTGGGGGGATGAACAACAGCATGTCGCTGAAAATGATAATATACAGCATCTGCGCTTTTAAACCTGTAAATCATATCAGGCAGCAGGCAGGAGACTCCTACAAAGGGGTACTTCTGGAGTACAGGAGACCAAAAATGACCTCTTCCTCTCAAAAGACCCTCACCACTCTAGGAGACTAGCCAACTATGCGTGTGTGTGTGTGTGTTCATGTTCAGCTATAACCCCCAAGCACAGAAACTTTACAGTCACATGACTGCACACCCAGAAACCTTGGCTTCACCTTTGGAAGGGAACCAAAGTTGTTAATCAGGGTTAGCATGTTGGTTGATGTCTTAACATACATGGTATTTACTGAAAGCATAATGGTTATTCCTAGTTATGAAAACCATGCCGTTACACTGCTGTTCACTGCTGCCATCTTCATTTAAACTGAACACAGTAGATGTCATGATCTCTTATACATTCATAACTACTGGTAATCAATGTTGATGAATATATACTTGAAGAAATTAGATATATACGATGTCAGACACAGGTTCTCATCACTAAGAACAAAACCACGAGAAGAAAGAGCAGCTATTGAAAAGCTCGCCATTTATTTTGTAAACCGAAAACCAAACGGGCTGACCCAGAGGTTAAAGGTCATAACACTACTTTGAGAGGGTAACACCACATTTAGATTTCCCAGACTTAGTCCTTTGATATTTTCTTTTCTTCCTAGTTTCTCCCATCAGAATTTCTTTATATTGCTGATATTATTCACTGAATGTGTGTTCAGATGCAGATGAACAGTCACCACCTACTCAAATAACAAGTGCAATAACAGCAGACGTAGAGGCAGACCCAAAAACAGCTTGCTGCCCCCAAACTTCAAGCAAAACCCGTCTTTGGCATGTGGCGGCAGCTGACAATGAGAGAGCCCCACATGCTTCTCCTGTACACAAACATCTCTCTTTGCTCCATGTGAAAAGTCAGCCGCAACTCAGTGTGAACCTGATGTATATACCATTGAATCCTTAAACTGAGCTGTTTGACTGTTACTGAGAGGAAAAGAAAGACCATAAAAGGTCTTGGATAAAGTAAAGCATGAAATGCCTGAAATTATACTCTGCATGGGTATCAGAAAACTGTTGGATATATATAGCATATCTGCTGTGCGTACATGTGCTGTAACCTATCATCCTTCATTCATATATATTCAGCACACTTCTATCTGCGAGCAAATCCTGCACGGGTCGTTCCTTGCAACGCCAGGCAAAAAAGGCTCTCCCGTACCATCTCCCCTTCACAGAGACCTTAGACCACCACCCCAGGATGTGCCCAGCCATGGAGAGCTGTAGCTGAATGCTCATTACCGGTGAGGGAGGCTGCAGCCCTGCCAGAGCATGGAGAGCAGAAACATGATTCCAGGGAGGGGCTGCACCATCTGCGCCCCTGAAACTGGATGGGGGGGGCAACCAGCTCCTGGGTGCAACCAAGGCTGGAGGAGACAGGGAGGCGCAAAGGCATAGCCAGGGGAAGCAAGGGGGGTATTGGGTTCAAGGCTCAGATGCTGAAGCTACACAGATGCGCTGCATGACGCATCAGCTGAGCAGCGGAGGCACCATGCTGGCCTGGCAGTTGCGGATGTGGGCTGGGGCCCCGTCGGCATCTCCGGAGAGCCGCCAAGCCAGGCAGCAGACAGAATCAAGGAGCTGCCACCTGTTGAAGTGGCACGCGCAAGACAGGAACGGGAATCGTCGCAGACAAAGGAAAAATCCACAGAGCAGGCTGCTCTTTGTTCAGTGTCTCCCACTGAAGGAAGACCTCCAACAGCAAGCAAACTGTATCCCAGCTCAGAGTCACTTAAACAGCTGCCCTGTCCAATACGTGCTTCTGCGGCTACCCATAGCGACACAAAATCCTTACGCTACTATATTGTGATTATGAACGCCGCCTTTGTACATAGCCATGCTTGAGTGGCTATTTTTAAAGAAAAACTGTTGGATTTCATGCTCCAAGGTTCCAGTCCAAAATGAGGACATCAGCTATGAATGTGCAGCACACACACGCTGCTGGCCATTCTCAGGAAGCCCACATGGCTGACTCGGTGGATGGGGCTTACCAGTTTGCCATAATGGTGTTTGCAGTAGCCGCAGTACTTCACGTTGTCTGCATCCGAACCCTGCTCCTCGCACAGGAGCCCGGCAAACTGGGCGCTACGGTTAACATGGAGGAAAACGGACAGATCAGTGTGGGGTCACATGCTGCAGAGAACCAAAGCTTTCAGCTCTTTTCCCTGTAAAATGACACAAAGCAATTTTAATCAGTCACCCAGAGGCCTAATATATGCAGCTGTCAAAACCTGAAACATGTCCCTTTAAGAGCTTCTCTGAGGATCTGCAAATACACTGGTGTAAAGCTAGACACGCTAGGAAAAAAAAAAAACACCTTCAGTGATTCATTAGTCACTAATGTACACATGAGCTTTTAAGGTTCAACGTTTACATGTAACATTTGCTTCCATTTAGGTCTGTTGTATTTGGGACAAGTCAATCAATCCACCCCTGACTATGAGCCGGACCCCATCAAATCTTCTTAAATTAGTGCATAGTGTTATTACTGACATATTATGTTCATAGGACAGCGTTTCTTAACCCAGTCCTCGGAGATCTCCAGACCATCCACATTTTCACTCCCTCGCAGCTCTCAGTACACCTGAACCAAACAATCAAGCACACCAAACACCTGGTGTCTTGGGAGCTGGCAGCACAAATGTGGACTGGCTGAGGGTTTCTGAGGAGTGGGTTGAGAAGCGCTGCTCTATGGTGGGCTTGTATTTTGTGTAAACTTGGGCTAGGCTACAGCAGACTGTACTTACTGCTCGTGTCTCCTGAACATCTGCCTGCTCTTTAAAGTGCTCACTTTCCAAACTGAAGACAGGGAGATGACGCAGGAAAGCCTGCAGCCCCACACTTAACTCACCAAGTGACGTGGAAGGCCTGCCGGCAGCCATGTTTGTTGCAGGTCATGCAGGCTCCAGTGGCGGCTTTGCTCTCACGGCCTTGATCCTCACAGATGTAGCACGTCTGTGTGCAGAGGTCATGCGGGGTTACAGCTGGGTCACTTACATGGGACACGCGTGTACGCACGCAGATGGCCAAGTATCTCCCACGAGGGGGGATGGAAGATGAAAACCCCACATTTCTTAATGGCGCATTGAATCTCTAAAAGCGCTCATGCACACCCATCCACCGCGGAGGGCGTGACGATCGCGGGGGTTGCGTGGCACATTGAGAGCCTTGATTATCTGATCGGCGACATCCATGCTGTTTCTAATTTACTCACGGCAAGGACACCGATGTAAACAGCATCCAATCCGTTTCACCCCAAACATTGGAGGGCTTTCAGAAACGATTCAAGCATGAGATTAACACTCTGCAACTTCATCCAGTTGAGCCACAGACAACTAAATTGCTGTCAATATAATATAACTACCATTTCTTTGTATTTAAGTCTAATCAAATGTGTGTACATAGCAATTTTCTCATTTTAGACACAGTTGTGCTGATGGAATTCAATTCTAAGCAGCCAAATAAAAAAGACTAATGGCATTTTCTCAACCACCTATCACAACCCAGGGACGCTGGCACAGACGGTCTACATTACTTCAAAGCAGCATACTGTTAGCAAAGAAATGTTTACATTATATAACTGCCTAATTACAAGGTGAACAAAGCATTCTATCTAACAAAATTATTAGCAAAGTGCTGCTTACTAATATCAGCATGGGTAAGGATTGACGAGCTTTATGACTACTCCTATGTCCCCCCACCCCCACCCCATTGCCTATTGTGACCAGATCAGGTTTCTGAATACAGCAAGCAGTGCCCCACCAGTAAGTGTCATTTCGACTGTCCATCTGGTCTCAGAAAGCAAAGGCAAATGCTCCGTTTACTCTGCCCGGCCAAATACCTTGTTGTAGCGTTCATGGGGGACAGACTGCAGCACGATGGGTTCCATGGTGGAGACATTGGCGAACTCCACCTCCGGGATGTATAGTGCACAGACAACGTGGGCCCAACCTGCAGGTCGCAGAGAAACATGACCGATGCAGACGCACATGCAGAACCACAAACCCAATGGCAGATTTACTATACGTCATGTGGAAATGTCCATTCACACGCGATCCCTTTCGCCGCTGCATCCCACAAACAGGCAGCTGGTGCAAAAATACTGTGTAAACCATCTGCTAAACTTTGAAATGAGTTTCTCAATAAAATCATCAGAATTTTAAAAAAAAAAAGATCCTTCATTTATAATCAATAACAGCTGGAATGGGCATGTGGGTCTCATTTTAAAAACAGTAATGGGAGGGAAGACAAAACCTCAAAACCAAGCGTCACTTGGAACAGCACAACTGTTATATGACAGGCAAAGATCCGGCAGAGATGGATCCCAGCCACCCTGTCTGAACCCCAGGTCAGCCTTGCGCCACATAAAGTCATTATGGCTGACCGTGCTGAGTGACCGACTCTACCACATGACCCTGACTGTGGAGGAGGCACACAGGCCCCCACAGCTGCATAATAATGTCCAGGGAGCTCCCAAGTTGTAAAACAAGATTGCGGCTGGGTAGATGGGGACAGGGGGCTAAAAGTTCAATACCATCAAACTCACAAGGAAATTGTGAGCGCGAAAGTCATTTGTGAGTGTTAATACAATTTAGTAGAACAATAACTAAACCTCCAGATGAACCCTGGGATGAACTGTCTTTGACTTGTGTCTGAGGATAGAGACCACAGCTGGCAATAAAGGGAGAGCAATAAAAACCAACGAACTGCAGAAGGGGTCCAGCGTTGAACTTCTCACCCAATGTGTGCGGCAGGGACACCTCTAGCAAAGCCACGTCGGTGTTGAAGTACCCACGCATGAATCCCATTGTACTCCTGGCCGTTTCAAACTGAAGAGCATATAACGGTATGCTGTGCACTCCTATGCAATGCTGAGGTCACATGGATCACAGTCAGTATTCATAAATATCCTCAAGGTTAGAACTCTGGATTGAGCACTGGGTTTTCAGAAGAAAACGACTACTCAACATTTAGCACACCTCTGGACAGATGACAGATTACAGAGACAGACAGACATGAACACTAACACATTAGCGGGCATCCTGAAAAGTTCTGGTTTAGCAGTCTTCACTGAAAGTTGACCTCAGGGGGCTGCCGTGGGTTTACCAGTGGAGTGAGCAGGAGCAAATAAACCTCCTTTTTAACTAGATTGCTCATTATTCTTCCGTTTTTAATAGCTTGTTCGATATGGTCGCCCTGCCCCCCTTGGCACCTCTCGCCAAGTTTCCTTCTCATCTCCCTTGTTTTTATTTCAGATTAATGTGCCGTTCGTCCTGCTTAACTGCCATCCCACCTGTAAAAACAACCCAGGGGATGACATCCCAAGGCAATGCGAGAGGGTGATGCGAAGGAGGCAGTGCAAGAGTCAAGGATTAAGGAGCCCGGTGTCCCACCTAGGAATTACCAGACAAAGGGCTGCGGCTTGTGCTAGGCCCAAAGAGCCATGGCTTGCCTAGTCCCATTTCCATAGTCCCCTAATGAAATGTGCCCGCAGGTCGTTCATGCACAGTGTTAGTGACAGTGGTACTAAGCCCTTAACACTCTTCTATCCATAAAAGTGTTTTCGGCATCCTGCTTAAACTAAAACTATACTCTGCACGCCACTAGGAAATTAGGAACTTGTTAGTTCTCCCTGAGTAAGTCAAGCAGTTTATGAATGAAGTTCATGTCATTCAACAAAAAAAAAAAAAATCAAGAGCAAATATTTTGTGACGTACACTCTCCTGGGAGCGCGGTGACATGCAGCTCTCACGTGCAACCCCACACCTCCTCGCGAGGCACAGTGGGCCTGTTTACAGTCTGCCATGACCTCTGTGTGAACTCTACATGGCTGGAGACTGCGGCCGCCTGGCAACCCCGTGGGGCAGTCCCTCCCCGTCGTAAAAGCCCTAGGCACACACAGAGCGTGCCAACGACCCACAGGTCCCCTGCTGGATTAATCAGCGAAATAAGCGGAGGAGGCACTCCCCTGCGTCACGCACTGGGTCAAGTTAAAGGAGCACAGAGAAGCAAAACAAAGAACAGACGCCAGCACCACCACGTCATACGGACGGCCTGTGATTGGCTGTCGTCTGACCCACGATTGAGGACTGCAGTTGCTAACTGTCAAGCAGCACTACATTGAGTAATGTTGCACACATTTTAATGAGCTTTTTAAATTACGATCTACAAACCCAAATCAGAAAAAGTTGGGACGGTATGGAAAACGCAAATAAAGAAAGTAGTGATTTCTAAATTTACTTTGACTTGTATTTTATTGCAGACAATATGAACACAAAATATTTCATATTTCATTTGTAAATATACATCCTTTCCTGTAATTCACACCTCCAACAAATTCCAAAGAAGGTTGAGACAGGAGCAATTTAGGGCTAGTAATGAGGTAAATTGGTTAAATAATGATGCGATTTGAAACAGGTGATTGTAATTATTAGGTACAAAAGCAGCATCCAAGAAAGGTCTAGTCCTTTAGGAGCAAAGACGGGCCGAGGATCGCCAGTTTGCCAACAAATACGTGAGAAAATTATTGAAATGTTTAAAAACAATGTTCCTCAAAGAAAGACAGGAAGAGATTTGGATATTTCACCTTCAACAGTGCATAACATAATTAAAAGATTCAATGAATCTGGAGGAACTTCAGTGCATAAAGGACAAGGGCGTAAGCCTAAGCTGAACAACCGTGATCTCTGATCCCTCAGGTGGCACCACATCAAGAATCGTCATTCATCTATAAGTGATATGACCACATGGGCTCAGGACTACTTTGGCAAACCTTTGTCAAGTACCACAATACGTAGTTACATCCACAAATGCCAGTTAAAACTGTACTGTGCCAAAAGGAAGCCCTATGTTAACAGTGTCCAGAAGCGCCGTCAACTTATCTGGGCTCGGAGGCATCTGGGATGGACCATCACACAGTGGAAACGTGTACTGTGATCAGATGAATCAGCATTTCAGGTATTTTTTGGGAGAAATGGACACCGTGTGCTCCGGACCAAAGAAAAGGATCATCCATACTGTTACCAGCAACAAGTCCAAAAGCCAGGGTCTGTCATGGTATGGGGTTGTGTCAGTGCCCTGGGCAAAGGTGACTTGCACTTCTGTGATGGCACCATTAATGGAGATTTTGGACAATCTGCTGCCTTCAAGAAGACATGTTTTCCAGGGACGCCCATGCATATTTCAACAAGACAATGCAAAACCACATTCTGCACACATTACAAAGTCCTGGCTGCGGAGGAAGAGGGTACGGGTACTTGACTGGCCTGCCTGCAGTCCCGACCTGTCTCCAATAGAGAATGTGTGGTGCATTTTGAAGCGCAAAATGTGACAACGAAGACCCTGTACTGTTGCCCACCTTAAGACTTGTTTGTAGGAAGAATGGGACAAATTTACACCTGAAACTTCATCGCTTGGTGTCTTCAGTCCCTAAATGTCTTAAATGTTGTGAAAAGGAATGGCAACATTTCAAAGTGGTAAATGCTTTACTGTTCCAACTTTTTTTGAAATGTGTTGCAAGAACCAAAATTGGAATACGTGTTTATTTTGAGAAACAATAAAATTCATGAGGAACACATTAAATAATGTGCTGTTGTATTGTTTTCAATGTAATACAGGTTAAAGATAATTTAACAAAGAACTGATTTCAGTTTGATTTTAATTTAACATACCGTCCCAACTTTTTCTGATTTGGGGTTGTACAAGGCTATTGTTTAATCATTATAATACTTGGCCTTTACTGATCGCATATTAGATTGAACGAGTCTTTAAAACAATAAATAAAAAGTTCTGCTAAACAACTAGGGCAGCAGTATCATTCCCTCAAATGTGAAAAAACAGCTTCACCTTGAAACCTGGGAATTTTATTAAACACCTTGCAGCAGTAACCTAAATTTGTTCATAATGGCCTTCACTCCCACAAGAAACACTGAAACGAGTCTTAAAATAATTCTTAATTCTGCATTAGTGCAGACCTTCTATGACAAACCCCAACCCTCCATAAACTTAACACATTGCGCAATCCAACAGGTGTAAGAGATGCCCATTCAGCAGCCCACTGGGACATCCTCCAGAAAGCAGCTGCAGCCGATCAAGTCCTGATCCCAATCTGCAAATGACATAAGCCAGAGGCAGGCGGCTTTACGGGTGCCCGCCCACACTCAGAAAGCGTGCCGTTTGCAGCCTCGGGCGCTGGGGACCCGTGGAAAGCTCATGTTAACATCCTTACCACAGATCCTCCGGTTCTGCTCATTTATATTTATCAGTGAATAGTATAACCACCTCCATTAACTCAAGAGCACCTCCTTGCTTGAGTTCTTAACCTGACTAGCAGCGTCACACACAACCAGGCCTCTTTATACAAAGGAGCAAATCAACAGAACAGCACAAAACAGTCACATGACAATTCCTACATTGGCTCCTCCTTCAATTCCAGAAGTACTGATGTTTGCTTATATAGTAACTACAGTGTATAATCAGTATTATTTACTAAATAGTGTATCATATTTAAAGGACAACAGCATCTAAAAACTGACTGAAATTGCAAAAGACAGCAATACTCAGCAATAAAGATGAAAGTTAATGACTAAAGGGCTTGCTTTATGACGCACACATCCAGACACTATCCAGAAAGTGCAAGGCATCACCTCCATTGTCTGTCCTCTTGAGAGCGCCATCTTTGTGGGGACACAGCTCGCACCTCTGTGAAGGAAGACAGACAGGTCTTAGAAGTAGCCCACACTGCACCAGTGCAAACACACGGCAGGTAGCTCCACGGGATCACACTCGTGGAAAAAGAGATTCACGGTGGACACTTGGACACGGCTCTCAGGAGAACCCTGGAAGGGGAACCGGTTGGTGTAAATGGCTCGGAGGACAGAAAACAGGAAAAAGGAAGGCTATTTCTGAATCACGTTTAGGTAATGAGATGGCAGAAGAGGGGGTGCAAAAATGTCAACTTCAAATCTACAGTTTTATTGCAGCAACATTTTTTCTCAACATTGTTAGGCAACTTGTTCAAAAAAGAACCAGAAGCAACCATTAAACCAAGACCTTCTTTATTCTGATTGGAAATGCATTCTGCATGTGGAACAATGGAGGACTGCATGTGGACTGTGGAGGATGAGACCAAATAAAGACAGGAAAATGCCATGCCAATAATGTCAAGTTAAATGGTGGGACCGGGTTTTCCCATTTAGACTGTGGAAAAAGGTTCAGTCATGGAACCTTTATTGTGGACATCACAGCAACATATCACATGACCCAACCAACAACATACTGCAGAACATAAAAGAATAGAGAGAAGGTTCCTTAAAAGCTGATGCACCCAGTAAGGGGAAATGAAACCATCCATGAACACTGCACTGGAATGGTGATATGAAAACCACATGCATGCCTGTCATTTGAGATTTGAAATGACAAATGATTTTTGTCAACAAAAAGGGTCATGCTGTTCTGTTAAAGAAGGATCACTTTATTGGTGTATATCAATTCTACTTCCAGCAATACGAAATTCACAAATCTTATCTTTAAAAAAATTAGGAGTTATGTGATATATTTCAGGTGAAAGCATCATGCTGGTCCTTCTAGAAGGAATTTAGAGACTTAATTCACCCACCCTTGCATCAGTCTAATAACACAGAGGAACCAAACTTACTATTGGCACATGCTTCAACTTAAACTGAAAGATGACCTGCATAGGACTACAACTTGCCTGGAATCTTGCTGGTGGTACAAAAAAAAAGACGTGTTGAAATGGACAGGCCACATACCCATGTATTCATAGTTTTTAAACTTTTGGCATGTCCCTCGTCCTCCGCATCTTTGTGGTGGGTGGCAGACCGTCCTCCTCCATCTGGGGCTTGCTGATTGGCCTTTCTTCCCTTCCACCCCTTAATCTTTAGTGCACATGGGGAAGGAGGGGCACACATGGAACACACAGGAGGCTTGTGTTTAGTATGGGGGCTCCCTGACACGACTAAGCAGAGGATCCTGACCCTTGCCATGGCAGCCTCCATTTTCCATACATGAGGAAAATACATACGCATCTATGAAACACTGAGAGCTGTAACATTTTGAAGAGGATTGGAAAGAAGGACGAGATGACTGAGAATGATGGATAAACAAAACAAGAACTAGCCTAGTGTTTCCCAGAAGCCCTAAATTAGTAAGGCTCCCAGAAGCCCTAAATTAGTGAGGATTCCATTTTATATAGGAGGCTGCCTTAGACTGAAATTTAACCCACACTATCATAGCTGGAAGGATGTGATCATAGTGTTGCTCTGGAGGACTTTCAATTAACATGGTGAAATCACCACTGCACAACTCCCAAATACCCTTGAGCAATGTCACCCAGATAGCTTCCAGCAATAACCCAATTCCAAAATCCTTAAGCCTCTTTGGATAAAAGTACGAGCCATATTAATATCCATTTCTATAACAATCATCATTATTAGAACACAAGGGATTGTTACTCCCTAGGTAAAAGTTTAACTCAACTGGGTAGATACTTGTCCCCACATCATTCTGAGCCTGCTGACATTTTACAAGCAGAATGGTCCAGACAAATTTCAGCAGATGGGGGCTGGGCAATAGGAAAGACACACTGGCATTTCTGTGCTTTCTGATTAAATGTCCTCTGCCCTCCCTGCTCATGAAGCACACACCGTCTCTGTGCCGTCTTTCTTTGCCATACAAACACACAAACATAAAAGCTATATACTTTTCCACAATCTAGTTGTGATGAGATTTTAAGCTTTACCATGAGAGAAAGAGAGAAGTCCTTTACACAACCAATCACCTTTTCTCAGGGCCCTTCGACTATTCATTGCTAGATAAAACTTTTCCAAGAAACTCAGGGTTTACTCCCATAGACTTCAGTCTTTGAGAAAAGCTACACGCACTCATCTGTTGCTCTGAGCCTCCCTACAGCGCATACCACAGTGACAGTTAAAGGACAAACACATGACTTATGTCAAAGACACCTTACTGCCGCACACAGACAGTCTTTTTTGAACAACATTAGCACACCCCAGCATCCCTCTTAATATGTCCTCATGTTTCAGTTCAATTCACTGCTTGATTCACTGAATGCCATCTGTGTTTTATCTAGCAGAGGTAAGGAGGGATGATTCCCTAGAAGTCACAACAGACAAGGTCACAACAGAAAAATAGATAGCATAACTTTATAATAAAACCCTTATAAAAATCAGTTGTTTACCATAAAAGACAAACAATTACTGGAGAAATTGGCTTAAACACAGCTCAAAACATACAAATAATAATGGGAGGCTACTTTGGCAAGAGGTTCAACAAGTACCAAAAGGCTACATTCTCCCAATTATAAAAGGCAAACAACAGTAAGAGTTATACCTGTAGCATAAATCACATCATCCAGTGAAGAAAAAGTGAATCTAGGTTTCCAACTTGAGTCAACTCACAAAATAACAGTCAAACAAATAATTGAATTTAAATTCTATCATCCACCAAAAAACAAAAAGGTACGATCTTGAATACGCTTTGTGGTTAGGGAGGTTGCAGGAATGTACAACGGATCTGCTCCAAGACCAGATGCCAGAGATCCGCACTATACTAGAAAGGCCTCAGCACTTTGACTGGGATGTAATTGTCAATGTGTGGCAACATGCTGAAACAGCTGCAGAAATCTCTAAAATGGCACAAGAAGTGATATCCAGACGTGGAAACACGGAAAGTTGTAATCGCTGAAAAGCAGCGATTTGACATGCGTTATTTAATATTGCCTCGGACTCCAAAGGGAAACAGTACGACTGTATCAGTATAAGAAGAAAGCAAAATATACCAAAAAACAATTGTCTGTGTACATATAACTCACAATGTGTGTGTTTGTGTCCAGAAGTAGGAGAATTTTCAAGAAGTATGATCAGCGGTCTTTTATCACATCCTCCATACACAGAATCATGGTGAACCTCCACAAACTCTGGATGTGCCTAGTTCCTGCAGTAAAAGCCCAAACAGGCAGTATTCATGCAACCTTATATTTCACCTTCCTGAGGCATTATATGCATCTTTTACTCACTGCTGGAACAAGCAAATTTCAAGAAGGCAACACCATGATGGATTAAACAAGAAGAATGAAGGTAGGCTTTTGTAGACCCTTTGCAGAGCTATCTAAAGCTATAAAAGCGGTTATCACTGAGAAATTAAAGAATCCCAAAAGGAATAAGGATGCCCGATCCCAGCAAAAAAAATAAAATTAAAATCAAGTAGTCGTTAATTCTTCTTCCATACTGTATCCATAGCATGGCATTTTGCATGCAGGGCCACACAGCTTAGTAAACAAAATGTAAATTACGTTCCATTTCATTGTCCACTACCTGTACCTCGGTGTCGTATGACTAAAAACTGCACACGGCCTCAGTAAGTATGGCTTCACTGTGAAATGATTAGAGGGAATAACTTTTCTGTGTAATCAGATATAGCCTTGGATTATTCTGTAACCAAACATCTCATTGGCCTCATAAAAAAGGATAACAGCACCTTGTATGAAGTCTGATATTCTTGTTTAATGAAAGCACAGTTGGTTCAAAAATTACTGCAGTACAGAAATGATTCATCATCAGTTGTTTTCTGGATGTCAATGCAGTGGGTTGAGTCAACTGAGGTACCATTACCATAGTGTACCATTACACAAATTCATGTCAGGCCACATTCCCATTATAGTAAACATTTCGAAACCAGAGAAAACATCTCACCTCACTAAAAGCAAGACAAAATGTGATTCCTGTGACATCTAAATGCCAAGATTGATCTAAAAGACTAGTTAAGAGATTTAGAAAATTCCACACCCAGTCTGAAAAATGGGGAACTATGCAACCTTCTGTAGGTTACATATCATAAAATGAAATCAATATGATTGATAAAGAATAGAACAGCGTTTTATTTTCAATGGGGTTCTTCTAAACCTTTCTTCACATTAGATTACAACTGAAATATTTGAAAATCTTGTGTTTGCCTTGAGCGCTGGGTGGATGCTACCACTACTGATAAAGACGAAATTTTGAGAGCAGTGTTTGTTGCTATTATAGCCCAGAAGAGAAATGGGATCTTCATCATACAAGATTAACATACTGTGCATACTAGGAAGGAAGGCAAATAACTTAAGTGGTCTAGCTTCTGCCGGAGTACATAAGCCTTCATAACACAGGTCTTACATAATAAGCAAGACAGGCAATACCGTGCATTTAACCGATGGATAAAGGTTATTAACAGTGTGCCATTTGTGTACATTCAGTGACAACATGTTTTCCTACATCCAGCTCAATTAACATCCTCAGAGGCTAAATTGCAGTGCTGAGGTGTAAGCACTTTAAAGTCAGTGCTCTACATTCACTGAAGCCAACATACCAGGATATTAGCAAGACCAGAAGCAAAACATCCTTTTAATTCAGAACATGAACTCAGGAGCAACCAACTGTGGACCAGCATACCCCAGCAGTACAGACTGAAGAGACATCCAGTAGTAAACCAAAAGCACAGAGCAATTGACCAAAAAAGAATATGGCTATGTATTTTAACTATTTTTAAGACAAGTTCTGCTTCACCTGCTTTTGTTGTCTATCGCAAATATAAACACCACCCCAAATGAATCTTGCGCCTAAGGACTTCTGACAACTGTCACTTTCAAAGGACTAATGAGTTCCAAATGGGCAAAATTAATAAATGCTTAATGTGCAAGGTAACTCAGTGCCAGATCACAATAAAAATATGAAAAAATATGGTTATTGGTGATATTAGTACCCATGTTACTTTTCCTGTAAAGATAATTAAAGAGTTGTAAACATCTTCTCCCAGCTTCAAAAGCTGAGACAGCTTCTCAGTACCATGTGACGTCTATCTTCCAATGCACAAGTTGTGATCATACATGTCTTTGAGCCTTTCAGCTATTGCTAATTGGTGTTAACTACCTGTGCAAAGCACATGGAATCTAAGCAAAAACGTATCCATTATAATAAAGACCCTTCAAGCTGCTTGCATTACTATAATTCTATAGCAACACCAACTACATTCTTAAAAGTCAAACTCTGCCGCCAATATGACTGACAGCTGAAAATGTAACAAAACTGCATATGAAAATGGAAAAAAGCAAGACAAGTATGAACGCTGACCATTATTTTAGATGACCCTTCACAGAAGTTATAAATTTCCTTTAAAACATGCTTTTGAAGTTAATATACACAGTGTGATTATGAACATGAACAGAACATTTTAAACAGTTTTCAAATAGATCAGAAATCATTCCAAGTATTTTTCACAAAAAATATTTTAGAAATACTGCTATATTGGTAAATTGGGAAATATTAGTACTTCCACAAGCATTCAGCTTCCTCAACTCTGTGAAAAGAATGAAATCTTTCAATCTTAATATCATGAATTTCAAGGTGATCATAAATAACATTTTGGAAACATTGGAAAATACTCTCGTACTTTATCAGATCCATGTTGGAAAACATGCAATATCATGCAGAAATTAAACTGTCTGGGAGTAACAGTCCACAGAATCAAACGGTATTTCCGTTCCCGCACAGCTGAGACCCTGGAGGAATAAATATGGCCGTTGTGTTTGATAAGCAATGAAATTAGAGAGCAAACCAAACAAAAGAATTGTGATTTATGACTTCATGAAAGAAACTGTGTCATCATGGGTGTCAGAGATCCATGATACACTTATAGTGCAGGTAGCAGATGGATGGAGGCTGAAAAAAATCAACTCAAATCCACCAAGCAGCATTCAGTCAACTGTAAAACTTAAACTTTTACCAACAGAAACAGAATGCCTGTTACAAGACAGACATATTTCTTGTGATCATAACATGCACATTCCTAGTACTCAGTAAGACACAAAATACTTTATGTAATCCAATATGTTCAACAGATGACTGCAGATTTCTTATGTGCTAAAGTTCACAGGAACTATCCTCCCGCCCTTTAGCTGGGAAAATGTAGGTTAACAATTATTAATGCAGGTTAAGTTACTTACCACCCTAGCTGCTCTCTCCTGGGATTCACATTTTCGACAAAACCAGGGGCCAGTCGGGACTTGCACGATGCCGTAGCAGGCTGTAATCAGGACAAAATGAACATAAGGTTTCTGCTGCTCATTTACCAATAAGCAGAGTAGAATGTTATTAAAACAATAGGAGCAAAACTGTTCTCTTCTGCAAATTAATTCAAATAATATAAATTCAATATATAAAAAACAGTAAACCCAAGCCTATGCTGCAGGAGAAGGTGTGGACTGACAGAAATATTGTAACAGTATTCATTGTCCAGGTTGGAGCATGTCTATTATAAAAAGCATTGCCTTGTCTAAATGATATACAAAGTGGCTGATATGCTAGATATATAAATGTAAATATTGTACATTATACTCAAATTTCAGTTCAAAGTCATTTTATCACTATCAGTACAGGGCTGCTGTATTGTAATCCAAAAATTACAAGTGCTTATGAACAAATGTAAATACAAATGGGCTTGGAATCTGAACAATTTCATTTTAAAGCTCTCCCTTTCACAATCATTTCAGCCTATGAAGGAGGACATCTCATGGTCACCAGACATCAAAGCCTTGAGCTGGGCCCCTGCTGTGTTGTGGTCAAGGCGGAGAACACAAAAGACAGAATTTACAACTACAAGCAGTGGTTCCTAAACCACTGATCTAAATGGTAAGAGTACCACAGAATAATCAAGCCACAGTTTCCACAGTTTTACATAAAATACTCAACAGCTTAAAGTCATGATCACAGTGAAAACATGTGGAGCAGCCAAAAGCACCTTAAAGCATGCCAAGATATTGTCTTGTTCTAACTTGTGAAGCAATAATTTATTTAGCTTTACTTAAAGAGTGCTGGAATCAATCTGAGAAAAAGAAATTAAATATTTATGTGTAAATACTCTAGAACTCCTAAATATACACTGTACTAATGTTACTAAACTTGCACCTGATTTTGGTAAACGGAGGTTTAAATTATATTACAAATTTAGACACAGCACAACAAATTAAAATCAAAAGCACCTTAATGCAGTTCAACAACTAAATATTTCACACAATTCTGCATTGAAAATGTCTAGAACTTTAGTTTTCCTGATCATCATTGCTCAATCATTATTTAATTGTTAATTACATATTTTAAATATTACATTTAAAATTATTACAATGAGTAATATTCTATTTGTACCAAACTATAATTTGCATCTGAGTGCTATTACTGCTTTTACTCTGTTCCTGTTTATTATTTAGTTTTTATCTTTAAATTGAAATGATGTAAATAGATTTAAAATCATAAACTAATAACGAAAGCAGCTTTATCGCAGTATTTCTACGTTTTTGGTGAAAACTGTAAAATTAAGGGACGTTGGGGGTTAAACAAACTCTTCCATATGTAATATTTACAAATGACAAAGATTCAAAGGGTAAAACAGGCATGAAGCACCTGTCTGGATAGAGTCTGCATACTGTATCCATGGAAACTTCATGCAGCGCGGCGCAAAAATACAGTATTACAGTTCACTCGTTTCGACCTTTTCGGATAAATGAGATTCGACGTTATTACAGAACACTTACTACTGATTCCACACGGTAAAACGTTATAACGCCATACAAAACAGGACCAACGAAACGAGATGAGACCAGAGTCACGGGCCATACCGACCTAAAGCAGCTACCCTCTCAGCAAAAAGGGTGGGGGCAACCCTGAAGTCCTTATTTCAAAGAGTACTGTTCTCTCCCTCTGTACACACTAAAACCTGATACGCAAACATAAGTCTTGGGACAATGTGATAAAAACTACGGCCGGTTTCACTGACACTAGGTGTCATTTTGACATATTCGCGCCGAGCCACCTAACAGGAAACCACTGAACGTAGACTGACGCGGCGCGCGCAGCCGCACTTTTTTTCCCACCGGGAAAGCACGCGCCGCACCTCGTACCCCCCTCCCTTCCCAAACACATCACGTACGCAGCAGTCACTCTCATTTTCTTAATGATGGTCACATGACTTGTGGACAACTTTACGATTCATTCGATCCCGCGTCGCCGTCAGGCGTCCCAGCAAACGCTTCCTCTGTCGGCCATCGGCGGCCGACTTGCTAAATCCGGGGCCTTGAACGTGTACCTGACCGGAGAATTCCTACGAAGTGTAAACAGCGCACCCCCTACTAAACAGCGTACGGGACATGCACATGTTACCTAGGAAGCAAACGTGTCAACCAAGGCCTCTTACAGCCAGCGTTACGTGCTTTCTTTTTTACCTTGGTGAACAGCGACGTTGCAACCATGCCCGTCACAGTAAACCAGTGGATTTTCAGCCCAGCCTCTCTCATCTGAGCAAACGCAGCAGCCTCCAATCATCTCCTTCATATTATTGGCGATGTAGTCGTCTTCCACTGCTAGAGACGGTTCGCTGGATACCATCTATTGAGAAAAAGCGAGCAAAAAAAGAAAGAGGACCCAAACGTTTAGCGACAGTATCTTTCCGCTTCCCTTCTCGGCCAAATTCGGTTAGGTTCCACTTTTTGAAAAAGCCATGTTGTTGACTTTGATGAGCCCCTTGACTAGCAGGTTAGCTTCCACTGTACCACTCCACTCACGAGTACACTGCGGGGAAACACAGGCGCTGAGGTCGCTCGCGCGCATGCGCGCCTCGGACAGAACGAACAAGCTGGGAGCTGGTTGGCTACTTTCAGGCTTTGGACGCCATTTTGGCTCTGAGAAGTCCCCGGGAAGTGTCGTCTCGTGCTACCTTAACCTATGGCGATGGAGTTTACGGCCAACGAGGGCTGAGCCTTTGGAATATATGCTGAAATCCTTCATGTATGGAAAGAATTCAAGGGGAATGCGAGAGTGGGAAGAGCTGAACGAAGGATGGATGCCCTTCAGCCGCCTAGGAAAACTTGTGTTTATGGGAAACTGGAATACCCACGATTTTTTAAAATCAGTTCGGGTACTTAACGTAAAAATTCAAATAAGACAACCGTTGTATCATTTTTTTTACAGTGGATGCAGTAGAAACCAGTGTGCAACATCTGTTCAAAACATCGAAATGTCAGTTGTTGTTTACAGTATTGCATGACTCACAACAGACGATAGGTTTATGTTTTGAAAAATGAGCTACCATGTTGCTATGAGTTTAGGTAGTAGATGTGAAATTGTCATGTTATCGTGATGTTATTTAGTGAAATTGATCAATTTTGTCCGCCAAGTACCTAATTTTAATGGTGATGATTTAGTTTAAATAGACATTCTGTTTGTTGCAAATTGAAAGAGAGAGTTTTTACTTAGTTATTAAGTTAATAAAATACGACGTAAAACGGAGGGGCTATTTAGGCTTACGTTCCTGAATTTGTGTTCCGTTTTTTTAACTTCCGCTGTGTGCGAGTCATGTATTTCGATGGTAATGAAACACCACTAAAACGAATAAGTTAGCTAGAAAATTAGGAAATCTTTATCTTTCATTTCAATTTGTGATACTCTTTTAACGATTTAGTGGCGAGAATGGGTCATGAAGGTTGCAGGAGGAAAATCTTGCTATTCATATATTTAGTGACATTTAAAATTATTACACTCTATTCATATTTACGGATTACCCCCTAGAGGAATCTGCAACAATCAGGACTTTAATACTTATTCAT
>JAODLC010000085.1:14230594-14250595 GCA_026781145.1 Hippopotamyrus pictus | reverse complement strand
CAACACAATGAATAAGCTAAAATCGTATTCTTTGGGATATAAATAAATTATAGCTCTACACGGCGAAACCTCCAGAACTGTAGTGTCAACATTGGTAATAATCAATGGTGACAGTCTAGTTGCCACAAACACAGGAATATCAGTGATATTACAATTTGTATTATGATTAAAGTCTAATCACAGAATTACATTTATTACTCATTTGTAATGAGATTAAAATATGGAAATATCTGTGACGCGCCATAACTGCTTGTATCAACGAAATACATCTCGGCGTTATCTCGCTATGGGTTTATGGACTAGAGAAGCCCCGCTTTGAATACCCCGAAAGCGGTGAATCGCTGCTGTGACCCTAGGTGGACTGGTCTCTTATACCACAAAAGTGCTTTCCGGCTATTATTTTCTTGCTTACGATATACATCCATTTGAAACGGGACACCCTAGCAGCGGCCTAAAAGTAATAGGCAGAATTAAATGTAAAAAAGTAAAATAATGGTTTACACAATGGTTTATGTATTAGGCAATGAAATGTGGTTCCATTTTGGGGAGGTTCTGCAAACAGCAATGGAAGTCCTGACAGTGATGTCAATGTACAACTGTATTGGTGTCGGTGCTTTAGGCTCTACGATTCCTCTCCATTGCATTTTCTATAATACTTGAGGTCAGATTTTTGACGCGACATTTGAGTCACTGGTTGTGCATAGAAAATTGAATATTTATTTTTGTGATTTACACGTTTTTGTACATCGTTGTGTAGGAGAAATGCACTCGAAATGGAAACTTGAATGGTGAATTCTGATGCACTTTCCTTATTTTCTGAGCAATTAATTGTTCATTAAATTCATTTGAGTGTAAATGAACATGTTTGTTTTTGTTATTGTGGACGTTAAACAACTGTGCTTGAGTCCTGGGTTAAATGTTGAGACAGGAGATTCTGGACAAATTTAGTGGACGGTAAAAACTATTTGTTTTTGAGAAAACTTAAATCAGGCTAAGAAATACATGTGGAAGGAAAATATATGCGTTTGTTCGTGCGCATGCGTACGTGTATGTGCACGTGTATATTTGTGCGTTTGAGTGTGTCTGTGTGAGAGATATCGGGAAAAAAGTGGGTAAGAGAACATGCGGCCAGGAATTATCCTATAGCTTTAAAGAACAATCCGTAGTATTAACAATGGTGTGTGTGTGTGCGTGTGTATGTGTGGTTGTGTGCGCCTGTGAAAGATTGAAGGGGTGAAAGAGTGGATTGTGGGGGAGGTAAGAGTCTCCAGTTCTACATGCCATATATGCGCGCGCACACACACGTGCTCGATCTTTCTTACACGCGCAGTCACAGAAACACACAACCATTACCCACAGACGCACAACAAATTTAAGCAGTAAACAAACAGAAAAACAGACTTTCCGAAAACATTACAATTCTGCAGAACGCAAAATAACTTGGCCTTGTGTACAAAAGGCTCGTCAGGCCCAATCCTTTGCGAGGAAAGTATAGGCAAACACGACACAGAAATGTAGTAATTACATATGCATCGCAAAATCTGTATAAATGACCAGCACGCCAGACAGGGTGCAAGGTCACTCAGCCTAGAGGAGGAGAAATTCCAAATTTGTATTTTTGTAAACTGCCTCTAGGCGTCTTATCACATGATCGCCTGAAATCAAGTGATTCAAAATTATAATACATTGTAATAGTATGGTGTGCTTATAGGCACCAGTAAAAGCTAGTGCTGAGGATTACCTGCAGTAGGATATAACTGAATATATTGCATCTAATTATGCGCTGTTATTGACCATTTGAAATTATGGGGAAAAAAGTTATAAAAATGTAAAAAAAAAAAAAAGCAAAAAACGTCGCAGCAGAACGATGATCGCAAAATATATTGATGTCGTTCCTTAAATTTCCGGTTTGTATCGACGGTTTATCAACACAAAAAGGTGGTATGAATGTTTATATGCACCGACTAGTGTGATTTTGGTTAATTATGCTTATAACGTTAAAAACACACCGACGACATGCTGAAAAGGTGTTTCCCCCCCAAAAAAAAATTATTACATGCATTTGATTATATATGGGAAATAATTCTCAAATGTACATTTTTAATGGGCAAGAAAACGTAAATGTGTTCGGTGGGCGTCTTTAAAGCTATAATTTTGATGTTTAGCCCGTGCAATGATTGTTTGAGGGTCAATTGCAAAATGTCTTGAAATTATACTTAGATGTCCACTTAAGATTTGCTAATTCGTTGTAAATAGTTCTTCTTTGTCTTGACTATTTTATTATGTTGTCGATGGTTAATTGTAGTGGGGATTCTCATTGTTATTGGCCGATAAAGGAATTAGTGCAGCCAAGAGCGCGACCCTCCCCAAAGTTAATATTGTCCTAAACTAAACAAGAAGAAACGGAGGCGCCGTGACGGGGTACATTCGCTGACAATAATGAGGAATAAACACGGGTTAAACCGTTATAAACAATAAAGTCATCCACTGAGGCACATCATTGGTGTTTTGCATCAGATATAAAATCTGACTGCTTAATTAAGTGAATATACCGAGCATGCAGAATAACACGCCATCTTTATGTTGGTTTGAGTAAGCTACCAGAATACCGCGATTATTCTCGGATGCTCGCAAGACATTAATAGGTTGCACTAAACACTGGCTCACTAAAATTGTCAATTTTCTAAAGGCATTTCACTATCACTGTGGTTATTAGAACTGCTGCATAGGACATAGACCTAAGTGTGAAGGTTTCAGTACACTAGAGTGTACCGTGCTTCAAGACAACAGCCTTCAGTGTCTAGTAACGTCACAGAGGTGCTACTCCATGTTTTTAGTACCTCTATCCAGCCGTAATAGCAGTAGGCGAAGTTGTCGTTTTCTCCATGGGCAGTTCCACCTAGGAACCACGTGTAAAATTATTTGTTCTATAAACACGTTAGTTGTTTAAGTTAAATAAAAATGTTCCCTTTCTTTGTGCATATCTCCTCAGATGGAGTTCTGATTGATGACATTTTATGGTATTGTAAAGCTGCGATTCGGGGGTGGGGTTGGAGGGGGTCAAAGTGATTCTTTTTGGGCCTATCTTGTATTCCCGCGGACAACAGAGCGGCCAGCAGGGAGACAACCTCAGAACATAAGGACTGAGCTTTCTCAAGTCCTCCAGCGGATTTTCTTGAGTCTTTTTTTTCTAAGCTATGTAAGTCTGATTTGAGAGGATGAATATTTAAACCTTCGGGGTTAAATTCCCACGAAATCTGTGAAGAAAATAAACCATGACGCATGTTAAAATGGCGAAATAAAACAATACTCATCGTGATGTAAATTAAACTGAAATATACGCTGTATAGGCGCTGTAGATAAACAAAACCTGAGGCTGTCAGCTTTCGGCGTATACTTGAACTAATGGGAAACTCATTTCTCTACAGTTCGGATTAATAGTGAAATTACAGCGAAACACCTAAAAATGAAAAGCAAGCCTGGCAATAAAAAGTTCAGCAAATTGTGTCAAGAAAATATTTTTTCTACAAATCGTTTATTAATCATATAAATAATACAGGTCATCAGATTGTTAGCTACATAAGTGCAAAATTAAGCATACAGTAAAAGCAAAGATGTATGGCAAAAAAGTAAAACTTCTGCCATTGTTAATACTTGTACATGGGTATAGAAGTGTTTCAGTTTTTTCTCTTATTTTGCCTAAGCAATGCACACGTATTTTCCACGTACAAGCTGCGCTTTGCCGAAAAAAAGATGGTGGCCTATATCTCTAAACCGGTAGTCGACTCTTAATTTGCATAATCTAATAGTTCTTATAGTCGACGCACAACTCCTTCTGTTTACTTATGCACATGTTAAAGTTCTAAATGTTGGCACACCCGCACACACAACAAATAAACAATTTCCCACACAGTGATGCCAAACCCTGTTTCTTCTCGTTCTTTAGACGGCTGGATAGAAAAACAGGCTATTTCAAACTTCTGATGAATCAAAGGTGCTGGACGAACAGCATGATACACAGAAAAGTCCGTAGCACAACAGAGAGCACTAAGGATAAACCGCGGAATGGGCTTTTTCGCGTAACCACGAGCAAAGTCAAGTCATACGCCCACGAGAGTTCAATAAATATTTCAAAAATAAATTTAGAAATCCTAAGTGGCAGCCAATCATTGTTAGGGGGTGACGTATTATACTAGGCCCAACGGAGTCAGAAGATTAAAGGTATGTCTTGTTTTACAGAATTAAAGATAGTTGTGAAAACTACAGTTACTAAACAATAGCTTAAAATTTACAGACGCTGCTTCCATGACAGAATGCACCATATTTTGTGTTAATGTCACGTTGTTACAACTGCCTTGAAAAACACATGACTATAGAGTTATTTTTCGTCAGCCTCCGTCCCCACCCCCACCCTGGCTACGTAAACACACACACACGCATTTTCTCTCTCACACACGCACGAGGCTCAAAAGAAAAAATTCTGAAATTGAAGATCAATAAAATAAACGCTCAGGAGTAATGATTTACCGGCAAAGCAAAAAAAAAAAAAAAAGAGAGAGAAAACAATGTAATCATTATTCAGCAGTTCCCTCATTTAGCTCATTGCAAAGCACATTCCCGTTCACATTATGTCGTTACTATTTAAAGTAATCACTGACCTATAACTACACGAATTAATATAACTGGCAAGTAACGCATTTCGAATTTTCTGTAAAAGAGGAAAAAATACACAGGCCAAGAAAGACGCCTGGGGTAACAAGAGATTTATCTTCAACATACGTTTAAGGTAGGCCCTACATTTTGCCAACATTTCACATAAATGGAAACAGGAAAAGGAAGCGAGCTAAACGTGCCAACTTCCCCCCAGCCCCGCCACGCTGCATATGGCTGCATAACGCACGAAGATAACTTAAAAAAAACATTTTGAGTTTGACGGATAATGTGTCACCATTCCGCAACACCGCAGAATTTCAATTCATTTACACGACAGCAAGCAAAATACACTTTATACATCAAATATGCACTTAACAATTTCCTGCATTTACGCGAGTATGTCGTTTTAATAGGCCTATAGGTTATACAAGCCAAAACTTAAGTCTTCGTTATGCGATTACAGGATTTATCTTACTAGCCAGTCCTGTTTCTCGTAGAAGGGGGAAAGTGGGAAAACAACAAACCAAACACATTTTCAATGCATTTTACAATTTATTTTAGGGTGGGTTACCATGTGTGCATTTGCATAATATGGAAGAAAGCAATCCCGTTTGTATCTTTTTCTTGATAGCAGAGAAGCACTGCATATGTACTAGCCTTCCAGATAAACTGTCCCGCCTATAGGCTATTATCGCCCAAAGACTAGACAAAGCACTCTCGCGTGAAAGGACAATGCGGCCGTCGCAGGCGTAACATTTTGTCATGAGTTTACCAAGATCCAATTTCTCCAAATTACTTTGCTGTTGGTGCTACTGTGTTTAGCTGTTAAAGTGCCAGACACAACATCCTAAAGCTCAACATATCCCTAGTGTGATTTTATTTTCTGGTTTTCCTGCCAGGATGCTGCTCGCAGAATCACCTTTATGGTAATAAATGATACAAATATTAAAGAGGTACTGACATAATTATACACGTATCATGTAAAACTAGTTATAAATACGCATTACAGATAGTGGCAGTGCCATATTTTATTCGAATCAATGACCGTTCCATTGTTTCGCTGAAATGTAGTAAACGGGTTTTGCCACAATTAGCTGGACTTTACTGGAGGGTTAAACGGTGGGTGGGTGCAATTTCCATGTTGTAAGAAGCGGTTCTTAAACATCCAGCATTTGTGAAGAGCTCTTGCAGGTTGTGGGGATTCGCTTCTTATTAGAGGCGCCGCAGGGGCCAAAGGGGGCAAAACTCGCCACTGTTATTTAGACTTAGGTCGCAGCGCCAGAAACATAAGTAAGCAGAGATTTAGGATAACCTCGCGATTTAGGACGCAAATATAAAAAAAATACGGCAAACACTTAGAAATATAAGCGTATAAATATGAGCAGTTTATAAGAAATCTATCAAAAAACCTCATAGCTAAATAAAAACAATCGGTATAACGATGTTAACGATTTCAGCGATGCTTTTACTTACATATTCTTATAATACCTAATCGGTGGTATTTCCTACTTGGTATATATGCATCTATTTACACTACAGTGAATGAATGATTTTCTATTTAGAGAACAATGCATGAAATCAATTACTCCTTTTTAAAAGGCCTAGATTTGCCAAATATACCAAGTGGAGTACGCCTCATCATTGCATGTTGGAAATCGTGCACGTTTCAGTGTGAATGTATGACACCCAGCGTTTGATGGGTGCTTCCCGGTGCACAATACCCCATATTCCGAATGAGCGATCAAAGGACTTCGTATTGTTTGTTAAAATAAGAGAAAAGCCACGGAGGTGGATTCAGACAATCGCATTTCTGAATCTGCTTCGTTTGACTGACAGCGCAGATCTATCTGACCTCAGGGGGAGAGATTTATTGCAGTCAGTGATTAAAATAAAACGTTAAAAGATAAATCATTTAAAATGTAATAATGGGTAAGACGATATGTCACGTATGTTGAGTATACGAATATATACAGATTCAATAAAATCCCAAAATAAAAGAAACAGTATTACATGTCATAAGAAAATGTTGATGGTAATGTTCTCGCGTCCATTGCATCTACCTTAGAATATAATTAAGTGACATACACCACCCATGTTTTAAAGCACACAAGACTTACCCAGTTTAACATTGTGCGAGACTACGCCTACTTGTTCAACACCCGTATTTATGTAAAATTACTCTGTGATACAATTTTCATATATACATCAACTATAGACTGACATTTCAATACTTTAATCTTAAAACAAGGAATATGGAGGGTAGGCGTTTAACATTTAGAAAAATGTTATTCCTTATATTTAAGGCGCATTCAACTAAACAGCATTAACAAATATAGACCAGTTGGATTTATATATTAATCTCAATTAATTATAATGATGAATTTAATTAATTTGCAATTTATTTAATTATAACATTACATGAGTATTTTATGTTGAGGACGAACTGAATATGTTTATCTCCCACAAGGCTCTACGTATGACAATTGCAATAGAGATCTAAGGTTCTTTTCTACGTAAACTGTTTTATGCAAGACATTAAAACTCAATTTACACGTTACAGTGTAATTTAAAGAGAGATGATTCTACGCACAGCTTTCTCGCTGGATTTTACTGTTAACAATACAGACACGAGCATATTTTCTCGCCATGGCCGGCAACCTGGGAAAAGCAAAAAAGGCGATCATCCTACGAAAGTACGATGAGTTTATTCTAAACACAAAATATACACTTAAATGCAGTAAACCTTTAAAAAAAGTCAGTTTATCTGTTCACCCCTTCCACAACGGATATTACAATTTTACTGAAATTAGAATGTGTAATACCGGTTGCTCATGTACACTGAATCTTGCTATTCGTCCTTAATTCACTTGGTGCCTTGTCTGCCAAATATCTGTACATTTCAAAATCGTAACGCAAAGTATCCCTTGTGTCCATCAACTAAATAAAGACTTCAGATCTATAGTATCTTCTAGATTCTTTATCGCCAATTGCCAAGGCAAAAAGGTTTAGACCGAACTACGAACGTCACCATGCATTTATCACCATTTTCGGGACCAAATGTAATGATAGTCTGCCACAATACATTGAAAGAATGCACGACAGTCTATTTTCTAAAAACTACGTTAATTTAGAAATTTCTGCCTCAAGATTAATAAAAGCGCAAATGATAATTCATATTGTAGTAAATCGCTTACGTTTTGATCCAATTAAAATTCATTCAGCTCAAAATGGTTTATCTTTTAGATTCCCGAACTTTTCTGCATTTATCGAGACAGAAGCTATTATCAACCCCCAAAATGGAATGCTTACGATTATTCGGCTGATATGAATCTACACCACGGTTTATATGTCTGAGTAACTCATGTTATTTCAGTTCATATTTTATTTTATACACCCCACCGTATAGTTTACTTGCGTTTATTTATTATGTCAATAGTTTTTTTTAACAATGATAATAGAAAACCAATGGCATTGTTGAATTTGAATATTTTTTTCTTACAGAAGTGCAGTGTTTTCAGTTTCGTGTTTTGGCCTCGTATGTTTAGCAATACAATACATATTTGACCTCCAGTGACCTGCCATTTCAAATAAACATGGATCAGTTCAAATCAAATGCATAGTCTGAAATCCATTGTGAGCTAACAATTAGCAGGCTAACAAACACATGCTTAATCCTCCACCCCCCTCCAAACACACAAACACTTTCCTTGGAATTCCATAACTATGTATAACTAATTGAATATAACTCAACGTAACTGTTGCTGCTATTTCCTGGAAATACCGCAGTTTCATAGCAATATGGACTGTATTTTTTAACGCACCCCATGACTCATAAATAATGCTATGATGTTAATAAGTTGTGATTATTTTACATAAAAGTAAAATTTGTTGTTTTAGAGGAGTTCCTGTACAATATTTATATATAAATACTATTGAGGTGCTTTTCAAATCAGACAGCTTTTACAGTTTTAACACTTCTTTTGCTGAACTTAATTCAAAATGTCAAACAAGCTTTGAAAAGTAAAACATTACATTGAAGAATAGCCACAAAATCCAGTTTTGATCCACTGTGATCTGAATGGTTCATTTGCTATTTTTGCAGGAGAATTAGGTCGAAATGACGTATGCGCGTGGATTCTTTTGAAAAATTTGCACCGAATTATGTTTCTAGTTGTATAAACATCCGTCATTCTTTCTTTCCGGTTTTCATCATCCGTGATTGTGGGCGTTCGTGCTCAATAACGCTTAATAGAAAAGGGTTTTCAAAGAAACCGAAAACTGCGGCCTGAACACTGAAATAACACAAAGCGCAAGGTTACGTTTAAACGTCACTAATGAAATCAAAACCAAGATATATAGCAATGAAACAATATGCTCATCCTGACATTTTCCAACGTCCAGTTTTCTCCAGTTTAGGCCATCTTAAATAACATACATTTCTATAGTATTGCATAACTGACAGACTGTTAAACCAAAATATAATTTTAACTTTCGCTGCTTTCAAAAAATAAACCAATTTAACTTATTAGCCCCTTAGGTTAATAGCGCTTTTATTGTTAAACTCTTCTTAGATCTGCTGTGTTTGAGTTTTTCCATGTGAATGCTGGTGCGAGTGTATGCGCACATTTGGTTATTTTGGCATTCTAGATGTTTCAGAATTCAATCTGAAAACAGGAGTAATAAAACGCTGGCAGTTTCGTAAAGGAAATAACCAGGTTGCTTGATGCCATGACCAAAAGATTTTGAAATCGATTGATAATCAGTACATATAGGCAGGTCTATTGTATTTGCAATTTTGCTCATCTGCTTCGGCGCGCTCAGAGATGATTTTGTAGTGCTCAGCCGATTGTCTTTAAAATTTCGAATTGTCTCAATGCACTAGCTCGATGTTGACCACCCGTAAACTACAGAAAGCCATCGAATATCCAGATTTTAAGATATTACGCGCTAAGATGACCAGACATCAGAGATTACGGCTAACATTATATTTTCTTGAGTACTTGAAAATGTTGTGTTCATTTCTTCACTTTAAGGGAAAAGATGCCAGTTTCAAACACTGATAACCTTGTGCTTGATTAGAGTTGTTGAAGTTTTAGGTTGCAGAGAGCGTGAGCTCACACACAGATACGAAGAAATACAGGGAAATCAAATCAAGGAACAGTTTAGGTTACGGTCTTGTTCTTTTGAAAATCGAGCAAAAGACCCCATTTGTTTTGTACAAATAGGCTAACAAGATTTTGTTTTGCTAGAAACTTGTGTTTCAAGTATACATGTGTACATTTAAGAAATACTTGCCAGTCTTTAAAAATAAAATTATATAATTAAATAATTCAAGGGACACACATGTATCTCCATTTTAATTAAACAGCCATTGGTTCTAACGATTTAAACAGAATTATAGAAAATGTTTCAGCTTTATGTAATTGCATATTTTTACCTTTTAAAGGTTTACTTTTAGGATAAATGCCTCAAATTACCAAACAGCGGCAACATCTGTCAACTTTTCCATAAACAGACTTCAGTCAGCGGTTATTTAAAATGAATGCCAGTACGATACCGCCACGACAAACCGCAGTGGGTTACTAGATAAATGTTCTGCGTTAAGGGAACGTTTCAGGAAACTCGACATATGAACTTCTCTCAGACAAAAACAGTAAGCTTTATTGTTTAACATAATCCCGGTGTGCCAAAGGTGTGCCAGATTATGCCGCATTCACAACTTAAATTGATGGCGCAATAAGTCACCTTGCTTAGCTTCTAACAGATAACCGTATAGTTCTATTGTCATATTTCAGATAATGCTAGCAAATTCAATTGAAAGTGGAATATGTTAAGAGAAGACGCTTTTTAAAATAAAATGAATGATTAAACTGAGCAGAGTGCAACGATTTGGTCATAAACGCTGCGTTTACCGTTCATATAAAAACAAAGGCTAATAACAGTTTCACATTTTTTATTATTTCGTGAATTATAGGAAAACAATATGATTCAGGAAAACGACAAACATTAAAGAAACACGTTAAAAAAAACACAGAAAACACGCAGGCGATAAACAAGATAACAGCTGATGAAGTAATCTTTTGGCGCCCCCTTTTGGCATTATTATTTTTTCACCAATAAATGTCTTAAAGGGGAAGTTCGCAGTTGCGGTAAAATATTTAAGGTGGAGCTGAATTAATTCCATATCTCGTTTAATGCAGATTTGTCTGGTTCTCAAAGTACCAAAAAGATGTACAAATAGTGAACCAAGCGTCGCAACAAACACCTGATGCTCAATGTCCCCACATGAAAATGTATGATCATTAACGTGACTTAATACATCGTATTACGACATGCAGCAGTATCTTAAGATGCATATCATTAAGAGTTCGAAACTAGATTCTTACCAACTAAGAAACCGCAAGAACTGCCTAGGACATATCCTCAGCAGAGGTACACGTTCTACACTACATCACATATCTCATCGATATTTGGGTTGATTTCAAAATTTAATAATTTAATATCCGATTTATACCTCTATACACCATCATGTCAGTCTTTTCAATATTCCCAGTATCGAAAAGATTGTTTAACGTTGTGGTTTAAAGGCTTTTAAGGAATAAGCATTTTAAATGGCAGACATGCCATAGAAGTTATAAGACAAAAACCAAAACGCGACTAGTATACTCATTAAGTTTAGATATTATGAATAAATGAAGGCATATATTGACAAAAACATATAAACAAAATAAACACGTCCAAAACGCACTAATTTATAATCAGACTACCCTTAAGATGATAAGAAGTAACGTCGATTTTTTTTTCGTGGTCTAACCCTTGACGCAGTAATAAAAAGACATGAAATCAATTGAAGTTCACAAAGCTTTACGAGACACTTTGCCGCGTACATCGGCTTAGATGTTAAGCTTTACCCGATGTTTTAGCTATAATTTAATAGTAATTCTCTATTTTGTTGCTGCACTTTAAAACATTTAGCTTGTCTGTTTCAGTGGCGATGCCATTTTGCAGCATATAAAGTGCGTAATTTCTTGGTATCCTTTATTGATGTATTTTTTTTTTTACTCTGTAGCGATGGGATTTAAGAGGGTGAGAAAAGAGAGATGGAGATAGTGAAAGATATTTTTCCCCCGAAATGCTATGTCAGAGAACACGCTCCAATACATCGATAAAGCATATCGCTACGGAGCAAAACAAAAACTTGAAGCTTCATATCCCATCTCCAGTTAAAAATGACGTAATAGACATGAAATACAGGTCGGTTAGTTAAAATCAGATGCATTTATTGACCTTTATCTACAATCAAGTTGAATTACGATAGAAACAACTATTGAAAATAAACACGAAAAGAATATCAGCAAGGCACATTGGGGTTATGAGTCCGGAAAACGACCAAACGTACGTGTGCGATAGCAAAACAACATCTTGGTCAAGTCATAAAACGTCTGTTTACGGCCCATGCAAAGTATCACGTTTTTGTACTTATGATTTTGGTCGCAAGACACACAGGGCTACGTTTTCGTTTCACAGTAAATGGTGAAATTGTGAATGGACCCCCCTAGAACAGCACCAGTAAAATAAACACACCCAGAAATATAAATAAAATGAACTGAGCGGAAAAAAAATAATTATTAAAAATATATAAACGTATAACCTATGCACGAATAGTAAAAACTGCCGAAATTAACGTCTGATATATATATATATATTCCTATGTACAATGATATATAATAGCAAGGCAAAGATGTTCTGTTATTACTTGTGTTGAGGTCTCGAAATTCTTGACTTCACACGTTGTACAAGAAACACACCGCTATGGGCCCTGACCGCTACTTCTCCGCAGAAAGCTGTGCGCTCCGTTTGCTCCACGGAGACGGTGCATGTCGGGGCTGATCTAGGAACAACTAACTGATTTGTAACCCGAACGAAAACAAAACGTGCGGGAAACAGATGCACGACTAAAACAAAAAACTACCGCCCATTCGATATTAATGTGTTGTCAGTATGAGAACATGCCATAAAATATTTTAGCTATATACATTAGCTCTATCCACGATGGCTCCTTTCTATAATATAACGCGAAATGTCACTTTGACGAATTTATAACGGACAACAAAGTCAATTACGTGTATTCACTTTCCTTACGTTGACTAAACATTAGACCCAGTCTACCCCTGTTTTGGCCAAACGTTAAACATTATGAAAACAGGAGAATGAGTTGTGTGGGTTGTATTAGAGTGATTTTCTCCCTTTAAAACCGAGAAGTCGATTGTTTTTCTTAAATGGTTTGTATGAAGCGAAGATCAATAACTTAACAGTTCATTTACTCGTTTTACTGAAGACTACGGTACGGTCTGATTTACACAACACAAGATACAAATTTTCATGCTTCACTGGTCAGGTTACCTGTCAGTTGTCTGGGTATACCTAAAAACTATAGGAACAAACCATGAAAACCAGATTTATTCAGATTTTCATGTATTTAATTATTTAATTATAATTGTGGCATGAAGATTAGATTTTGATTTAAAAAAATATGTACCCAGTCTAAATTGATCCATATAATTCTTTGCATGAAAGTATGTATTGAGACATACTGAAGATTCATGTCTTTGACAAGTCTAATAAAGTCTTTTCACGCTGTTTCCCCGTTATTTATTAACCGAGACGTGCTCCTGTAACAGGCTGATATGACTGCGTGCAAAAGTGAGCGAAACTCTAAGTACAGTAAGTGTTGGTCCGGTTCTTAAGGTCCATGACGGTATGCAGACATTTCGTAAAGTTACCAAATCAGTCTCGCGTCTATGAAGAATTTATGCCTGTTCCTGTGTACACAACTGTTTCAGTTTCTCGAGGCTTATGGACGGTCTTTAAGAACAGCCGGCTTTGTGTTCTGCAATTTGAGTTGACCACTGCGACGGACTAAATTTACCAATATTTATTACAAATTTATTATTACATTATACATTTTCTGTAGGGGCAATGATTGGGTTTCGATGGACTGGAGCGCATTCTTTTGTGACAGAAAGGACTTGTTTTTATTAAACAATATTTTCCTGGTAAAAATGTGATCTTTCTACAATTACCTTAAGGCTTCACAAGTGGGGAAAAAAAATCTGTCTTTGTGCAGTTTTATTAATCTGACTTGTGCACTTGTACAAGTGTGAGTGCTATGACAGTGTAAGAAGCACGGGAGGATGTTCCAGATAAGTATTCAGGACAGGCCATCCTTCTGGCTATCACTTCGCTTCTCTATTGCAGGGTTACATCAGTCTATGGGCGTTTTAGAGCCACAAATTCACCTAAATGGCATGTTTTTGAACCGTGGGATAAAACTCAGACAAACACGGGGAAGACCTGCAAATTCCAACATGGCCACAAGGGTAGAAATGAAACCCACAGCCCCGGAAGTGTGAGGCCATGGTACTACCCACAGATCCACCACACCGATCTAGGACTCAGAACAACCAGGGTGGTGTGCGGCTCAGTGGGTTTGGGATCTGCACCTGTATCCAGGAGGTCATGGGTTCGAATTCCACTGACAGAAGACTATTCATATCACACTTGGGACCTTGGGCAAGCCTCTACTGCTGCTGGCAGTGCTGTGTGCTCTGACCACAGAACCTGCTCTCACAAGCATGTAGGAATACAGCTGTGTGTCTCTCATGAAAAGCTATGTGCAAAAGGTCCCCATTTTCCATATGGGAATTGATAAAAGAAAACCTCTAGGCTAAATATATGTTAAAAACCTACAGTCAGATGCAAAATTGTTTATTGGCTGGACAACGATTGTAACTTTATTGCAGTGAAAAATAAAAGCAGCAAGAATGGTGATGTGCACAGACCTTTCGAGGGGCGGGCGCTCGAATGGGGGGGGTGTGGTGTGGGTGTCCCTTGGTAAATTTTCAAGATCGGGGGGGTGGGACCCCTCAGTCTTGTGTGCTCCTCAGATATCTTGCAACATTGGTAGGGGGTGGGGGGGGGCTTCCACTTGTTTGGGAAAAGGGGCAGGTGCTCAGCAACCCCCCTCCCCCCCCCGCACACACACACTGCAAATCCCTGAGCAACAATTAAACGAACAGCCAGGTAGTCCATTAAATCACTGAGACGCAGTGCATACACACCCATATAAACGTAACACATAACGTACCTCCCATATGTTAGAAAATATATTGAAATATATTGACAAAGTTCATATCCAAATACTCACTAACAATTAATTCATTTAATTGTTTCCCTGATCAGGATTACTGTTTGGAAGTTGGATGGATGGATAGAATTAAATCATGTTTAAGTTGCTTAATTGATGTTTTTAACCAAAGCAACCATACGACTGGATGTATTAATGGGGTAATTCAAGGTAGACACCTTGTTTAATGGTTCAACAGCATAGTCCCAGGAAACCAGCACATTTGGTTCCAGCACATTATTTAGGTTCTGGTAATCATCATTTCTGGAATGACTGAACCAGGATTTCACAATATATAGATATATTCTTCTGTTTGAACTCCAGTATTGTTAATTGCTGTTTCACTGTTAAAAATATTTGGATATACGCATAGGGGAAACCAAACATTTTTACTCTATTTGAAATCAATCTGAAAAAAAAAAAAAAAGTCATATTTAATTTCAGGTTATTTCTGAATGGAAGTGCATCATGTAATTTTAATCCTTTGTTGCATGAATTATTAAAAACATTTTTAGAAATATCAATTTTACCCAAAACCCACAGAATTGTCCACATATTAGGACGCTATGTATCAGAAAAGTAAAAACGATGGTAAAAACTAAATTCATGAAACAGAATTAAAGTGTTTCTAAGCGTTTTCCTGCAGCACAATATATAGCCACACATCATCTTATTCATGTTTAAAAATCACAAAGTACACTTTAATCTTTCTGTAAAATATCACATTGAATGCATTGCTCATCATTAGAGTTGTGCATGTGAAGTTTTAGTGAAACTGAAAAAGCCTTTACAGCAGTGAACAAGCATTATTACTCAAGCAAAAAAAAAAAGGATCTGTTGCAAGGTGACTCAATTCTTCTTTGTCATCTACATGGATTCAATGAACTATAGTGAATACTGCCTTAGTGGGGGGTATATGGCATTCGCAGTAGGTGGGCCCAAGGCTGTAGAGAGCCTGAACGTGGACTTGGAGGAGAGAAGCCCCACTAAGTCTGTAATGCTGTAAGCTGAGCTCACTTGCGGTGGCTGTGAGATAATAGAGATCTTAGCTACAGCCTTGTGGGGAATCATGTGAGGGATGCTGGGAAACTGAGCGAGAAGAATCAGCGGATCAGTGGGATCCGAAGCATCGCCAACTCCAGCCCCGGGGAGTGGATTTCTACGCATGGGTCCTGGCCTGTAAATCGCCACGGCAACGCCTGCCACCCATTATGGTTATAGCAGAATCTTCCTCAGACTGGAGGGTTAAAACCTGCCACTATTTTCCGTCAGATTCTGAGGGTATGTGAGTGGGATTAAACCAGGCCGCCATCAATGGCTCCCGCCAGAGCTGCTCACCTTCGATTTTGGAGCCTCGTTTATTCTGCGGGCGTTAACAAGGGCATGCCCCGTCCCCATAACCTAAGGTAGTGCTCTACATACAAGTAAAGCTGGAAACGATTCAACTCATGCAGCTTTTCAAAGGCTGCCTCCTGCTCTCCGAACTGAAACTCCGCTGTAATTGTCATTTTCCTAACAGGATGCCCTCCAACTTTGTTGGGATTCAACAGTTCTTATAGGCCGTGAAAATCCCTACACCCCTTCATACCCTCCGCACTCGCGCTCCTCACGTTCAGGGACAGGGGGCAGCACTGAGCAGTGGGAAACGCTGAGATCGTCGCACCATCAGTTGCTGCCCACCCTGCGCCCAAGTCTGCTCCCGTCGACAGAGTGCTTTGTCCTGCTGCATCTAACCTTCATCAATCACTCTGTCGCTCACGGCCAGCAGCACTTTACGAGTGACAAATGGTCGTGCGCATTTCTGGACCAGCGTCAGGGAACTAACCACCGGGTAAGTATTTACCATGGTTACCGCACGTGACCAGGTCATGGAGGCTCTGCAACCCCCCATTAGAGACCAGCTCTGACTCGCAGGCCCAGTAGGAGGGTGGCAGGAAGCCGTCTTTGTAAACACCGACCCTGGCAAGCCTCTGGCCAGCCTCCACAAGCCAGGCCAAACACAGAGGGGCACAGATGTGCCCCTTCGCTGGCCCCAGGCCCGGTTTATCCCTGGCAGACTCACACTCCCAGGAAAACAATCTCAGAACAACAGTTTTGGAAACACAGGAACAGTCCACAGTCCTCCATCAGTGACCGGGGGCCGCGTCGTTATTCTCCCTATTACAGCAACACTTTCGAAAGAAAAATACAGAAGTGAAACAAAAAACATCATTTTAAAATAAAGGATCTAACTGATGGATTCTTACAGCTTAATTTTTAACTTATTTTATAGTCAATTTATCTATGTGATTTTCATCAGGAACATTGAGCACGTGCACAAAGTAAATATCCATCCATCCATAAAATTATGTTCTATCTGCTTCTAGCCAATCACAGACAGCATAGAAAACAAGTTGAAAATTATACAAATTATAAGTAAAAAATTCTGGAAACACTTCCAACTTTGTAGACATTTCAGAACTTTATTCTAGTTACTTCAGTTACTTATTTAATCGCCCAATGTATTATATTTGTAAACATTTAAAGCGTAGTGCCAGGTGTTTCCACAATTTTGCCCACACAAGTACAGTATTGCATATTTTCTTTAATAAACTTGATATGATAGTGACATATATCCATTCTTATCCCCAAATATTCTAGTAATGGCGAGTTTGCTGTGGTAGCTAAGTTATTGCTATTCTTAAGGTTTCATTTAATAAAAACCATTTCATTTTTTAGGAACATCCATGCAAGTACCGTTTGATATGTTATGGGCGCATTTGAAAAAAAAACGAGGTGAAGATTTCAAATTGTCCAGCAGATGGAGCCATTTGTACGTCTGAATATGAATTTTGGTTCATAAGTCATCGAATACACTGCTCAGAGACATAAAATAAAACGTTTTTTTCTTTTAAACTTATTAGCTCACTTAAGATTTGTCTGAGGCCTTCTTCATGGATTAATCCACAGCGGTACTCATTAGACTCCCGCTTCGATATCGGATCTGTTTACTTCACTTGATAATAGGATGTGACGCTGCGTGCGCACACATGTGCGCGTTGGTTACTGGGCTTACGGCCAGCATTCACTTGAGACCAGAGGGCCAGGTGGATGGGTCACACATCACTTGGAAGAGGGCCTTGAGTTGACACAGCGGAGGATTTATTAAGGCAAATGAGGGACCGGATCGTTCCCTGACTCCCTTCCAATAGTTCAGCAAACAAACTACATATCACACAACAAAGGGAAATGGGGATGTTTGAAGATGCTTCCTTGGTAATGCATTCAGAACAGAACATTGGCAGTGCCGGTCACTACACACTCCTTCACACCTTACTGTCTGGAACATTAGATGAGAAATGCTTTTAAGACCAGAATAATACTCTTATTTTAATGTACTTCGATTCATCATACAATCTGATCCTAATACTGCACATCAACAAATCAAATAACTGGCATCATGCCTGCAGGTCTAAGTAAGAAAATAGTTCAGGATATTGACCTTATAGGTAATAGTAACAATTGAATTACTGCACTTCAGTAATCAGACACGGGAATAGATCAAAGTCATACTGCCATCTGGAGGGCCATGTGCAAACACAGATGACAGTCTTGGATTTTATGCCTCTGTTTTCCACCAAGCGACCCCGATCCAAAAACGCGCAGGTTTTTCGGCGCGTCCCCGACAGCCCGGAGCAGATCCGCAGGTGACGTTAAACGGATACGAATAACGTAACGTAAACCTGCACACGGATAATTAAACGTATTACAGCGCGATTCAAGGGGTGAATGTAAAATTCAACCAGTAGCGTCAAAATGACGCGCATACATCATTGTTTATATCGTTCATAATTCATTATAAGTCATTAATATTCGAGCGATTCATGCAAAACAGCGCAGGGCATTGGGTAAGGTACTTACGTTACCTCATCCAATACATGGCAAGCTTCCCTCTTTTTTACCCTCCCTCCCCCCTCTCTCTGTCACCTTGCACGGTGCAAAACAGAAACGGATGGGTTTGGCTTGGCACTGTGGCGTCTCATAGTCCGGTAGCACCGGAGCTGTCCTTTCACACCCCCGAAGCAACCTGCGCCTGTTTGCGTGCCCTAACCGCATCTGAGCGAGAGGATCTCTCCGAGTCGCAGTAGAGGCAACACCGTTTCTGGGACGGCGCCGATGCTCCACTGTTGCGTCTTTTTCAGCCCTTTAACCTGGAAATGTGAGGCGAGCCACGGGTACGAGTGAGCAGTTTACACTGTAATTGCCTCCTTCATACTAAAACCTTCAGCCTCCCAGGATCAAAATGAACCCTCAATGTGCACGCTGTGGGAAAATCGTATATCCTACTGAAAAAGTGAATTGCCTGGATAAGGTAAGCGAATATGTCCGCTTTTTGTTTTCTTTATGCTTTTTTGTTTATTATTGCAATGACGAGTTTAATTTCTGGAGCAAGTAAATGTATCCCGCGACATGCTATTAGTCGGAGGAAGTGTTAAACTACGCTAAAACCTCCTAGGCAGGGCTGTAAAACTTGAGATGCGTGCCGATAAACACGAAAACATTGCTTATCTCGGTAACCGTTTGTTTACTTTGTAGTTGCGTTCTACGTACTAGTTCAAATTAAATGCGCATTAATTCGGGGCGGCTGTGACGCAACACACTTGCCTTTAACCGAGCGATCGGACTGGTATAATAGCTTGCATTACTCAGTCTTACCTCACATTGTTATTAAACAGGAAAAAATAATAACATTTGCATTCGAATATCTTAGAGCAGTTCCAGATACAGTTTCACGAAACCGGTATTTGGCTGGTGGCTTGGGCATGTCACGCAGTCCAAAATCCCATAATAAAACGTTATGTAAGATGACGTGTGCTTTACGCTTTAAAGAGAAGTTTCACTCGAGAGTTTTACTTGAAGAAAGGATGCGATGTTTTTTGAAAGAGTGAATGTATTTCAGAATTTGACCGATAATGTTATCAGTTATCTCTTGAGAAAAAGGGCAGTTCGGACTATTTGATAAAGATAATATTATCACACATAGCAAGTTTCCTCTGTCAGTGCAAAATTCCTATTTAAAGTAACTTGAAAAATTATATCCAGAGCTATTCTTTTGGATGTATCCTGGTCCCTCATGTCCCGAGAGATCTATGATTACACGCCAGTGAATGTCCCCCCCCGTT
>JAODLC010000085.1:14188831-14223087 GCA_026781145.1 Hippopotamyrus pictus | reverse complement strand
AAGTTCTCCCCAAACGAGCTTGATGGGCCGAATGGCCTCCTCTCGTTTGTAAATTTCTTATGTTCTTATGTTCTAAGCGGTACGCCCACATACGTCTGCAGGTATGCTTGTCAGACATTACACAATGAGAGGGAAGTGGGCACTCGGCTCGTCAGCCTGAGTCTCTCGGTGTTGATGCTTATGAGGCGCCGCAGTGCGTTTCAGGAATCCTCATAGGACGCCGCGTATGATTTGTGGAAACCCGGCATTGGGCAGAGAGCCGATACATGTGATGCGTCAAGGGGGTAAGTGGGCGAAATGTGTTGCCAGATGGGGGCGTGGTTTGGGCGTTGGTACCCTCTAGAAAAAAGCAATACACATATGTCTGGCTGATTCAGAGAGTGGCTGTAAATCACCCTCCCTGAAAGGCACCCATATTTAAAGGGATTATTTATCTATGGAGCATAGATTTGTAAAATATTTAGGCTTTTAATATGTTGTTGTGTCAGTGTTTTCTTCTTAATAATGCCATGTGTTGTACTTTGAAAACATTACAGAGGATGCATCATTGCAGTCAGCAGCCATGCCACCTGCTGTTCAAACTAGGTAATCCATCTGAAGCTAAGCAGGTTTGGGTCTGGCCAGTACTCAGATGGGAGACCACCTGGGTTGCTGCTGGAACTGGTGTTGGTGGGAGCCCATCCTGTGATCTTTGTGGACCTGAATGCCTCAGTTTGCTGGAAAGAAATGGCACCGTCTTTCAGATGAGATTGAAATTGAGGTCCTGACTCTCAGATCACAAAAGATCTCTGGGTATCCTTTGAAAGAGTTGGAGTGGTACCCTGGTTTTCTGACTAAAATTGTCCCCAGTGGCCCTTTCAAATCTGGCCTCCTGATCATCTCTGTACCTAATTGGTGAATTCTCTCCTGTCCCATCACCACCTAAGCTACTGTCTGGTTAGCGGAATGGCAGCTGTCACATCATCTAGGTGGGTGCTGCACAGTGGTGGTGGTTGAAGTGGCTCCCCATTGGTTCTGTAAAGTGCCATATAAATGTAACTGTCATTCATTTATTCATTCAAACGATGGTTCAGTGTCGCATGGGCATGGGTCTGAGTGTTTGCTGGACACCCTGTCACTGGATGACACTGGGCGTGACCTCTCCCTGCTTCCCCATCAGGAAGCCCCGTAAACACAGAATAACACCAGCCCTCTCGTTAAACAATGGAGGTGTGGGACTTTAATCGCCCGTCTATGAGGAGCATGTCCGTCCCGCTACCACACTCATACATACGCTCTCTGCCACTTTGGCAAACGCCCTGTGTAGCTTGCAGGCCTGACCGGCTGGGGTAATAGTGTGATCCAGTTAGCGAATTCCTGGTTATGTAATGGTCAGGTGCAGCTGATATCCCTGTTGAATTCGTTACAGTACAACAGCTGTAGCTCATTGCCCCCCCTCCGCCCCAGGCTATCTGATTTTATCCTTTTATTATTTTTATCCTTTTATTCGGGCTTTGGTGCCCTGTCTGTGTATTAATTAAAACACCTGGCTCCATAAGGCCATAACTCACATCATCCCTTGCTGTCTCCCCAGGCCTACTTAACTTGCAGTTTAGTTTCAGCGGGCTGTTGTTTTACCCCTGGTACCTCCCCTCCCCCCATTTAACAATAGAGCCATGTTAATGTAAAAACGACCGGCTCTGCTTTTAAGATTTTTACCGATCAAAAGGCAGGACTCCTCAGAATGAGGCACGATGGGTGTCCCTGATAGTGCCATAGTCTGGTGGGTGGTTGGCTGATCAGATGTGTAACTAAAGCCATGGTACCAGGCACTGGAGTTGCCTCGTTGAACACACTTACAATGCTGACAGTCTATGCAGTTTTGAAGCAACTGACAAATGCATTTAAAGCCGAGCTACATTAAAGAAATTAAAGCCCCCCTGCAGTCTAGGCCATACTGAAAAAAAACGCACAACTCGAAATCCTTAACTACGGTGAATCTGCCCAAAGAATGTCTGACACGTTGCCAGGATACATTTCCTGCGGAGTTATTAATTGATTACTGAGCTGTAGCTCCTACAGGTTTACCAGCCAATTGTCAAACTCCACAATCCACTTGTGATCATTAAGCTAGTCTCAAACTGATGCAGGAATGGCACCTCCTGCTGATACACACTTGCAAAGGGGTTGCCATTTTATCATTGGTCCCCCTTCTGGCACTCCTACCCAGCAGACCAATAAGATAAGGCCCTCTAAGAAGGGGAATGGCGTCCCAGGGACCTTGTGTGTAGTTTCTTCGCCAGTATATGTGGGAAGCACTGGGGGTGATTAGATGGGAAAAAAAGAAGCAGGGCCAGGCCTGCATGGGAAGCGCATGTACCAAACAGAACTGACACACAGTTCTGTTGCAGTAAGAACCAGTTCATTTATCGGTAGCTATGCTGATGAATGCTATCAGTGCCTTTACAGTTTGTGTAAAACAGTCTAATCTTCACTCTGAGCCAAAGGTCTATCCAAAGAGTGAAAAAGAAAGGAAACTGAGTTACGGCAGGGTGTCTGAAGCATGTAGACCGTGGAGGTGGTCAAGAAAGGAAGCAGTTCAGGTCTCCTCCTACATTCGTGCCACCGTGACAACACTCACTTGCATTTAACATGGCCTTTTTCTGATTTGGAGCTGGGTATGATCTCTGAGTTTCCTCACCCCTGTATGGGTGATGCCATGGCTGGGTCTTCCGTGCCATCCACCCAGGAGCTGGTGACAAAGTGACCTTTGCGTGGGGAGCTGCTTGCTGTGCCCCAAGCAAACTGCTGTCATGCCTTGTCATGGGCCATGCGGATGGTCTCCATGGGGTGTCCTATTTCTATCCAGAGAGCACCTTTGGCCTCCAATTTCCTCCTCTTTTAAAACGGCCAATAATCAATTAAGTCGGCAAGCAATGGCAATAGACTCCTCTGGTTATGGCCAAAGCTACGTGCTAAATATGTAGCTAAACATAGGTTAGCGGCGAGCTGGGATTCCAGCGAATCAAGATCCTCTGCAGGCTGAGAGGAAGTGTTCCCAGACAAGTTGTACAGTCATGCATCTCTTAATGACAGGGATATGTTCTGAGAAATGCATCACTGGGCGATTTTGTCGTTGTGAGAACATCAGAGTGTACTTATACAAACCTAGATGCTATAGCCTACTACTCACCTAGGCTGTGAGTAGTGAATACATAAACCAGTAACATAGTTGTTTATTTTTATGATCAGGTATTATGTAAATACATAAATTGTACATATTGTACAAATAAATTATAAATATTTTTATACGACTGGCAGCCCAGTAGGTTTGTTTACACCAGCATCACTACAAACACGTCAGTAATGCGTTGCACTGCAATGCGTTGCACTGATAGGAATTTTTCAGCTCCAATATAATCTTATGGGACCACTGTTGTATATGCAGTCCATCATTGAAATGTCATTATGCGGCACATGACTGTATACCCGACGAAAGAGGAAGGCCAGTGTGACAGACCTACCTGACTCTGGTCCATGTCCTTGAACGTGAACCATGTATATGACCGTCACCCAAGATAAAGTCAAGTCCTACTTAGTAAACACCAGTTCCTCTTGCTCAGCTATTACCCCACACCACCAGCTCACTCGATTAAAAAAGAAAGAAAAAGAAAGGAAAGAAACAAGAGAAAGTCCTTGCCGGGAAGGGGCTCCGTGGCTGACCATTTGCTTCGGTCTCCTCTCTTTCAGATGAAAGGAGGAACCTACTGCCCTTCATCCCTCCGTCAGCCTCCCCTGGTTATTCCTGTCCTTTTCAGAGGGAGTTTCTTTTTCAGCCGACTTCAAAAGACTTCTTTCTTGCCTTTTGATATTTCCTTGGCTCAACTGGAAGACTATGCAACAATGCTAATGGCCTCGAAAGGGGGGGAACAAGGTTCAGGGGTCTGAAATGAGAAAGAAACAAAATAAACATGACTGTGTGTGGAGAGGAAGTTAGGCCGTTAAAAAAAAGAGCTCACTGTGTTGGTCCAGGAATAAATGCCTGTTTGTGTGGCTCGTTTTGGGCAGGGAAGAGACACCTTGGCTTCTCGGCAAGTGGATGCTGTCCCACAGAGTGGGGCCATTGTTGGCGGGGATTAGGTTACCGGGGGTGACTGGAGTGTCCAAGGTAGCTACTGGAAACTGCTTGCTCATGGTGCTGGTGTGTAACTATAAGCCAGAGGATGAAAACTAGCTGGGTAGAGGTCTGACTTTGGTAGCTGTGACCGGAGTATGGACCTCAGCTACGTGGCCAAGCTTTAATCAAGACATTTCTCTTGTGTCATTGACCAGTCCTAGTGGTTCACTATTGGTCCTAGTGACAAGGTCTCCCCCTTCCTGCGAAAACACACTGGCAGCATCAACTTGGCCTGCAGGGTAACCCATAAGAGGACTCGATGAATCACTCGTTAATCGATTTGTCAGGGCAGCTGGCTGAAGCCTCCGATTCCTTCAGGAGGGCTGAACGTTTCCTGACTGAGTTAAAACATAATGTGTCTTTGTTTATAAGATTTCTGCTTGACAGTATTTCTACCTGAATAATTTCATTATATAGTGGATTTGAAATTACCACAATTAAACAATTAAGGCCTTTAAATGGCTGTGAATAATATCACTTTTACTAATAAGACATTTATAGTGATGGATGTTTAACAAAATGTAGAAAAATGTGTAATCTACAGTAAAATACATTTTTTATGGATAATATCATGAGACATTGGCAGGAGCCAAGATCATGGCAAGGGATCATGGCAACAGACTCAGAAAGGTCTTGAGTCTTAAACACTTTGGGGCGTCACCAAATCAGCTCTGTCTGCAAATTGTCCTGCTCTGTGTCATGATTCCCACAGAGCTGGGAAGAGCATGGATACTATGTTAAGAAAAATCCCAGCTGTGTTTCACAAGGCGCCTCCAGCACCTTTGAAATTGTGAGTATCCGGCCTTGTCTCCCCCTTTGAATATCAGCGTGTTCTCCATGTAGGAGGTTGTGGGAGATAACATCTGGAGGGGGCACTGAGTGATGGAGATGGTTCCTTGATGGTTTTTATCAATCGGCAAAACCCAGAGGCCCTGACCGTTACTGCGTGTCTCTGAGATGGTCAAGCCGGCTCCAGGTTCTCAGGCCGGGTTTGTGGAAACCCGTGTTGGACCTCAGGTTTATAGGGGATGACTTCACTTTGATAGCCCACAGGGAGCACATTTCCCAGGACAGTGGATGGATGAGGAAGGGGCTCGGCAGGTCATTCACTGGCTAGCCAGCGGTCAGCTTCTGGTCCTCCCTTTACCATGTGAGCTAACAATAACCATCCTATTATTGGTGACAAAGAGAATTTATCTGCTAATGCAGGGTTCCCCAGTTCTAGTCCTGGAGGGCAAGTATGCAACACAGTTTGCAGATTTCCCTACTCAAACACACCAAATTCAGCTCATCAGCTAATTATCAGGTTTAGTAGGTGTGTTTGAGCAGGGAAATCTGCAAACTGTGCTGCAGACTGACCCCCCGGGACCGGAACTGTGGAAACCTGCATTAATGATTATTAAAGTTAATGGAGATGGCTGCTTGGTTCAAATTAAATAATAATTTTAAAAAGGAACAGATTCCTGGACAGTTTGTATTGTACTGTTATTTTTCTTTGCATACTGCAGGAAGAGAGTTTGACCCATCTGTGTAACTGGGCATGTTTAGTTATGTGTTGTTACAGTGTTTATTTCGGTGCTTCGCTAGCTCACTAGCAGCCATATTTTGTACTCGAACTGTGTCGACTTTCACCAGCCAGTGACGGTCGTTTTGTTCATCTGCGTTCAGGTCAGAGGGGAAAAGAAAACAGACGGTGTTTTCTAGAAGCCGGGCACACGTTCCTGCATGCTGGCAAAGCAGCCAGGGAAATACTGTGATGAAAAAAGGCACATCAAATATGCCCAAGGCCTGGGTCAGTCTGTACCAGCCAGAATCTCAGGGCTTTCCAGCACCCATGAATCCCGGCACGGTCTGGGCGGCCTCTTCAGTGGTTCGAATGTTCCCTCTTACCAGCAGGCTGGCTTTAACCCGCACATGTCCCCACAACCACTGGCCTGGCAAGGGCTACCTGTGTGCATCCTAACCTCCTTTCTTAATGCTAATGCAGTTAATGGTAAAACGATCAAAATGAGTATGAAACTAATTGCATATAAATGGAATGAATTCATATTTTTTAAGTCATATTGCATGACAAAGATTCTTCAGGATAAGAATGGTATAAATAGTGATTGTCTAACTTGACTTCTTGACAAGTTCAGATCTCTGTCAAAGGTGCAAGGTAAAATTAGCATGTCATTGTGACCGAATCCCAGTTCCATGCTGTACGTCCAGCTCGTTCATTTTGAAGCAATACTTCAAACAGAAAAAGGGGTGCTGCCCTCCTGTCAAGAGTCCATTGAGCATCCAGGAATGTGGGGCTCCTCTTGGCAGCTACAGAAGCATTCCTGGCAAGAATGGAGACGGCAAAGACAAAGGAAGTAACGGAAATGAGGGAGCAAATGAAGATGTGGGAGCCAATGAGGGTGATGGAGGTAATAGGAGTGAGGGAGCCAGGGAGGACAAAGGAGCCAATAAGGATGAGGAAGGTAACAGGAAGGGGAAGCAAATGAAGACAAAGGAGACAGTGAGGATGAGGAAGGTAACAGGAATGAGGGAGAAATGAAGACAAAGGTGTCATTGAGGATGAGGAAGGTAACAGGAATGAGGGAGTGAATTAAGACAAAGGAGCCAATGAGGATGAAGGAGGTAACAGGAAGAAGTCTGCTGAAAAAATGGGAGCTGAAGACGGTAACGGATATGGGGGAGCTTTGAAAGATGAGGGATGATGGAGAGCAGGGCGCAGACTCAGGTCCCAAATGCCTCCCCTGCTCTGTGCTCACTGGGAGCGCTTCGCTGTTCCGACATCATGTGTTCGTGCCATCCCGTCTCCTCCCCTTCGTCCATGTTACGTAACGAGGGCACCAGCAGTCGCGTGCGGCGCCTTCATAGCTTAGCCGGTGGAGTCCCACGTCGCGATCTTGCTCCAGCCTTTCAATGCCTCCTTTGTTTAAGCAAGCCTTTATCAGATAGAACTGTGAGATCACTCCTGAACTTTCTGATGGTTGTGTGTCGCCATGTTTAATCAGGATTATTTTTAAGCTATTGTGTTGCGCTAAATGCTTGTTGGCCCCACTACCAGTGACTCTGCAGACCATGTGCGCTCTGCTGTGTGACGTGACGGCCAGCCCTTTACGCTGTTTTCCGTGTTCCCTGTGCCCAGGCACTACCCAAAGCAGTCCTTCACCATCGTGGCCGACACTCCGGAGAACCTGCGACTGAAACAACAGAGCGAGCTGCAGAGCCAGGTAACAGCGCCCCCACATCAAAACAGATCCAGTTTACGTAACCCATAATCCTCGTGGCCACTTTTCCTACTCCTTTGGGGTTTTTCTGAGATTTTTGGACTACCGCCATTCCTCTGTTATCGGTCATTCTAACAAGATCTTCTTTTCATTCTGACAGTAGCAATATCCATTTAAGTGAGTTGAGTACAAAATTCTTACTATGCCTTGACTGAATATAATTATTTCATAAACACTTGTAGTACAGCACTACTCCTTTGTTTTGTCAATTTTTAAGCTCTTAGCTGATAAGTATTTCTGATGTTTTTGCCAATAAAGCTCCTTCTTGATATATGTGTTTGGTTTGCGTTTGTAGTGTCTAGACTGTGTGACTAGAACTAACTCTTTATAGTCAACAAACAGCATAAAATCATAATAAAATGCTAATTCTCAATGCCAATTCATGTTGTTTATATTTTTCCCCCCGAAATCACTCTTCAGTGCCGTCCATGATCCTGTCAAAGGATGGGAATTAAAATAGGATGTGTGTAAGACAACTGATTAGTGCTGCCCTGTATGCTGGTCCTTCACTAGTAGAGAAAAGTAGGCTAAACTGGCATTTTTCTTTGCATGCGTTTTCATAGCAAAGCAGAAACACGAGAAGAAGAAACGTTATTTTAAACTATTTTTTGAATTCCCTCCTTTTCCTTGAGATGGACAACAGGCACATTGACCTGCATGAAATATCAGCTGTGCTGTTTGTTTTCGTGCACGCACGTCGATCTGAGAGCGGAGCGGGCGCTGATCTGTTTGGGCTCGATGGAAACGAGACCGGCTGACGGCGGCGCGGCGTGCCAGCGCTACAGGGGCGGCAGGCTGCCGCTCCGGCAGACGGAGAGCGAGGCAGCTGCTGGCGCTGCAGTCTCCCGCAGGACCCCGCTGACTCCACCCGCCCGTGAGCGGCATCGCGCTGGGGGGGCCTTTCCTCTCGCTTTGGCCAGAACGGATCAGGAGCAGCGGCCCCGGGGCTGGGGCCAAGTTAGAACCCTCCATCCGTCTGTCCCTCTCTGGCCATGCTGGGCATCATCCTGGCCACGCCCCCAGGTCCCAAAGTGTGCCCCCAGGTCCCTTTGTCACTCCTCCTTTGATTTCCATGTTCATGTTGGGATGTGTAAGACATAGAGCCCTAGTGTCAATGGAGATTTATGAAAAGGGGTGGGTACACCTGGGGGGGGGGGGGTCTGATTTTAATAAAAATGTATGAGAACACACTATTTAAACTAAAGCCCTGCTAAAACAGCCCTATCGATATCCCTGCTAGAGGCTATATCAAAACTTAGGTTATACATTAGATTTTTGTAGCATTTTTAAAGTTACATGTAGGTGCCTCCGGCCCAGCAGTTTGTCATGCTGGGATTTCCTAATAAATATTTACATCCCAGCTCTATGTACCCTGGGGACACTTTGGGCAGATTGTGTGATGCTTGTACTCTGATAGAAGACAATAGATCAGTGACTGAAGATCTTTGCTTGTCTCTCAGTCCCTCTCGCTTGTCTCTCTTTTTGTTTTAGAGGGTCTCGTTCCCCCTTCTGAGGAATTCTCCTGTCACCAGTTAGACTCTGGTGGCTGTTGTTCCTTCTTTTTAACCAACTGATCTGTCTGATACAGCCCGCAGCATCTGAGCATTAAATACCCATGTGTATTTCGCCTGTAGGTCTCATGCTTTTGCTCCCCTGTTTGTTTACCTTGTTTCTATAATTACTCGGCTGAAGGAGTCAGTCCAGAAAATGAATTTCAATGGTAATAATGAAGGATTCAGTAGAGAGAGATGAATGATGCTCCAAGTTTGATTTTGCTCTTCAGTAAGAAGTGGCTTCCTGGAGACTGGGTGTCACGCTCAGGGTTTTTGAAAAGAATTAGCAACTCTAGAATTAATTTAGCTATATTTTTGTTAGTTTTTTTAAATTCCGTAAGTTGTAGTGTTCCTCAAAATTCTCCACATTTCTCAGGTCATTGCCCCCCTGACTACTTCTGTTTCAGTGTATGTTAAAGGAGTCGATTGTGTGTTTGCTCCAATAAGGCACCGACGGGCTTTTGTAGAATTATGTGTTTATTTCCGGATGACGGTAGATCTGCTTTGCCCTCCAAGTCCAGCTCTCCCTTCAGTAAAGGCTCCTCTGCTTGGTCTTTTCTTGTGGTTGTCATGGTAGGTTCCAGTTATTGACCAAGAGGTCAATACCTTACTGTCAGCAGGATAAACACAGCAGAGCATTCAGAAATTAAAGCAGGGCCGTACGTGACACCTCTGTCCTGTCATTCGATAAGAGGTTAGCCGAGTTAAAAAGAGGTTAGCCGAGTTAAAAAGAGGTTAGCCGTTTAAAAAGAGGTTTGTTGAGTTCACTTACATTTCCTGACCTATTGTAAAGGTTTAAAAAATCAGATGTTATTTCCATTCATTTCATCATCCAAAAAAGAATGTAGTTGTAAAAAATATTATCAGATATTTGACTGACTGTTTGCTGTTTAAAAACTGTCATTAAATAGAAAATAGAGATTATTCACGAATCCTTGTGAAGTCTTAAGGCTCGATTTACCTCGGAGAGCTGTGATTAAATGTTAACACGTCACGCTGATTTGCAGGTCTTTATACGCAGACTTTCAGTGGAAATTGGAAGTGGAAGACAAAGGTTCTCCTGGACCTTTGTTGAGCTTAATTGCATGATCCTGGGGTGGACACTGGAGAATGGGGTCTTTTAGACTTGCCTTTCACAGATTGACAGTTTGCATAGCCCAGGTAATCAGGAAAACCATCACATTTATTTAACCTTATATCTGTGATACAGCAGTCTTCCTTTGAATTTTTTTTTTTTCCAGGTTTTGCTGTTTACTGGTTTCTCTGCCTCTGTAATGAGGCGTCACGGACTCGAGAAGACCCTCATGAGTGCTGGAGGTAGTTACATCTCTATTAATCCTTCAGTAGTCCGGAGATTTATGGGGGGAAGATGTGAGAGGAATTATTGCCAGTTGAATTTTCGAAAATGGGTCAGGGAAGGGATGTGATTATCGCCCAGTGTATAATCGGAAAAGCGTGAGGATGAAGTAAAGTGCCTTAACGGGACTTGAAATGATACCCGTGTGACTCATCAGGGAGCTTGCGTGTCTGAGTTTCGTACTAATGGCAGGCGGCGGATGTGGCTCCAGGCCTTTGGGACATATTTGAATGCTAAAGTTATGCTCTCTGAATGGAGAAGAGAACTTGAGGGTAAATTTAAGGGATGGACACTTCTTCCCATTAAAGGCCAGGCGTGTTCGAGAGCCTCTTATGATTATGTATGAAGTGAGCTGGAAACAAAACTGGGTTTACAGTCATTTTGAGACAAACACAGCTCTCCCTTCCGCAGATATATAGACCACTGCTATTAAAAACCATTTTTGGTGTATCTTACCTGTGTAGCTGACCTTCGATCAGGGACGTAGCTAGAAATTTTGCACCCCCTGACAAAATGTTACCTTGCCCCCCCCACTTGCCCACAGTTACATTTTAGGGATTTGAGTGTCTCTGTAAAGTACTGGGGCCCATGAATCTGCCAGGGTATCCATGCCCCTGCCTTTGATATATGTCCAGAATTGTTAACAGAAGTACTCAATTTGTATACACAAAAGCATCAATAATGAAGCATTTTGGGTGCCTTTATGGTTTCAGAGCACAGAAACGTTTGAACTGAATTTTGATTCCATCCAAAGCTATTAAATGACTTATATGAATTCATTTAGCTGTGTATGCAAATCTGGTGAAAATAAGGATTTCGCTCCATCAATGTTTAGTTAGTGCACATTGTTGTCCTTGGTCTTGGCCACACTGATGGATTTTTCTTCCCCCAGCATAACTGGATAGAAATGCTCATGAGTGCATGTCGGTGAAGTGCAGTGACGAGGGGCTTCATCAAGCCTCGTCAATTACGACGGCGGCGGAATGAGTCACCACCAATGAGAGTGGAGACCTTGCATACCCCCGGCCCCCGGAACCGGGGGCTTGACTGGAGGACAGAAATACTTTAAAGCACCTCATGCTGCAAAATGGGCTTTAACTCTGAACTGGAGAAGATGGAGGGAAATTACCCTCAAACAATACTTGTTGAATCAGTCAGGGTTTTAAATTGCATCAGCAAAATATATGTTAAACTTCATGTAGGTGTTCCCTACCAATTTCTTTTTGACAGTCTAGGTCAAAAGCTTGTCTGGGTGTTTGCTGAGGATGGGAAGTTTGTAAGATGGTTCGATACTGGATCAGCTGCCTCACCATTCCTTAGTGAATGAACGATGTTTTTGTGTGTTTGTAATTTATGATAGCTCCATGGGCAGCCTTGTGGTTTCACACCTCCAGGGTGGTGGGTTGGGTTCCTCCCCCTAGCTCGGTGTGTGTGGAGTTCACACATTTGCTCTGCTTCCATGTCGGGTTGCCTCCCGGTGCTCTGGATTCCTCACACGGTTCAAAAACATGGCATCTCTAAATGTCCCATAGCGAGTGTTTGTGAGTGGCTGGCATCTTGTGTTAGCTGGGGTCTGGGCTCTCCTTTACCCCCACACTGGATAAGTGCTTACGAAAGATGGATGTTTTTATCATTTTCTTTTTAGGGAAATGGTTTGGCTAACATTTTTTTGTTGGATTGTATCGGTAATTGATTGAATTAACTTTTTATTTTTTGTTCCTGAGAGTTATTTAGAAATTATTAAAATTATTTTTTAAGTAAAGCTTTTCCCATTTGTGATGTGCAAATTTTATTTATTTGCTCATCTGGATTTTCTTAGAGTCATGCAGGCAGATTACCTGGCTCAGAAATGGCCTTGCAGGACTCCTGACTTGTGTACTCAATGCTTTACATGCTGTGTGCATAAATCTAATGACCTGTTCTCTGCTGTGAGGAAGTATGGATCCTCTTGCAGGACCCTCCTCCAACTGCAAACCTCATGCATATTATATACTGTAAATCTGTGACATGCTAGTTTTATATCTCACATTTTTATGTATACAGTTTCATTATGGTGGGAGTCATAACACAAAAAATATTTGGTATAATACTTAAAACAAGTTTGAAATGTAATAGTCAGTAATGTTTTGTAGTCGATGTATGTTGTCAAGGCAAGTATTTAATGGAAAAAGCATGTTTGTGGATTTTTTTATCTAACTACAGCAGTGCATGATGGGTATGATATTTGGAGGTTACTTAAATTTCAACATCTGCAACTGGCGTAGGTAGGCCCTAGGTGTGAATTTGGAAAGGGGTGGGGCATGCTCCATTTTTACCCCAGGGCCCACTGTACAGTTCTGCCACTGTCTGGGACTAGTGTGTAGCTGAAGCCAGCTTTAGACAGCATCAGTCAGCTACAGGACTGTCTGCCTTCAGCACAACGCAGAATAAGAATGTGTATTTTCCCTCTTTCAGCTGGGTAGTCATCAGATGTCCCACAGTAGTTTATGTAATGATTTATGCAAGCAGTACTTCAAAGGAGTTTCTGAGTTATAAGCCCGTCAAAGTGATCCAGAATTATGGGGTCTTTCGTAATATGAAAGAATGTCAACATTTGCATATAATTCTCATTTTCTTTCCTAGCAGCTTGCCATGTGTGCTATTCCCCGCACAGATGTTCCTACTCCCCTTTGAACTACTGCTGTTTTGTTCTTTATTAGTCTTCAGGGATTTTAAGCTGAGTAAATATGGAAGTATGTTGGAACTCCCCATAGTGTGTGGCTGATTGGCTTGCGATTCCCCTGTTTTGCCCCATGCTTCCCGTGACAGTCTTCAGGCTCACCTCAAACCCGGACCGTACATTTCACACCATTTTCATTGAGCCCTTCCCTCACAGATCAGGTGGCAGTTTACATTGTCGCAGTGAGTCATGTATGGTAACCAGTTTGATTTCCTTTTGGATGAGTACAGAAAGATAATGCATAAGCGTGATTCTGAGGGTCCCTCAGCGTCTGACTGCAGGATCAGCTGTTCCATTTAACATGAGTGGTGATAAAGTCTGAGTCTGAAGTCTGATCCCTGACTTTTTCTGCAGGTGAAGTACAAGAAGGACTTTGAGGAGAGCAAAGGAAGAGGATTTAGCATCGTCTCGGACACCCCGGAGCTCCAGAGACTCAGGAGAACCCAGGAACAGATCAGTAATGTATGCTGACACCCAGTATTGAAATAATGTAACTACTAAAATATTAAACAGGCCAAATTTAGTTAATAGGCATTAACAGCCTTTGACTACCAAGTATCAGTCTTGAATGAAGTTGTTCCACACTTCAACTACCAGTTGCATAAACTATATTTGGACGCTTCGTCATCTGCAATGAGGGATGTAGGTCTGGTGCTAATTTCTTTGTGCAAATGTAAAGTGCATATTGAAACAGCAAATATGAGAAACAAAAACATATAGAAGGAAACATTTGACTTGTACTTTACCATTTCAGGAGCAGACACCACTGCATTTTGCATTGCAGTGCACTTAGCACAGGGTACATAAACAGCACATTTTTAATCAGCAGATATTGAAAAATGTTAAATAAAACATTCAACTGTGTCATTGTTAAATGGCACTGTGATAAAGTAATAAGTCGATACAAAGTTGATAGAAATATCGATAGAAAGTTTGTAGCATAATGATTCGCAATGTAATGATTAATTGCAGTATTTGATAATCTAGTTTGATCACCTATCTGTGTAGACATCAGTGTCTTTCACATACAATGGAAAGTCACAGATTTGCATTAATTTTCAATATTGAGTACCCTGTATTGATGTTACTATATAAACTTCATAATATAGCTTATTCAACTGAAGCATAAAAGCTATTCCTCCCCTATATCAGTCGTGCTTCCTGTGAAAGGGTTGAAGGAGGACAGACTCTGTATCCTTGCAAAGCAAAGCATCTGAAGTTAATGACACCTTTCCCATTGTCCCATTTCACGCATGGTCTGTGTCGTTCCGCTGACCCTTGTCTCACAGCGTGTGGCGGTACTTCGTCACTGACTAAAACAGGCCAGACTGGGACACCTGTTAGAAGTTCCATGACCATACGCACCTCTAGTCTGTGAAATCACATTATTCCGCCATATGTATGTAATGACAGACAGAATGAAGGCCTCCAATCTTAATTAATGTTTCTGATGGGGGGAGTGCTCTGTGTGTGTGTGTGTGTGTGTATGTGTGTGGATTAGGTTTGTATTACATTGTGGGGATCAAATGTCCCCCATAATGTAATAAAAACCTGTTATTTTGATGTTGTTGGGATCATTTTTTATGGCCCCACAAAGATCTATGAAAGCAAGCAAAAAGTTAAAAATGCCGAAAGTCTCTTATTTTGTTTGGTTCTTATGGTTCAGCTTAGGGCTGGGTAGGGGTTAAGGTCATGTTGGGATTAGAGTTTTCCCCATAGAAATTAATGGAGAGTCCCCACAAAGATATAATTATAAACCTGTGTGTGTGTGTGTGTGTGGGTGTGGGTGTGAGAGAGAGAGTCTATCTGTCTAGATGTAGGGGAGTCTTGTAATCAGCCGTCCATTATTTGATTAGCCAGACCTCCACTTGACAAAGCAGTCTGGGATGTAATTAACTGTAGGAGGAAAACGACGGGAAGAGGGTGACTTTTCTCCGACTCAGCAGAAGCGCCGACTCAGGTGAATGGAGAGCCACGGATGCAGGTTCTTGTGAGGGTATCGGTGCACCTGGGTTACTAAGCATTAGAAAGCAGGTCCATCCTTATAATCCTCTGTAGTATTCTGTCCGTTATAAATTTTTATGACAAGTTTATAGTGCTTTACCTATCGGGCACTGATGTTTGCAGCTGGATTTGGTTACTATTCTAATGCATTTGTAAGGCTTATAAGAAAAGCATCCTTGACATCCTGCAGCAACATTACCGTGCAACGATGACTACCATGCAGCTGGTTAGGTGACCTTGGCAAGTTGTTTGGGTCACCGTTTTTCGGAGGTGGTTGTTGAACGTCACCGGTTCCTGTGTCGTGCTCGCCTAAGCTGTTCCTGGAGAGCTCTCTGTCTGCTCCGAAGCATTCCTTGCCCCTCTGCTCCCCCCGCGCTCGCTGTCACCCTCAACAACCACTCCATTCATGAACCATGGCTTGTGGTATTTGGGCCGTGGCACAATCCACTCTCCCCCTCCCACCCCCAGAAGCAAAAACGCAGCAAAAAAGATAATGAATGTTTTGCATCTGTTAACATCCTGGATCCAGCCGGCTGCCAGTGCCAGTTCATACAGATCTCTGCTCCTAGTAAAACATGAAAAGAACAGAGCTAGAAACATAGTCTGTGCTTTGGTTCTCTCATTAAAGGCAATGCCAGATTTACTAATCAGGTAAAATATGACACAAATCAGTAAACATAATGCTTTTATGTTTTAGTTCAAGCTAAACAAACGTTTGGGATGGTTATAGTTGCATTTTAAGGTTTCCTGCTGATGTAATATAGCAACCCTATTTAGCTAGCATCTTAGCCATAATGAGAAGCCTTAAATATCCTTATAATACTTTAAGGAAAAGTCAATAACCATTCATGTTTTTCTCAAGGCAACCGGGTGTGACGGCAGCAGCTTCTTATTTGGCAGCTCTGTTTACTAATCTGTCTCGCTCCTTCATGGGAGATGAGTCACATCACGTTGCACTAATCCCTGCCTGTTAGCAAGGTGCAATCACACTTGTGATCACATGACTAAATGTCCCCATGAATCGGTGATGATTTTTGCTAAGATCCTGACGATGGATTTCGAAATACGATGCTGAAATAGCAGTTAGACATCTGTTATACACCAGACCTACACTGCATTTTCAAAAACCAAAATGAGAGGGTAGAATAAAAAATAAAACAACAGGAGTCTGAACTTTTGCTCTTGTGAAATTTATCCCAAGTGAAACTCTAGAGTTGTTGTGTGTAGAAATTGTGTTTCTTTTGAGTTTAGGAATAACGTCCCCATTTCTGTGAGGGTCATTAATAATGATTTTTGAAACCAGATCTGTTCAGAGTGACCGGTTGAGGAGACTGACGAGGGATACAGGTCTGGTGTCGAGTAAATCTGTGAAAGAGCTGCACATCTAAATGGCTGAGAATGGGAAATTTGTCATCAGACAACAGTAAACAGGAAACTTTGCAATAATAGCCTCTATTGGCATGGGAAGAAGAGAGAAGCCATTGGTAAACGTCATGAAGATTTGCAACAAGTTGTCAAAGGTGGTATTTTATTCAGATGAGTTTGAAGTTTGGCTCAATTCAACGCAATTTATTTTTATATAGCGCCTTTAGCAACAGTTGCCTCAAGATACTTCACATGGGTGTGTTTGTTGTGATACTTTCCTCCATCATTCATACAGAAGTTCTTGGTCTAAATGCCAGATGTCACTTTTAGTACAGAACCAATGCAGCATGTCACCCAGACTGCACTTTCCCGCCAAATTCCTATGAGGAGACTGCATTGTTCTACAGGAATGGCGAAGTCAGCCCTACAGGGTTTGTACATAAGAAACTGAAATTCGTAGGCTGTACTCGAGCAGCATGAGGGAAAGCATGTTCATTTTTATAGCATTTATTTAGGAGATGCTTTTATCTAAAGCTACGTGCAAATGAACAAAGCTTGGTGCCTGACAGCAGTCATGGGATTTGAACCCACAACCTGCTGGGTTGAATCTCTAAACTGCAGAGGTACACAGCAGATATCTAGTAGCAGTAGTGGAGCAAAAATGACACATGCTATGACACTGGAGACTTTGAATAAAGGCAGTCAAAGGGGTTTCTGGCAAACACTAAATTCATAAACAGATAGATGACAGGATGAAGGACAAGTAACACATGGTTGGAAAAGTTTGAATATGCATATAGTCCAGAAGTTAAATTGGGTGTCATTTAAACATTTGTAGGTAAATGATCCCCAGGTTTAAGAAGATTGTAAAGGTCTTAAAATATATTCTGGTATATCCTGTCAGTTGTAGTGTGTGGTAAAAATGAACAAATTCATTAATAACCAGACAGTATGCAAAGCTGGTATGGGCAATGTCTTCTAATCTGAAATTCCTGGAGAGAGCAGGGAGCTTAACCAGAGCTGGACCATTAAAACATCCATCTGTGCAAAGTTACGTCGAATAAAAATGTCCACTAGGCAAGAGAGTGAAGCAGTTACCCGCTGCAGGTTTTATGGCGGTGACCCAAACAAGGGGCTGTATTAATATGCCGTCTGACAAGCATCCTGTCTGCTTCCCGACGGCCCGGATATCACCCATACGCATCTGTAAAATGCTGCTGTAGCTCAGGCTTTATGGGACTGTGGGGGAATATCACGCTGACCTTTTCCGCGGGATGCCACGTGTTGTTAAACAGGTGGTCGTCACGCATCGTTGGACTGCTCGTCATTATTGACGACATCAATTTTGTCTCTAAGGGCAGAAGAACGGCAATCTTCCTGTTGGTGTCCCGAGCTTCACTGGCGCCTGCTGCAGAGTTCCAGGTGCAGATAGACTCAAGGCCGGGGGGAGTGGAGGGGTGAAGGGTTAGCAGCTGTGTGGATGTTGCATCTGCTTCAGGAGGTCCACCTTGCCAGCTGTCACCTCTTTAATCTGCTACAGTGGTGAAGGAATGACATGAACACGTGAGGCATTGCGAAAGGGAGTGTTGCACTTGTGTTTTTGAGAAAGACCAGAACACGCTGTGTAACACTACACAGTTATTCCATCTGTGCCTGTTCATGGAGGTGGAAAGTTCAGGTCCAGAAATTACAAATCCAGACCAAGGTTTTTCTTCAACCAGCCAGTTGAGTATCAAGAGTCACAGTTGCAGAGCACTTAACTGGTTGGTTGAAACAAAACCTTAGTCTGGATCTGTACTGTATCTGGATCTAACCTTTCCCACCTCTGCCTGTTCACATTCTTTTGTCTTCAGTGTCTGTCATTAGATGTTGTGTGAGGTGGTTTGAAGTGTCCCAGTTGCTCATGGGAGTTTTACTTACACAAAAATGTTCTGAGGGCAGGATGAAAACTGACTTTCATTCTCTAATGAGAGGGTTTTGCATTCCCATGAGTTTATTTGGAAGGTCATACATCGTTTCCTTATCCTGGAATACATTTTTTTTACCATTTGCTCTTACCAGAATCTCCATGCCTGTTTGACCACTGCTGATATGCTTGTCTAGTTGATAGTTTCCTAGATGACATAATGTAGAATAGAATAAAATGAATACAACCGCAGCTTTATCAGCCAGTTGGTTGTCAACTGTGGCTGAATATCTCTCTGCGTTAATGTGCCAGTAATAAGATAAGAGAATGGGTTTGTACAAAGAAAAGGAACATGGAGGCCATTTGTCAAGATGTCGTCCTGTGTCTGTGTGTGAGAGTGCATTATGGGATAGGATGGCAGCAGGTGCATTATGGGAAGGCTTGTTTCAAGGTGAACAGGGATTAAGTAGGGGTGGGACTGATGCCACATGATAGGGTAAAACCAGCTGATTCCTGACTGGATTACTGGTGGGACAAAGGAGCAGAACACACCAAGTCCAAATTGGGAACAAGGGATCATAGCAGCTGAGGAAAAAAGCTTTTTGTTCCATTCTGCCAGGTGGGATGGGGTGTATACTATAGGCCTGGACCCTGTCCTGCTTGGTGTAGAGTCTACAGGCAGCCTGTGACCCGGAGCAGGCCAAATGGCTGAAGAATTGATGGAGAATATTTATTAGTTATTGAATGGGTGACAACGCTAATGACAATGATTCAGGACAAAGACACAGGAAGACCTGAAGGAAATGTCCCTTCAGAGGAGGGGGCCAGCTTTTCCTCCTCTAGGTGAAGTGACCCACAGAGAAATGACTCCGAACAAACCGTACGCCTGTTTAATCTGAGATTTTGGCAGTGCAAACTCAGCCTGCGACCCTCTGTTTTACTCCCACCAGCAGCCTTGCAGATGTGTGTCACAAATGGCAGAGTGCCGTGCCGTTGACCATATCTCTGGAACCGTAGATCTCTGCCACTGGACAAGTCTAAGTCATTGTATCGAGCCAGACACCAGTTTACGTACAGGTTGAGTTTGACCTTAGCAGCTGACCCTTAAAGTTATACTTGAAAGTCTGCCAAGGTTTCTGCTGACCTTTCCAAAGATAGTTTTTTTTGGAGAGCAGTTGTCTCCTGCATCCTCAAAACTTAATGAACCTGTCAGCCTGGATACCAGAGCAGTAAGTTATTCACTTCATTTCTCCTACAACATCAGTTTACTTCTATAATATTAGCCTGAATGAATAATATTGTACACAATTCCTCACTGACCTGGGGGCCCAAATGGGGGAACATGACTAGATAATAGTCCAGCTGCTTTGAGGATTGATTGTTCACATTCTTCATATGGAACTTCCAAAATTATGAATATCAACAAAGAATTTCCAGTGACCCTTAAGGCCACATTTTTAGTAATTCTTAAACACATTCATAACACATTATAATGTATCCATAAAACATTATAAATATGGCTATAAATTTTTATAAAAAGGCATAACACATTTCAGCCATTTGTATCATGCATTATGCATGCTTTATGAAGCTCTCATCTATAGATACCTTTATAATGCATTATAATGGTTGGTATAAGCAATAAGGATGCTTTGTACTGCATTGTCAAGAGCTTCATAGAGCATTCATAATGCATAATTGTGGCTACAATGTATTTTTAAAAATATGTATAATGCCATGTTTATAATACCTGAAAATGAAAGCTTTGTTATTGAAATTTTTCATGCATTTCTTGTAATTATAACCCAAGAATGTGAGTTTGTATGGAGGAGGACAGCAACAGTCCTGTCCAGAGGCAGATATCTAGTGCAGCAATGACCGTAAACATCTTGAATAGTACAGATGGTATTGTAATGTCTATAGTTTTCTTGCTTGTGCTTTTTTTATTTTATTTTTTTATTTTTACTCTGGGGCGGCACGATGGTGCAGTGGTTAGCACTGTTGCCTCACACCTCTGGGACCCGGGTTTGGGTCTCCGCCTGGGTCATGTGTGTGGAGTTTGCATGTTCTCCCTGTGTCGTCGTGGGGTTTCCTCCAGGTACTCCGGTTTCCCCCCACAGTCCAAAAACCTGCTGAGGCTGATTGAAATTGCTAAGTTACCTGTTGGTGTGCATGTGTGAGTGAATGGTGTGTGAGTGTGCCCTGTGATGGGCTGGCCCCACATCCAGAGTTGTTCCCTGCCTCGTGCCCGTTGCTTCCGGGATAGGCTCCAGACCCCCCCACGACCCAATAAGGATGCAGCAGGTTGGAAAATGGATGGATGGATGGATGGATGGATGGATGGATAGTTTTACTCTTTGTAATTACAGTATTTTATTTCACTTGCTGTGTCCCTGGTACCGTTTCTGAGAAAGGAATCATCCATCCATCTGGCTATGGCTTTTTTTAACTTCTGAATAAGTAAACAGTTCATTGTGTACGTATCCTTTTAACCAGAAGTGTAGCATTGCGTGCAGGTGTGCACCTCTCCTGCATTTGCTGTAGTGGTGACACTGTGTACCCCAGGTCTTTGCTGGCTTAATGTTATGGCTAAATGAACCTTTTAATGCTTACTGACCCTGTTATTTCTGAGGTCAGTGTTCTGTGGGCTGGGGCTGGGTGTTGTGGCAGAAACGAGGTGTTTTGAAACGAACGCTGTTTTTTTGTTTGCGACCCAATAAACAGAAGCAAACAATGGCTGCTTCTGCCTTTCATTCGACGATAAACATGATACGAATAAATCAAAAATTAATGGAGCGATCTTTTGAAAATGCTGAAACAGATAATGGGCTTTTAAAAAAAATTGCCTGCACGGTATTTCAGCATATGCTGAAATTTGCGTAATCATTTTAAATATCTGAAGTGTTGTAGAGGGGCCCGTTTACTTACATAGCAAAGTAACATAAGCATTCAATAGTATTTCAATCACTTATTAGGAAAAGAGTTCTTTTTTAACTATTGATAGATGAAACACAAACAGGCCTTACTGGTAAAACACTTCACTTTTTCATGGTTCCCTTATCTAATGGAATATAAAGTTAAAATAATCCATTAGTGGCTGGATAAGTCCTTAAATGTCACGCATTGCCATCTGTGTTTCAAAACATCCCTCTCGTCTTCAGAAAAAGAGAGGACTAGTTAGCAATGATGATCTCCAACCAAAATACATTTCCAAAAGTGGTCTTCAGATGTGCAACTGCTTGCCTTATACCCCTGGGGCATTAGCTTGGTGCGTCACAACTGGTAAAGAGTCATTGAGATGATTGATGACTCACTAAAGACATTTTATGACCAAATGCTGTAGATGGTCACTCTGACCTTTTGCTGTAATACTGGTAATATAAATCAAGGAAGCATTTAGCCCTAACATTTAGCTCTAGCATTTAACCCTGAACAACCCTTGACATTCCTATTGTGAATTTGCCACATCCTACAATGCAATGCTTAATGTACTTATTATTATTTTTTTAACGCCAGTGTCAGATTTCCTGTCATGTTAAGAATGGGCTTTATGCTTGATGCGAGTCTGAGTATGTGAGGATTCTGCTGTGAGCAGAGTGTCCTGCCTGCTGTTGTGGATTTACCCGCAGTGAAAAGGGAAGCAGCCATTTTGCCAAAATCAGTCAGCTTGACTGGCAGGAGATCCTGCTGTACTGCAGATGGACTTTCCCACACCAGCACACCACATTTACTGCCTTCCAGTGCCTAAATGGCCGGGCGCTAGGAGTTACAGCCAGTCGGGGCCAGAGATAGAAGCCATGGCAAATATTTTGGAGGGAAAAGTTGGTGAAGAGTGCCTGCCATTTCGCAAAAGTATAAGCTGAGGTGAATGGTCTCAATTTCTGTTTTTGTCTTGATTCTGTAGCCAGAGCTGAAACACTGTGTGGTTTGTGCTTACCATTCAGCGGGACGTTAGTCTGCAGTCTGAGCTCGGGAACAGTGCAGATAGCTGACTAGGTGCTCTGAAGTTCTTAGTCATCTTCTTCCGGTGAGCTTGCAATGTGTCAAGAGTAGGAACGCGTCGTACAAACACAGAAAAGACCCAAGTAGGTGGAATGACTGCGTGCATCGTTTGAGGATGAGGAGCTCACGACTCTCATTAGACCAGAATGCATTGCAGGCAATGACTGCTGCCGTCGATGGGTCTCTCATTGAGTTGGGGAGGGGCCCATCATGAGGCTGAGCTTGCTTTGGTTTCTGACAAAGAAGAGAAAGGCGTTCCTCTCACTGTACTTCTCTCTATGAGTCAGAGAGCTCCCTGTATGTGATTACGTACAATTCATATCTTAAAATAGAAGCATGGAGGATTCAGGAAATTGACACGGTGGCCACAAGGGATTTGACCTGCCTGAGAGCTGCAGCATGCTCACTGGTAATAATGTCTGTCAGACTCAACCCTGGTTTATCACTCAAGTTGAAGGGAATGGGTCTTTTTGGGAAACAGGAAGTAGATGGCCAAGTATTCAATGCCAGAGGAAATTGGGACATTATGCATAGTTTTCCCTGACATACCTGTTCTAGTAAGGTGGAGGATTGTTTAGGGTTTCTGTTTTATCTTGTCCAGCAGTTTGAGGACTGAATTTTTGCCAGAATCCTTCTCTGCCGGCCATTCCTTGATAGATGATGATCAGCAATTGGTCTTTTGAGTTAGGTGCTTTGGCACCCTGCGACACCTGCAGATTTTAACTTTAGGGGGAAGCTTACTGACATGAAAACAATAGATGAGGTCATAACCAAGTCCCGAGTCCTGTAGTTCTCAGGATGACCCGAAAGCCTCAGCTGAAAGGATTTGGTGTGTCATCCTGCCTCCGTGGTTATTGGAGGAATTTCTGTCGCACTTCAGAAGTGGCTTTTTATAGAAGACGGAGCAGCTGTGCGCTGTCCATATGACATTTTATGTAAATGATAGAATGAATTACTCCTTGGCATTGGCTATACAGCAGAGCATTTCTGCATCTCATTTTGGGCTGTGTCTGAACAGAGCGCGAGCGTATTTGCTTTTCAGGGAGGAAACAAGGACTGAGGTTTTGTCTTCCGAGCACACGAGCAGATGAGACGGGAAGCAGAGACGGCCAGCTGTCCACATGCCAGCCATTGCAGACGAGTCCAAGCCGATGTACCAAAGCCTGGGCACTGACTCTGGGCTGGGGTGGCATCGCTGGTCCCGTAAGGCTTGGTCTTTTAGCCTATTTACACTTTCTTACCAGATCTTTTGGACACATTCCGCTCACCTTATGGTAAGAAACATATTTCAGTGTTTGGTATGTGTTCTCTGCTGGGGGGAGGTGTGTAGCGCTGTGGGATAAGAACCTGTCCCTGTGATTGGAAGGTCGTTGGTTCAAATTCTGGGGCCAGTAGTCTGATGCTACCATTGGGCCCTTCAGCAAGGCCCTTAACCCCCAGCTCCAGGGCGGCTGTACGCTGGCTGACCCTGTGCTGTGACCCCCCCAAGCTTGTTCTCATTTGCATGTGTGTCTCATGGAGATCAAGATGTGGTAGGCAAAGAGAGAATATACATATATATATTTTGTTATCCCTAAGGCTCAGACAAGCTTGCTGTGTTACTTTACAGCGCCCATGGCTTTTTTGAACCGTGTGGTTAATATGTATCTCTATTATTCACGAAAAGATTACAGCTACATTCCTGTGAACGCATATTACAGCCAATGAACCTGGAGTTTGGTATGTTTGCGAAAAAATCCACACTAATAATCTTGACATTTTGGAGAAATTTTCATATTTAAAAGTAACTCTATGGATTTCTTTCCTTTTTTAACTGCCATTCTGTACCAGGGGGTTGTGCTTCCTGAGAGAGGCTAAAGGCTCAGTGTGAACCTGAATTCGTTAAGTGGTTATTCTGCAACATTATTGATCCTAATGGGAAGTTCTTAAAACAACTTCATTCAACATGGGGCTCAAACACACAACCCTATGTATGCATGCATGCATGCGTATAGGTATGTATGTATGCATGTATGTATGTATGTATGTGCATGCATGTGTGTATGTATGCATGTATGCTTGCATGTATGTATGTATATATCTATGTGTGTACATGTATGCATGCATGCATGCATGTATGTATGCATGTATTAAAAGAAACATGGATGTTAAGGTTATATTTGGGAGGCACTATTGGTTAGCAGTCAGGAGTAAATAGATTCAGAGCAGAATATGTGCCTATAAGGAAAATGTCCACATTGAGAATGTAACTAGTTGTGAAACATGAATTTCATTCTGGATGATAGCTATGAATTTCTGTAATTGTCTGACTGTTGCACATAAGCGTATCACATGACCTCACACAAAAGCCTTTTGGTTCACTGCATGCATAGCTAAGGTGAAATCAAACTTAAGTGAATTGAATTACTGTACATTGCATTGCATTGCATTGAAAGCCCCACACCCTGAAAGCATATTGTCTGATTTTGAGATGCCACTGTCAGTACACATCACCATAAAAAATGTGGTCTTCCTGGTTAACAAGGCATAGCACATCACAGAGCAGCTACACTGATCAGCTATGCCAACTTTCGCTTTCAGTAGTCTTGCAGTCTATTATTTTATGATATTTTCTAGTTATATCATGCATGGTTATGAAGGAACTTGTGGATGACACTCATAAAACAATCTATTTGTAGGGGCAACTTGACAAAAAAAAAAATTTATGGGTGAGGAAAAGAGTAATCAGGGTTCGGCATTCAGGGTATTTTAGTAAACCTGCTGTAACGGCACAGCTGAGTAAAACAGTGGCTGCAATGCATTTCACAGGCTTAACACTTGTTAGGTGCTGAAGTTGGCAGATTGGCTGCTGGAAACTGCTCTGAAGGAGAGATCAAAGTGGTATCTGGGGTCACGGTAACTCAGTAACTGAGGTTGCTATTGCGACCTCTTTCCTGCTTCTCCTGCTCCACGGTAGCAAGACACAGATCAATAATGATCAGATGTCACGTGCTTGCGGTTAAATCCACGGTAATTGTGAGCCTGAGGTACTGCAGGCTTATCTTACCATGCCCCAAATGTAAAATACGGAAGTGTGAGGGTTTGCATTGAAGCATTTGCTATTAAAATGTTCGCGACAAACTGTAAAATAGCTAATGTGCTAAACGAAGGAAATGATAACATGAGACAGGAGCCAAAATTTTGTATTCTGCTGTCCTGAAATGTCACTGTCAGGCACACAGCTGGGTCATCATCTGGCTGGCCTGTTATTGTCAATGAGGGGATAGTGTTTGGGTTGTCCTGTCAGTGTCACTGAGGAGACAGCGTTTGGGTTGTCTTATCAGTGTCATCGAGGAGACAGTGTTTGGAATGTCCTGTTGGTGTCTTTGAAGAGACAATGCTTAGGTTGTCTTGTCAGTGTCGTTGTGGAGACAGTGTTTGGATTGTCCTGTCAGTGTCAGCGAGGAGACAGTGTTTGGATTGTCCTGTCAGTGTCACTGAGGGGACAGTGCTTAGGTTGTCCTGTCAGTGTCACTGAGGGGACAGTGCTTAGGTTGTCCTGTCAGTGTCACTGAGGAGACATTGCTTAGGTTTTCTTGTCAGTATCACTGTGGGGACAGTGTTCGGCTGTTGTTACAGTGTCACTGAGGAGTCAGTGTTCGGCTGTTGTTACAGTGTCACTGAGGAGTTAGTGTTTGTCTTTTGCTACAGTGTCACTGAGGAGACGGTGTTTGGCTGTTCTTACAGTGGTTGTTACATTGTCACTGAGGAGTCAGTGTTCGGCTGTTGCTATATTGTCACTGAGGAGACAGTGTTTGGTTGTTCTTACAGTGTCACTGAGGAGATCGTGTTTGACTGTCCGGTCAGTATGTTCCACCCCCTCTGTCGGCGATACAAGGATATAAGGGCTAAACCTTAAAAAGCACATTCTGGTTCCTGAAACACATCCCCTGCATCTCAAACAAGGTCACCAGGGATGGGGGAAGGGGCGACAGCTGCAAGACTGCTTTGTCATGCCTGGGGGGGGGGGGGGGGGGGCTAATTAAAAAAGAACATTCATGGACTGATAATAGGGAGTGCATGGCTCAACTTTCTGAATGCAGAGTGACATCTGGTCGGGGGACAGCATCTCTATCGTGTCTCTGTGAGACAGACCTCCGTGTGAGAGGAACGGCTCCTGTGTTCCAGAGATAATCATCATGTCCTGGTTCACCCCCCACCCCCTCCAGCCTGTTAGCAGAAGCATTGAGATTGGATGTGTGTGTTGGTGTGAGCAGTGTGACCCCTTTTCGGGAATAAAAATTATCTCTATCCATGTGCTAACCTTCATAAACATTTCGTTGCATTTACTGTTCATGCCCCACCGGCAGCTTCCTTGGAAACTTATAATAGTAAAATCAAACCGTTTGGTCTGTGGTTCACCACAGACCACCAGGAAGACTCTTAGGACCCTCTTGATAGTGTTCATGTTTGAAGTGCCTTCCTTTCAGTCATTTTCAGCTGCACTAGCTATATGTCTCCCCCTCCTGGTCAATTCGACAAACTGCCTGAGGGTGAATTTTAGAGAATATTTTGTCCCTCGGGAGAACAGGAATTTTTAGCGACAGTGCTTACCTTTTGGTCCAGATGAAACTTCTTATGAGTTCGAGAGTAGGCTGTTGATATGCGACCTTATAGCTAAATTAAGGGAAGAATAATTTTTCTACTTATAACATTGGAAAGTCTTTTGTGCTGATTACAAACACTGGTTTTAGATGAGCATGTATTTTCTTTCATCATTCATAACTTAGTGGAAAATTTACTTTTTTACCTCTTAATGGCCCATTTTTTGACCTATAGTTATACAGGATTGCTGATTACTTAAACCAGTGTCTTCTATTCTGTGTTTTGTAGAAGAGTTTAAAAAAGAAACATTTAACCTTTTTGACACATAACGACAAACCTTTTCCAAAAATTAGAAGGGGCAGATGAGGCTTTCTGTTCACCAGGCATTTTGTTTTGGGTTTTAATGATTTGTGCTGCGTATGTTCTGGTTTGAACATGAACCACTCCTAGTCTTGGTTCCTTAGGAATCCTCTTTCAACAAAACAAGTCATGATACCAGCCAAAGTTTGTGTCCTTTCAATTTTTTCTAATAGAGAAATCTCCAAAAACTCAAAGGTAATTGATTTTAAGATCTTGTGCTGCTGGTAACAGGTTTTTACTTATTTCAACTAATCAATTAAATTGAATTTCTATCTGATCTATATGTTTAATAAACACAAAACATGTGTTTGTTGATATTTTTCATTCAGATTCTCTTTCCATTCTCAGTACATTATGATGACATGAAGATGATTCAGATGATTACAGAGTAATCATTATGAAGGAAAAAGAAGAACAGTGAAACTGATCTGAATATCATTTGCACTGTTAACTATATATTTCAGCTCCCAAGTGTGACCTTACAGAATAATGTATCAAGGCTTAGTATAAACGCTGTATCCAATTAAGGGAAACATTTTAAATGCAATGGGTTAGATTTCAAGCCAGTTTCAGTTACATTATTACTGAAGGAGCGTTTCTTACCTTTTCACTACTGGCCCCTAATGTACTGTGTGTAACTGGTTTCAGTCGCACAGCCCCACCTTGTGGTATGAAGTTGCATTAAAACAGCCATCTCAACAAGTTAGTCCCAATGTGCGCTGATGCAGGGTGGACAGTCAACTTGTTTTTGACTCTAAGTCAACATTTTTGAGCTCTTGACATTGCATAAACCTCTTATTTACATGCAAAACTTTCCTTTGTTTTTGCGGCTTTTTGAGATATACTTATTTATAAATATTAAGAACATTTAGCATTTGTGCGCTGCCTCATCCAACGGATCAAACGGAGTAGAACTGGAGTTCTTTAGAATTTTCGGCTGTCTGTAGACAGAAAGTTAACCTAATTAAGTCTGTTTCGCCTGTGATATACACAATCTTTGGGTGATACTATAATTTCTTGTCTTCATTATGCAAATAACTTTTGTGTTGATGTGTAGTATTTATTAGCCGTCTGACATCCCAATGCGACGGCCGAGTTTGGAGAAGACGAGATTATCTGTAATCCACGAGGCAGGGTGCATCTCGGCTTGCTGGAGGGCTCGACCTCATTTTGTCAGATGCTTGATGTGATATTTCATCTGTGATTGGAGGGAAGGCGGTTGACATCGAGGGGTATTGACGAAGGGAAATCTGAGTGATTTCATTGGACAGGGAGAGCCGCAGGGTTCTGCACAGGAATATCGTTCGACTCAAGCTGGCTAATGAGAGAGCTAATGATGACCCTCTTGGAGAAAGCAGACTTTCACAGGTAACCCTGTTCAACCCTAATTCAAGGACTGAGACAGCCTTGGGCTGCGGGGTGATCCCCACTGGGCTGGGAGAGGCATGTCACAGAGAGGCAGTATCCATCTCCTGTGATTGGCTGAGGGTGGCCATGACAACCACCAGGGTGGACTGAGGTCACTTGTAGCCTGATGTTTTTCTGTTTACTTTGAAGGAGATGTCATGCGTCATTTATGAATGTTTAACCACCTGGAAAAGGAATAACAAGTGTACTGTTTGTTAACAAAAATGTACCCTTAAAAGGGCGTGTGGCTGTCTGTTCAGATACTGGCATGTCTGAATTCTGTACCTTGGATTTTTAGGTACTGTATCATTGTTCTTAATGTTTTCTTGTAGATATTATATTACAAAGTTGGACAGAATTTCTTTAGATATTTTTATAACTATTTATTGAGTGCAGGGGCATAGTGAATCTGGAGTTTGTCCCAAGATGCACAAGGCAGGGAAACATTTTTTCAGTTTGCTTTTTGTCTCTGTAGGCAAAATACCATGAAGATTTTGAGAAGACGAGAGGACGAGGGTTCACCCCGGGGATGGAAGAGGCCAACATGGAGCGGATGAGGCGGAGCAAGCAGATGATGGCCGAGGCGAGGGGAGGGTACCCACACACGGGGGACATGGATTCGCGCAGACCAGGCATCATAGTTGGTGAGCCTCCTCATCACCACGGAAATGCTAAAGCCGCAGTGATGATGTTACATGGGGAAAAAAGAAAAGGTTCAGCAAATGTCTACTTGCCTGAGTAGCGTCTTTTACTTTGAAGTTAGCAATGTTAAGACTCCTAACCCCAAAAACAGTTCGAACAGACATGCACATTTTTACATTATACATTTACTAATGGAAGAATTCCTGCAATAATTCAGTCAAGGACCATCAACACAGACGCATATGCAATAAATGCAGTGAGTGCACTGAAATTCTGAACTGTTCCTCTGTAATACAGCAATACATTATTCACAAGTAAAGACTTTGTGTGATAAATGCAAGCTCTGCAAATGGCAAGATCATTATATAGTCTAAGATGCACATACAGGCAAAAATGGGCATAATGGATATTAGTAGATTAAAAATGAATGTGTAGAAATGCAAGCAGGTTAGAGTCTGTGCCAGGTTTGAGAAAAACAGCCATCCCAGCTTATCCTGCCCAGGGTTGGGGAGGCTTGGAGCAGGCAGCAGACAACTTAATCACACCGGCTACACATTATGGACAATTTAGAGAAATGAGTCAGTAAAAAGTAGCCTTCTGAGTGAAATCAGGAGGCAGTCAGGGCTGAATAGCATGTTGCGGGGGGTCCTGTATTCGTAAGCCTCTGGGGAACTTCAGCCCACTACATCAAGACTGGACTCAGGAGAAGTGTAGCAAGAAGTTACAATGTACAAAGGGCTGGTGATGCTATGGCATTTGTCTATGGTCTATACAGCTCCAGTGCTGCCTGGGGCATACCACCCAACCGGACACTCGCAGGGCTACGGTTATATGCACCAGACAAGCATGTCCTCCATGCGATCCCTGCAGTCTCCACCGCACGCCTCTGTCACGGTGAGTACCGGCACGCTCCTGGTCTTTCCCACAATGCTCTGCGGCAATAACTCCAATCCTAACCATGCAGAGAACCTACCGGGCCATCTATGACTACACGGCGCAAGACCACGACGAGGTGTCCTTCCGGGATGGGGACGTCATAGTGGGTGTGCAGCCCATCGATGAGGGCTGGGTGTTCGGCACGGTGCAGAGGACAGGACGCTCTGGCATGCTCCCCGCCAACTACATTGAGGGCCTGCGCTGAAACTCACCACTCCCCAGTGAAGTTTTGACACCTTAAATCGGTCAAATTGTGACATGGTCAGCTTTTGTCTTCTGCAGTAACATCCTTAAAACAAGGTCTTACATACTAAATGTAAAAAATGTGGTTATAGCAACTTGAGAAATAATTCAATTAAGAAACTGGAAAATACTAAGGAAGACACTGTAAAATAGGGCCTTCTGCAGGACACACAAGCACCCCCACTACTCTTTACTGTATAACTGACCACATCATCCATGTCTACAAGTAAGGCCAACTGAAATATATTAATGCGTTTTATTTTTTATCTTTTTTTCCTACAGCTGTCTCTTTTTTACAGAAATTAGGAGAATAATTATTTTTCATTACTATTCTGTGCAAGTAAGCTTGTGTAATAGTTGTGATATTTTACTTAACTCGAACACTTTTTTATGTTATTTCCAAGAAAAAATGTTTGATATGCCTTGAAGTTAAGCGAGAACGTTATGCCAGGTTCTAGGTGTGGATTAATAACTTATGCAAGAATAGATACTATGTATATTGCGACCCTGTGTTCTAGATGCGTTTTTTAGGGAATTTTTAGTAATGAAGTTCAGGACCTTTGCTTGGGTTCCTGCAGTGACCATAAACATTTTCCTGACTAATGGCAAATCAAGTTGCATCCTGTCACATGATGGGTGACTCAGAAAATATCCCTTGATTGAATATGCTATCGCTTTGGCATCATTTTGTTTGACTACAAGCGGTTTGAGACACCGAGAGGTTAATTACACATCATTTATGTTCCCGCACACATATATGTACATATGCATGTCGTGTTAACGAAGTATTGAGAGAAAAAAAAAAGTATCTGCGTGTTTAAAAAATGTAACATGTTTACCACGGGACGACTGTTTATTCATAGTGACCTCAACCATTCCTTGGTAGATCAGTTACCTTTGATTAGTTTAAGCTGGTACTCAAAAGGACCAATAATTAAAACATAAAGTTTATAATCTGTGCATTATAAATGCTCATTATATAAATCCTGTCAGAGATGGTAGGATGTTGCCCACATGATTCACGCGCCTTCAAAGGGAAGAATGAGATATTTTTTAGCTCTTGATATCACTGGCGACTCTTTGGAAGTGAATAGATGAAAATCAATGTCAGATATGCTTTTTTTTTTTAACAAAAACATCATGCAAGAATAAACGGCTTTGTCTGTCTGGCTTTGTGATTCATTGTCAAGTCTGTATTTCACATCAGCATCACATAGCGCTCAGTTTGTAGCACAACTGTTTCACACCTCCAGGGTTGGGGTTCGAATCCCACTTCTGCTCTGCATACTGTGTATGAGTTTTTGTCTAAACATACAGCTGGTCAAATTGGTGTCTCCCTATTGCCCATAAATGTTGACTGTATGTGTCATAGGCTCCTGGCCCTGTGTAGGTTAACTAGTTAGAAGGTGGATGGATGGATGGATGGAATGAAAGGAAAAAAAAATAACGGAATGGAATCACAAAACTGATACCCTTGTTGGTGAGAGCTGGGTTCACCCAGGGCATGCACAATGACAGTGTGAGGACCCTACACACACTTCTTTGGTCTCTAAGAGTCTGAACCCTGCTCCTCAGATGATGGAACTAAGCTACACAGGGCTGCGGCCCTCCAGGACTGCAGTTTGACACCCCTGCCATAGAGAAAAGCAAGCATTTGACTGAAAAAAACATCCATCTGCACTCCACACTGGATTTAAAAAGAAAAAAATCGAGTGGCTCTACTCTGGAAAGGCTTCATTTATATATTTGATGACGCTGCAGATGTTCAAGGTGATCCGATGAGTATATAGCTGTTTAAAATGGCAGAAGGAAATTATTCAGCAGCACATCACAGCACGATGCAGCAGAGTCCTGCAATCATACTGCAGTGACTGGACGCTGTACAGACACTCTGCTTCTCAGGGCTCCTGTGACCCCCAACCCCCCATAAATGTTACCACTTCACCTCTTGCCGTTGCCTGGAAACAGTCTCTGCCTTCCGTACCAAATGTGCGGGATCGCTCAGAGCAGGATGCTGGGAACCGTGTGCCATTTCCAGCAGAGACTATCACAATCACATCACATTTCACTTCCAGCATTCACAGCTGAATTATACTATAAATAATTCTGTTAGGTATTTTGGTGGGAACCTGATAAATCACCCCTTACAAAGGGTATAATTTTAATATCTGTCATATTACAGTCTCTCATACTCATAAAGATTTAATTGTATGCCATCATCGCACGTGTAGTGCTGTCTGAAACCATGCCTCATCAGCACACACCCCACCCCTATAAGCCAGACCTCGCCCCTATCAGTCAGTGCCCTATCCCTATTGGCCAGCATTTTCCCCTATGGGTCCATGCCCCATTCCTATCGGCCCTTCTTCATCTTGGCCACCTTCTCCTTGCGTTTCTTCACATGTTTTGGTGTTTTGTTCTTCCTCTTCTCCCTCTGCGCCTCCTTCACCAGCCTCTTCCTCTCCTGGGGGCAGTAATTAAACAGCAGGTAGTCAGAGTATTTAAATACTAAAGATGGGTTAGGTCACAGGCCTTCCCCCGTGACCTCTGCAATATTAATGACTATTAAAACCAACCTCACTAATGCCTGCAATGTAAATTGAGTACACTAAAGCACATACTGACTGGCATGCCTTCTGGGGTGGCCCCTCCACACAGCTCCAGACCCATGCAGGGTGAAGACCCACAAAAGACGGCTGGCTTTTATCACAGTATCCACTCCCCTATAGTCCAAATCCACTATGACATCCCAGCCTGTGTCTGGGTCCTATAGCCGGCCCCTCACCTTCTTATCCACCTGTGAGGCCTCCCCCTGCCCTGTGACCTGGGATGCACCCTCAGGGTCCGAGCCATCACTCCCATCACCCTCCTCCGAACTAGAGCTACCCTCGTCGCTGAGATTCTCCAGGAGAGTGGGGACCTGCCGGGGGGGGGGGAACACCGTCACTCTGTGTGGCCCCACAGTCTGCCAAAATGCTCACTGATGCCATTAGTGAAAGGTAGGACAAATATGTATTTACACATTACATTCACATTAGAAATCCCACATGGTACAAGAATTTTACATTGTATTTGTCCAAGGTAAGTGAGGATCATAGAGCAGCAGTGGAGCAACTGGGGTTAAGGGGCATGCTCTTCGGCCCAACCATATCATTCTGCTAAGCATGGGATTCGAACCAGCGACCTTCTGATCATGGGTAGAGAGTCCTCCTCCTTAACCTCTTTTTTACTATCTTTTGCCAAAGCATACAGAGATCATTGTAGGTTTACGGTGAGATGGGGATGTCTTTACCGTCTGCACTCCTGAGAGATCCTTCTTCAGACCAGTCACTGTCTGGTACAGGACCTACAGGGAACGCGACACACAGAGCATGAGGTCACCATGACGAACCCACTGAGAATTGGACCCTAACCTAGTCTGGTGGGACGGGGGGGTTACTCACATTGTCATTCTGCACATTCTCCCCCTTCATTTTCGCCATGGCGTCCATATCCCGCTCATAGTGAACCACCTCCGTCAGCGTGCGAGGAATGTAGGCGTTTTTGAACACCTGCAGATTCACATTTTAAAAAACATACAAGTGTAATTCTCACTAAACAATATACAGTGGTACCTCGGTTCTCGAACTTAATCCGTTCTGGACTCCGGATCGAATCCTAAAATGTTTGAGTTCTGATCGAATTTTTCCCATAAGAAATAATGGAAAACCAATTAATTGGTTCCTGGCCCCCCAAAATTAC
>JAODLC010000085.1:14171723-14181841 GCA_026781145.1 Hippopotamyrus pictus | reverse complement strand
ACCCCAGATACATATTTTATGAGTTTTTTTTACTCAGAAGTACCACTGCAGGACTTGGTTGTCCTTTAGCAACAAAATCTTAATTTGAGCCTGAAAGGGTTAAACTGCCTATATACTTGTTTTTTTGTTCAATTGAGATGCTTATTTACCATACAGGCCTCTTCTATTGCTGTACGTACTGCATTTCATACCATAGATATCACGTATACCCCTGTACAGATGTGTATTTTTCTGTTTATCACATATATTTGTATATTGTACAGCTGTTTATAGCACTTTTGTACTATTTTACACTTTCTGATTAGATGCCAAACTGCATTTCATTGTTTGAGTACTTGTACTTGGCAGTAAAACTGAGACTTAATCTAAAAATCCAGACTGAAGAGAAGGAGGAAGATGAAGATCTTCCTTCAGGAGAGGCGAAGGCTTCTCCAAATGCTGATACCACCATCCTCTTTGTCAAAGGAGACGGTAAGGCTTCCCATGAAAAAGTACCCTTTGTTGTGATTGTTTGGGACACTTGTCCACACACATGTAAAAGCCACTGAACATTTGACTTGTATGAGTGGTTTCCCCAACCTTTGACTCACCCCTGTGACCATGCTTCTGTCTGATTCGAACAGACTTCCCTGCCAACAATATTGTGAAGTTCCTGGTAGGCTTTACCAACAAGGGCAGCGAGGACTTTGTGGTCGAGTCCCTGGACGCCTCCTTCCGCTACCCACAAGACTATCAGTTCTACATCCAGAACTTCACGGCCTTGCAGCTGGGCACACTGGTGCCTCCCCTACGACAGGCCACCTTTGAGTATTCCTTCATTCCCGCTGAGCCCATGGGAGGGCGGCCGTTTGGCCTGGTCATCAACCTCAACTATAAGGACAGCAGTGTGAGTAACCTCTCAGAGTACTATCTTTGACCTTCAGCAAGCACAGGAACTAGTAGACCAGGGCAAGATGGCTTTGGTGTGAAAGTCTATTCTTTAAACCAGTGTTTCACAACCCAGTCCTTGGGGACCAGGTTGGGAAACAATGTTTCAAACAACCAAACCTCCCTTGAAGTTTCTTTAGGGATTAGTTGACTGGCCTATAAATGGAATATGATGGAATGTTTTGTTTGATATTTCTTAATGAGTTGTTCCTCCTCTCCTGACAGGGTAACGTGTTCCAGGATGCAGTGTTCAACCAGACTGTGACTATCACCGAGAGAGAGGATGGCTTGGATGGAGAGACGTAAGTGAGGGGCGTCATGCTATACCATTGTGACGAAGACTACCTCAAAATTGTATCACAATATTTCCAGGAAATTTGTGATATTTGATGATATGGAAAAAAGCACTAAACATTTTATCAGTGATTGCGGCTTGTAGGCAGCAGCATTTATCAGTGCAAACTAAATGAAGGGCGTTTTCCATCTTTCCTTTCCAATCAGCTCCTGTCATTGATGATAGATCACCTGATTTGAAATGTGAATCTATTGCCACAAGGTGCCAGCAGCATTATAGTGCAGTCATAGTCACATGTAACCACAAAAGTAGCCTAGGTGGTGTTTTCTCTGGTAATCAAGCAAAAGTGTAACGCAACTGCTTAACTCTTTAGTTTAACAACAAAGTACCGTAACCTTGTAACACTTCAGGAGCTTGCACAATATTGTCAACCAATACAACTGGCCTCAAATTTGAAGTCCACATATAAACAAACAACAATCGAAACAAATCCAAACTGACACTCACTGCTTATAAAAATTAAATAAAATACTGTAAAAACATATTTAACAGTTGCTTTACATCTATTTTGGAATGAGGTAGAATATCAGTGCTGGAACTGTTGCATTGCCTCTCTCTTGTGTAAACATAAAATTGATATACTGTGAAATGAGGTATGTTAGAATGTCAGTGTTGGAACTGTACAAGTAAATACTTTGAGTTAACTAGTCATCCAGCTGGCACACATCAGTCAGAGCTTTAGATTCCTTGTCAAGATCAGCAGCTTTAATTTATTGTAATTTTTTCAATTCAGTATAACTACATAATTAGTAATTCGATAATTCAAATGATCTCAAAACAAAAGGGTGGTTTGTATACTGTAAAGTAGGGGAGTCAAACTCCAGTCCTGGGGGCTGGAGCCCTGTGTAGCTTAGTTCATTCCCTCTTCCACCACAAACGATTCAGCTCAAGAGTTGTGTGGTAATTAGCACAAGGAGGTGCAAGGAGTTGAATCAGGTGTGTTAAATGAGGGGAAACCCAAAAATGTGTAGGGCTCTGGCCCTCCAGGACTGGAGTTTGACACCCCTGTTGTAACTTTTCGATGGCATACCACAGTGGCCCTAGTGATATGAACGAGCACCTGAAGAGGAAAGGTACAAGGGCTATTCTTGATGATGGCCTACTAGAAAAGGAAAAACCACCTTAAATGTTTTCTATTCATGTTTATTAAACTGCCATTAGTGTGACATGCTTTTCAGTATCCCTTGTCCTTATAGCTGCTAGATACACTCATTAAACCCGTAAAGTTGTCTGCCTGTTACCTTAATCTCCATTGAACAAAATGTTTATCCTTGAATCTGAGTTTATTCTATGTTGATTGATGGTGCCAGTATGTGTGTTTGTGGATGTTGTGCTTGTTGGGTCCAGTGTTATCATAAAGGAACTGAAATGAAAACAGGAACTAATTTTTAAAAAATAACTGAAATAAAAATGAAAGCTGTTCACCTAAAAAAAATGTTGGACTTTAAACTTCAAAAAGTACCACCACACCACCGACGTCTTTATCTTGTTTACCCAGAATATCTCCTCTCTTAAGATGTTGCGGCTGCTGGGCTGTGGAACTGGGAAAATGATTCACTTCTATAATGCACTTATTAAAACAGTCAGCATCTTATCTAAAGCACAGTGAATGATTAAATGTGCATGTCAGTATAACCTAGCAAGCCCACAACTATTCTATGTGATTTAAATGTCGTGTAGTGTGGAAAAACTGGTCTTATATAAAATCCTACAGTGACATACAGTATGTTGTCAAAATTTAAAGTAAAATTAAATAAACTTAAATTAAGTCAGTGATTTTTCTGGAGGACAATTAATTGAATTGATTAATCGATCCATTGGTACAATAGTTGATAAATTTATCTATAGAAAAATAGTTGTTGGTGGCAGCCCTAAATACATCAGGTCACTATATTATTGATATCACAACATGACACTTTTTTTCCCGTGTAAAAATGTATACCATTGTTATAGTGGACGGTATATGTCACAGACCTAGTAGAGACTGCTTGCTTGTTTGGCTTAGGGAAGTACAAGACCAGTTTCCAAGGCCAGCCTGAATAAGCTGAGCATCTAATCTGCCTGTTTGTCTGTAGATCAATAGGTTGAGGCCTAAATAAGATTGTCAGTTTGCATATTGACTAGTTGTCTGGGTGCTGGTTAAGTAACTTGCTGTCTTCTCCACAGGATCTTTATGTATGTTTTCCTGTCCGGCCTGGGCCTGCTGGTGGTGGTGGGGCTGCATCAGCTGCTGGAGTCCAGGAAGGTAAGAGATGGGATGGACCTGGGGCACACACTTAAGCATGTGAAGGCTTTGTGTTTCATCTCAAGGATTTAGAGACTGAATTAGCAGTAATGTGGGAGTAATTCCCAGCAGACCTTCAGACCTTCACTTCAGCTTGAACACAGCTAATACCCCCCACTGCTTTATTCACTTTGTTTGATTACCTCACACTTAAACATTCCCTGTTACAGCCATCTAGATCTGACTTTTGTCATCATTTATCAATATTTCAGACCACCACATGGTCAATGTTTGACTGCCTCTTGTTGCTGCTGTTTGTCGTCGAAGCTGTATCTTCTAATGGCAGAACTACTTCTGGAGAAAAAGACACGTCCTGACCTTTTTCTTACTCTGATGTACCCTACAGAGAAGGAGGCCTGCTCCCAAAGTGGAAATGGGGACATCGAGCCACAATAACGTGGACATGAGCTGGATTCCTCCAGAGACCCTCAGCCAGATCAGTAAGCATTAGGGTTGCAAAAGAGTGGAAAATCTGCAGAAACTTTCCATGGAAAGTTAAGCTGGGGGTATTTTGGAAATATTCCAAGTTTGGAACTTTCCATGGGAACTAATGGGAAAACGTGGGAATTAACGGGAAAATTCCCAGAATTTTGCAGCCTCAGTGAGTATGTACTAGACTGCTAAAATCAGTTTACATCCTAGTTGTCTGTTCCTCAGGAGATGGAAGTGAAAGTATAAAAACGGATCTCGTTTTTTGATTGCTCTTGCTATGGTGAATTTATCCTTTTGGTGGCTTTTTGGCCTAAGAGAGGTGGACAGGATGACCTGAACACTTAGTTTCTCTCCAAATCCTCGTCAGCACGGCATGAACTCGGTCCCTCTATCCATCCTGCTTTGCTTTACTTTATACCTCTTCATCTCGCCCCGTGCTCCAGTTGGCATCCAGCCCTCTAAAGATGGGCAACTACTGCTATTGGTGTGGCTTCCTAAAGCTGTGTTTCTATTCTCCTTGGTGGTGCCTATCTAACTCACCCTGCTGTTTCTCTTCCCCTGTCCCTCCTTGTGGCCTCAGTGCAGAGCAGAAGAGGTGAGGATTCCACAGTTTTCAGAGAAGGGTGGTAGCGTACTGAGATTTTGTGTGTGTGTGTGTGTGTGTGGCCTTCTTGGCATGAAATTCTTTCTCACACCTACAAGACGGGCTGTCTAGACTTGAATAAATGCAAAGAGGGAACCTCCCCTGTAGGACCAGGAGGGTATTGACGGGTTTCTCTATGGTGAATCTCCAGTTTTTCTCATTTGTCTACACCAAATAATCTTGAGTAGCGGTGACTTTGCCTTGAACATCAGGGGTGAGAGTACTGTGTGTTGTGATCTACAGTAGTCCTGCTGCCCTACTAAGGGAAATCCGAATAACTACACTGGGGCTGAAGCTGAGAAAAGGGGCTTCAAAGTTGGACTGCCGACCCATGTGTGGAGTAGACAGATAAATGATCAAAACTAAGCATAGTTGAACTAAGATTTTATCATGCTAAAACTGCCTAAAAGAATCTATTTTGGTCATTACTCCTTTTAATAAAACATGCAGTTGTTTTGCCTTTGTATGGCAGTATACATCCCTGATACATTTTCAAACATTGCAGTTACAGGCATTGAAAATTAATGATCATGTATGAGAACTTGTGTGCTTTGCCTGATCCCTGATTGGACAGTTCTTGGAGAGCTCTGCATGGGCTCTCTACACAGATAGGACAAGGGGTAGCAGTGTTCTTGCCCTTGGGCCTCATTTTGGTTTGGATTCTCCACAGACAAAGCCTCTCCGAGGCGGTCACCACGGAAGAGAACCCAGAAGAGGTCTGTAGGCTCCGACGAGTGACCGCACCGCGTGCCGCCTCTGACAGGCACCCGTCTCCCCATCCAATCACACTGCAGTGGGCAGAGGGGGAGGGGCCACCCAGCCATGACCTTCAAATGATACCTTGCCCCTCATATTTTTTTTTTTATAGTTTTTAATGGACTATATGATCTCTGAACGTGCTTGTTTTACACCTTGGAAATGAAAAATTTAATAGTTCTTTATGCAAGTAATGTTGATGGGTTGATGGGGTTGGGAGTTGGTCTAACGTGCTGTCCAACAGAGCAAGGGGGATAAACAGTAATTCCTGTGCCTGCTTGCTTCTGTCTATGATGGTCTTTTTATTTTGTCTCTAAAACAATTAAGTGTCAGTTCGGGGAGCACAGAGTGTCAGATTTTTGAGGCAAACTACTGTTGATATTTAGGGCCGGTTAAGAATGGGAGCCAGGTCTCTGAGGTTCTTCCCACAATGCAGGAGATCTCATGAATGAAATACGAAATACTCTGCATGCACTGAGACAGGTCCCCCCTCCCACCGTCGGTCTGCTCTGAGTGCCATTTCTGATGGGGTGGTACTGACAGTCGGGGGTGCCTAATTGGGTTTTTTTTCTTCAGTCAATGTGCCTGTGTATTTTTTTTTATTAGCTCCTCTGTCAGCATTTACTGTAATCAGTAGATTTCCACAGAAGGCAGGCAGGTATGATAAGTGTAAATTCAGGGTTTTAGGCTTGTTTTTTATTCCCCCCACATATTTCAGAAAGCGACGTGACGACAGTTTAATCTGACAGCTGCTGGCTGCCTGGGTCTGTATTTTTAATGAACTGTTATTGCATGTCTTCAGTTTTGAAAGCTGAATGATTGAGGTGTTCAGCTACCCCGCAGCCTGAAGTCATGTGGCCAGCTGGTTTTGGAAAACCTGGCCCAGCCTTTTGTCCTAAAAGGTTGGATCGTAGAACTCCTGCTGATTCACGATTAAACTGGTGCATCGCTCTCAAAAAAGCAGCTCTGCTAGTTTCTTTACAAGCCTGTAGCCTCCCCTTGTAAACAGTCAAGCCGCCTTTGCTGTGAGCGAGCAGATTAGTTAAAATTGTTTCCAGTTGCAGACCAGTTGAATGATGTTTTTGCCACAATGTCTGACATTGAGGATTCTTTCATGGCTGATTTTATGTGTCCACTTTCTCGTATAAGACCACTTAACTGAAGATGTCTAGAAATGACAAACTTTTTGGTGAAATAAAATGGTTTTGCAGTATATGATGGGCCTGGACTGGTTTGGTTATTTTCTAGGGTATTGAACTTTCATTTCTTTTGTCCAAAATGAAGTGAGGCTCATATCTCCAGCAGCTAGTCCCTGGTGTAGTTGGGGTTAATGGCCTCTGGTGACATTATAGCAGCCATGGGATTTGAACCAATGACCTTCTGATCATGAACACACCTGCCTAACTTGTAGACCCACACACCACACCACTAAGCAGTAAGTTGAATTGAATGTATGGTCTAAATTTGGAGCCAGATGTTTCTCATAAACCTTTGCTGTGCTGCCCTATAAGGGTCCTGCAAGTACAGAGTGCATCTTGTATTTGCTTGGGTTTCTCCCAGGTGACAAATCTAATCTGCACTTGACCTTGATTGCCCTTCAGGACTGAGTAGAGTGGCTCAGAGAGTCCTGTGGGTATTTTTCCTTGCCATTGATTTGGCATTCTGCACCCTCAGATCAATGTAGCAGGACCTGTGGAATTACGTCTGCTAAATTCCTGAGCTCAAAGGAAAGACCTGAGAAGCTTAAAGCTTGAATAATGGACTTTTAACAGACTTGATTAGTACAGATGGTGAGCGGCTGGTTTGTGTGAGGGCACCATCGGAGGCCTGCTGTGAGAGTGCGAGGAGGTGCTGGTGGTTTGCGTAGAGCAGTAGTTCTCAGTCCTGTTCCTGGCACCCCCCTGTACCAGAATGTTTTCATTTCAAACCACACTGCTTTCAGCCAGCCACATTTGGAGAGTGGGGGGGGGGGGTCAGGAACAGGATAGGGAACTACTGGTGTAGAGCAGTGTTTCCCTACCCAGTCCTCGGGGAACCCCAGACAGTCCATGTTTTTGCTTCCTCTCAGCTCCCAGTGCACCTGTGCCAATTATTCAGTGTTCCGGATTGGCTGGGAACTGGGAGGGAGCAAAAAATGAGGACTTTCCGGGGTTCCCTGAGGACTGGGTTGGGAAATACTGACGTAGAGCAATGTTTTTCCACCTAGTCCACAGGGATCCCTAGCAGTCCACATTTTTGCTCCCTTCCAACTCCCCACACACCTTTACCAGGTATTTAGTGTTCTTGATTGGCTAGGAGCTGGGAGAAAAATGTGCACTGTCTGGGGATCCCCAAGGACTGGGATAAGAAACACTAGTGTAGAGACAGCCATTAGTCACACAGAAATGAACGAGCCTTGTGTTTTAACACCCTTTTTTAATGTTTTATTTTCGGTTTAATGATTCCAATACAGAACAGCTTACTCTGAAACGGAAGCACCGTACAACGTGATACGGAGGAGCACTGGGGTGCCAGCGGTCAGCTGGTGCTGACCGGGCAGACACAGAACCTGTCCGGTGTGAAATAGCAGCAATTTGGAGATCCCTTTAGCGGTCATACAGTCAGTACTTCAACAGTGATACAACGAGCCATCCCATTGGTTGACACTGCGCTCATTCGTCCCTCCTCACTCTCTCAAAAGCCAAGGGAAAGAAAATAGGCAAAAAGTCACTGTGCCATAGTCATGAAAATGGTGCTAGACATAAATGAGGCGAGACACTAGGGGGCGCTCTTGGCTGAGTGAGTACTCCAGCTTCTGTTCCTCTCTCTGAATTCACAGTCAAGTGCTGAATGTAGTGATTGAAATTTTTATTTATAAAAATCACAAATTGGAAGACATCTTTACTAGAGAAAATATTGAATATGCATAATCTGTAAAAGCCCTGAGAAAGGAAAAATGATTAAAAGAAAAAGAAATTAGATTATCATGCAAAACTAGCCTATGAGTCACCCATTACTGAACACATACTTTTCACAGTTTTTTATATATATTTATATTCATGTAATTGTCAAACTAATATTAACAAAATAGACCACACTTCCTACAAACATAGATTAAGGTCTAAATAAAGCTTTAGAATCAATAGTGATTATTGCTAAGACGAGTCTCAGGTTGTCACTGGGAGACTACTGTTTTTCTTTGTGGCATAAATGTGATCAATGGCTTCTCAAATAACCTCTTACCACACTCTGGGTCCTCAATAAATATTAAAATCAGCCTCAGCTGCTTTACTGTAATCCATATCTGCATAGAAACATACTCCACAGAGCAGGTGATGGGATAGGTGGAAATTTTTATGCTAAAATTCCACACTCCTCAGTGATTGGACAAGACTCTGCAGACTCGCACTTCCTGCATGGGCGGAATAGGGTAGAGTACATACATACCTCGACCCTGTGTTGTTTCAGCTGCTCATTGGTTGTTTCCAATAAAGGCGGCAACAGGAAGTGGGGTTTTAATTGAGACGGACCAATCAGGAGAAAGCCTTCCCATCACCAGATCTAGAACCACACATTGTTCATTCTAAACATCTCATTTTGCAAACTATTTACTTCTCTCTCGCCTGCTTTCCACTTTGCACTCGTGGTTATTTTGGTTAGTGCCAGATTCGAGATTTTCAAAACTGGGTACACAGTGCTGGCCGACTCGGGAACGTCTGTTCTACTCTAGCGGATTTGCACCTTGAGGTTCGTTTCGTTTCTGAGGTTCCTTTGGAAAAAAAAATACATACGTCAAAAAGATAATTATAAACAAAATCTAGCCTCTGAGCTGATTATGATGCTGGTCAGAATCCTCCTGGCAGAGGCCCAGAAAGGCCAAGGGGCGTGTAACACCACCCCCAGAACAAGGACAGCAGGGAACAACGTTCAAGTACAGTGGGAATTTTCTGGGTGGTGCCATCTCACACATACAGGGTCTAGGACACTGTGTTGGTGATCCCAAAATTCCTGTGTAAGGCGTTTTGATTGGGAGTTGGGAAGACATCTTGGAGATCATTGGAACGTTACTCAGCGGTTCAGGAGGACAAGCAGGACGTTCTGCCGAACATTTGGGGCCACGCATGGGAAAACAGGCCAGTCAGGCCCTGCCCACTCAGCTCATGAGCGATATTTTCAAGCACGCCAGATGTCAGTATAGCTGGAAGATCTAGTGTGCAGATGTGAGATGGAAAAGATAAAATAAAATAACTCAAGACAAGCGTTGCCCATGTCTCTACTAAAAGAAGAGTCATTCGAATGAGCACCTAGTTTAAAAGAATGAAGCTTTCAGTTACACCTTAAAATAACGATCAGCTCTCCTGGGTGTCTTTAAGTGTCTAATAACCCAGCACAGTTATTCAGTCTCACAAGAAATTAAAACATCCTTTGCTTTGTCCTGACTCCAAAACGTTCACTGAGGATTAAGTGGGGAGGGGAACAGGAAGTCCACTGAGACCATGTGACTGTTCCATTCTTCCAGTTAAGTGATAATATTCAAGCCTTAGTGTCCCCATGCGGCAGGAACTCAGAGGCTCCTGCTAACACAAGCACCGCCATGGTACTCGTTTACATTTTGTCACCTAAAGAAGATGCACTCGATTGTTTAATGCTTAAATTTCGTAATCAAAGTTCTGACAAAAAAAAAAATTATAAAAATGCTACGTAAAATTATGCCGCTCATCAGATATATCTTGATTTTATAT
>JAODLC010000085.1:14159976-14171623 GCA_026781145.1 Hippopotamyrus pictus | reverse complement strand
TATATAAAGTAGTAGTAAGGCACTAAGAATCAGGAAGTGTTTTTGCTTTGTTTCCGTTTAGTACAGTTCGTTGCATTCGAAGGCATTTGTTGTATGGCACGGGTTCTCACATGGGTTCCTGTCACTCCACCCCCACCATAGGGGGTTCTCCGGGGGGCAACATGTGCTCCAGGGACGGTGGCTTGTCAGGGTGCTCCAGCAGGTCCTCAATGTAGCCTCCTGCAGGCGCTGTTGTGCTGCTTGGGGCATCTTCGGACTGTTCCTCTAAAGGTTCGGCGGCCTGGTCCACCAGTTCCTGGGGAGGCCCCAGCTTTGCCTGCTCCTCCCTGAGGGCCCCCTGCTGCACCCGCCCCCCAGGCTGTGCTGGCCCCGCCCCTTCACTTTCGTTCTCTGAGGAGGGGTTGGTGCTGCCCAGTGTGGACTCGCTCTCGCTGCCTGAACGCCCGCTGGCACCCTCCTCCTCGCCGGCCGTACCCCTGGCGATCCCACCACCACCGCCCTGCGCCTCCTCACCCCGGGGCTTCTGGTGTATCCGCTGGTGCCTCACCAAGCTGTGCTTCAGTGTGAAAGTGCGCTCGCATGTCTGGCATTTGTAAGGCCGCTCACCTGTGACGACAGAGGGGTGATGGTGGGTTAAAAATGGGTGGCAGATGAAAGGGAGCCTCTCAGTCCCTAGAGGAGGTGTGTATGGTGTACCTCTGCTTGTATGTGCGAGATTAGCAGATAAGACCACATGTACCCCCCTAAACACACTGACTGCTGATCATATGACGGGGCGGAGCCTCACCTGTGTGGGAGCGCATGTGCCTGGTCAGGTCCTGCAGTGACCAGAAGCGCTTATTGCACACACTGCACACCTTCTTCCTCTTGTCAGCTTTGTTCCCGGGCTCCCCCTCACTGCTCTTTGGTTCTGTGGCGCCGCCGTCCTCGTCACTCCTGTCGTCCTTCTCTTTCTCCTCTTCCTCGGAGCCGCTGTCGCCGACACTCCCCATTCCCTCGCTCTCCTTCCTCTCCTTGTCAAGCTGCTCCTCTGCACTAGTGCTGGGGCCCTGACTGCCTTCTGCCACTCCTTGCACCACCTTCCTGCTGTCGTCCTCCTGGCCCTCTGAGGCATGCACCCTCTGGTGGCGGACCAGGGTAGCAGCGTGCCGGAAACTCTTCCCGCAGCTGCCACATGTGTGCTTTGATTCTTCCTGGTTGCAGCTCTCCAGGACTGCACTGCCCCCTCCTGGCAGTGGTGGGTGTTGCTGCTGCTGCTCTTCTTCAGAAAATTTGAAGTCCATTAGCTTCCTGGCAAAGTTTAAGTCCAAGCTCTTGTTACTCTGTGAGTCGTCATCCTTCTCATTAGGGTGGCTCTCACTGCACTGTGGCTCTGCACACCCTCCATTTTGCTCTAGTGCCCCCTGGTGGACAGGTCGGTCTACAGCAGTGGATTCTGGTTTTTGTTCTTCAGCTACAGGCCTTTTGGACCCAGCTATCCCCTTATTGGGCTCAGTGCCACTCAGGTCAAGTGCTTCCCCGGCAGCAGGGTCTGAGTCCGACATGCTCTCTGAAACACAGATGCACAGTGAGTGTGGCCCCCCCCAGCTTACCTTCACGGGGTCACAATTTCACTTGCAGAACTGCACATCGAAAATATTCATTTACAAGAGGCTGTTAAAAATTAAGTTAAACTTAACTTGTATTATCTGCATCACTTGTAAATAAAATGTAAAATGTCAATGAACAGGTTTATTTTCATAACTGCAGGTCCAGATATAAATATTTTTAAGTAAAAACGATGTATGTGGCTTCATCAGGTGTCAGGCAGGCGCTTATTAAATCATACCCTACACAGCCTACATGACCAGAGTCGGATGCCTGTTATTTATAATTTATTGTTAAAACTGCAAAACAGGCATGTTGATTGTTCCAGTAGTGATAAATGCCCTCTAGAGGGCAGCAGAGAAGAGTGAGACCCAGTATGGAGCTGGAGCATGCTGTAGCCCAGCAGGTTACCTAATGAGTGTGAATCAGCATGCCAACGGTCATTTTCACAACAAGAGGCACAAAGACGAGCCCTTCTGGGTGGGGAGGGGGTGCATTCAGTGGGTCGTCATACCTGCACTCTCTGGCGAGCCCTCGCATGCCTTGGGCTTGGATGCGGTGCCATTGTGCTGCGTCTGCGCCCGGTTGGCCACACCGTGCTTGCGGAGCAGGTGCCTCTCACAATTGGACTTGGTGGAGAACAGGGCGTCGCATTCAGGACAGGGGAATGGCTTCTGACCTGCGAGTGTGAGCCAATGAGATGGTTCTATTCATCTCCCACTACAAGTTGACTGGTCCAAACATCTGGCATAGAGTGTCTGGATAAGCTCATGTATTAAAATATAAATGGCAATAAAGTGGAGCAAGAATATACTTTGGCTCATGGGAGTTTTACTTGCACAAAAATCATTCTCAGGGGAGAACAAAAAAAATGATTGGTCCAGAGAGATAATCAATCAGATTGTAGAAGAGCTGGGTCGAAAAAACTAGAGGTTGCAGGACCAGACAAACACATGAGACAGAACAATGCATGAAAAAGTATCAAGAACAGAAAGAAATGACAGCCCTGAAGGACGGTACTGGTAAACGAGATGCTATGTCACTTTCACTTCCGTAAACGAGGAACCGTCCTAACCACCAAAAGCTCATCTCTGTTGTGCTGCCCTAATCCATCAAGCTACATGCCTTCCGTGGCTGCTGCCATTCATATTTCCTGCCACGCTTCCGCCACTGGTGCGATATGTCCCGCCCACTGGCATTCCTCAGCACCTGAGTGAGGCCTGGAGCGAGCCAGAGGGTAAAGTCCATTCCCCCATATGTCATTTCCTGTGCACGCCTTTTACCAAACAATCGCAGTGATTGCTGCCAGCTCCACTGGATCAGTAGCACACAAACACAACATACACACACGCACTGTGGTCTGGTGCGAGTATAAAAATAAACCTACTGTTTTCTTTTCATCCAAGCATTCTTAATGTGGACACAATACTTGAGAATACCAGCACAAGTTTTCACTGCCTTGCGCTGTTGACAATCTTGGGTAAAAGGCATGGAGATGCACTCCTCCAAAAAAAACTAAGAAATGTAACCATTTGTGGACATTTCTGAGATTCCAAACAGCCACCATCACTCTCAAAACAGAGTAAACATAAGAGGTGCTATATTAATAATCCAGACAGTGTATGGTCATGGGTTGAGTCGAAAGGTGATTTTTGACCTTGGATTCCATCTTCAAAACCACCAGTGAACAAATTGCACATCTTGTGTTACTCAAGCAGAGAAATTTAAATATAAGACAAAAACAACTGCAGCAACCAGGGTTATTTGTCGACTGTTAGGGCACCGCAAGCACAACTTGCATTCTCGGGAGACTGAGAAACCCTTCTGCCCGGCCTCAAAGCCCTTTCACACTTCCTGTTTCAAGTGATCACAAGACAAGGTTGTCATCTTTTCTCCTTTTTTGTAACCGAGTTGAAAAATCAAGGCTGAAACATAATCCTTTTATGATTACAAATTTAGTTAGGAAAAAAAGGTTGCTTCTACTAGACAGGAAACGTAGATGGGTATCAGACACTGTGCTTTGTAGGAGTGGATAACTCACCTGTGTGTGTGAGCATGTGTCTCTGGAGGGAGCTTGCCCAAGGGAAAACACGTGGGCAGTAGGAACAGGTCATCTTCTGTAGGGAGTTGGAGTACGCGTTCTTCTTGCCCTTAGTCTGAGGCCGTGGCCTCTGCTTGTCGTCCTGGCCGTCCTTCTCGTCCTCACTGGTGGAAGGCCTCTTTGCCTCATCCTTCAAGGGGGCCTCTGCTGTTGCTGTATCGGGCTGCAGATATGGACTGAACTTGTTGGCGTTGGTGGTGGCCAGGATCTTCTCGACGCTAGCAAATTCTCCGCTGGACTCCAGGTCGATGTCGCCGGGCTCTGTGGTGTGATGGTCGCCACTGCCACCACTGGGCCTTACTTTGCTTCTCTTCTTGGAGATTTCTGGAGAGGAGTCATCTACGGAGCCATTACTGGCACCATCTTCTCCCTCAGGCTGTTGCTTACTGGGTGGCTCTGGATTTTTTTGGAGCCCAGTGACACCAGTGCCCTTCTCTGGTACCAGTTCTGGCCCACCTCCAGGGCTACTGGGAGCACTCTCCCTCTTGAGCAGAGCAGGAGCGACGGAAACAGAGGAGATGATCTGTGCGATGGAAGCCAGCGGAGGGAGTTCCTTAGAGGACGTAGGAGCTGAGAATGGCTTGGGAAGCAAGGGCTTGAGCCTCAATGGGCGACTAGCATTGAGAGGTCCGTTGGTATGGGGGGCCATGACGGATACCTGGTATGGCCCAAATTGACGAGGTTTCTCACCCAGGGCTTTATCCTGGGGTCGGACATGATTGGTACCAGGAGACAGCTCCTCTCTCTTGATCTCCAGTGGAGGTCCAGTAGGCGGCATACCAGCAATATCTCTTCTCAACTTCTTCTCAGGATTCTTGGGGATGGAGAGGTCAATAGGTTCCAAGGAAGTGTCATAAGAGGCAGGCAGAGGTGGGTGGAGCCCCTCCTGCTTCGTCCCACAAGGACCCACCATGGCACCTCCTCGACCCTTACTGGAGAAGTCCAGTGGCTGGTCTGGGTCGCCAGCATAGAAACCGATCTCTTCTACCTTGATTGAATGAGGGAACTGCCTGTTCTGAGGGAGGGCAGCCGGCGATGGGGCGGTGGGAGAATCGAGGAGTAGGGTGGAGATGTGCTCCTCGATCTCTCGCTCCTGTACCTCGGGATGCTGTTTGAGCAGGTGGTGGATGCAGTTCCTCTTAGCCAGAAAGGCTGCCCCACACCTCCGGCACTCGAATGGCTTGCGTTGGCAGCCACCGTGCGTGCGCAGGTGGATCTGCAGCGCCCGGTAGCTCTTCAGGTCCTCGCCGCAGTAGCCACAGAGCGTCTCGCCACCAATGGAGTCCGGGGAGTCGCCGGACACATACTCAATGTTCTTCTCTATCTCTTTACGCGTGTTCTTCATGTGCTTCTTGCGCAGGTGTCGCTCGCAGTTGGCCTTGACGGTGAAGGCATAACGGCAGATGCGGCAGGCATAGGGCCGCTCGCCACTGTGCGTGCGCAGGTGCCGGATTAGAGTGGCTTTGTCGGGGGCGGCGTAGTCACAGATCCGGCACTGATAGGGCGATGCACCCATGTGGAAGCGCATGTGGGCCTGCAGGACACCGGTGGAGGCAAAGACCTGCTCACAGAAGCGGCAGGGAAAAGCTTCCTTGCGCCCCGGCTTCCTGCCACCTACCCCCTTCAACTCAGACACCATTATCTGGTTGCCTGCCTCCATGGGTGTCAAGGCGTCCATGTTGAGCTGGGTCTTCTCTCCGCTTCTCTCTTGGGTGCAGTCGTAGCCGCTGGTGGGAGAAGATGAGGAGGAGGAGGACTCCCCCAGTGTCTGGAGCAGCTGGGTAGTGGGGGGTGGCAAGCTGGGGCTGATGCAGCACGGAGAGGCCTGCTGGGCGTTCATGAGAGGGGGCGGAGTGGAAGTGGCCAGGCTGGTGCGTGGGGCCACCAGTGGCTTTGGCTTGAGTGAGGGCATCTGCTTGCAGCTGGTGTGCGTGGAGTTGCTTGGGGCTTTGGAGAGCGGTGGTAGGGTGATCTGGTTGGGCGCCGAGGAGGCCATCTTCAGGATCTGCTGAATATCAGCCAGCTCAACGCCGTTCTCGTTGCTGATGGGCCTGACCACCACGCTGCTGTCAGGCTGCACGATGAAGCCCTTCTGGAAGGGCTGCAGTGACAGGAAGCTCAGGGCGTTCACCTGGGAGAGGCCCTGGAGTGATGACGGGTCCGGCAAGGGAAGGGCAATGCCACTGGGCTCCTGAGGTAGGCTGGGCATGGTCGGCTCCACGCGGATGACCCGTATGCTGTCCAGCACGGCTTGCTGGGCCTCCTCATCCGTCTGATCTGGCTTCATCTGGGAAATGTGCTGCAGGCCCAGTGACTCCATGAAGCCGGCCTTCTTGGCCGTGGGCGGCGTTTCACTGCGAGGACTGGGTGGGGCTTCCTTTGAATCACAATGTTCAGCGTCGTGAGTGGCCAAGTGCAGATTGAGGGCGGACTGAAGGGGGAAGGCCCTGTTGCAGGTCTCACACACAAAGCGATGGAACTTGCTGGTAGACCGGCGGAGGTTGGTCTCACACCAAACCTGGCGAGCAGACAGCTTTCACTTAAATTCACCTGACAATAACCAATTTCATGCCACATAAGAAACTTTTATTCAACACTAAACATCGATATTCCTGTGGACAAGCCTCCCAACCCCCATCAACTAATATCTGCTATCAGAAACGTGTAGATCCATGCCAGAACTGATCCGACTGTAACCGGCACACACCTGGGCAATGTGCGGGAACTTCCTGCAGGAGAAGTCAATGAAGGCCAGGTCACTGAAACCCAGTGGGATGGAGGGATTATTCTGGATGAAGGGGCGTCCGGCAGGGTCGGTGGGAAGCTGCTTGTGGACGACGGTGTTATGACGCAGCAAACCTCGGTGAGTGCGGAACGTGATGCAGCACACCTCACACCTAGGAGGGGACAACAGGGGGATTATAGCGCCTGACTCCAGGGTCTCGTTGCAGGGTCACTGTAGTTATGACAGCAATCTTCCCCACCAAGTAAATGAATAAGTGCATGCTTGCAATAAAAGTCCCATGGAATCTCTTCATTAACTGTCACAATTTTATCATTCTTATCTTTAAATATTAATTAAATATACTGATGCAGTATCATAATGTGTTTTTTCCAGGATATTTTGTTTGCGTACTGTGTACTCTTTAAATCTGTCTGCACTATCTTTACTTGTTTGCACTGTGTGTACCATCTTTGCAGCTTGTCATTTTGGCACTCTTGCTGCTGTATGCACCAGAATTTCCCCCTGGGGTCATTAAATTGCATCTTAATCTTTATCTTTCCCTTTGGAACCAAAGGGTCATGGCAAAGAATCGTCTGTAAATTAACATTTTATTTCTTTAGCAGACGCTTTTATCTAAAATGATGTTCATTTTGAAGCAGCGTCAGACTGCAACTGAGGCGCCTACCACTGAGCTCCCTCTGCCGGTCATGGGATTTGAACCAAAAACCTTCTGCTCATAGGCACAGTGTCCTAACCTGCCAAACCACCCCCCATAGTTTCTGCACAGATGGAGACATGGAAGTGGGGCGGCGCCCCCATGTGATTATGATGTGACGAGAGTGACAGGCAAGCGCTGTCTGTGACCTGTAGTGGGGCTGTTATCGCCTGGCATGGCCTAGGAGGGCTTCTGGAAGGCGTCCGCACCTCTAATCTCCTTTATCTCCCCTGACACCCGGCTACCAGCGACTTGGTGGTGCTAGGGAGCCTAATCGCTGCCCCTCATCCCTCTCCATCACTGGGTTTACCTCCCAACCGGAAGATCGCGGAACTCCAACTCCTCTATGGACAGAACCCAGACGGGCTGCAAACTCAGCACCGGAAAAACATCACTGCTCCCCGTTACAAACAGCCCAACCATATGTAAATGTGCATGTGCGTGTTTACATACTTGTATGTATGTGTGTATGCAGACCTCCCAGAATGCATCATCCAGAGATTAGTGTGCCTCGGCTGCTCCTGTCACATCTAATTAACCAGCTCGCCCCCCTCCCCATCCCCGCTTAGGTGTCCATTAACAGCCCAGGTCCTGATGCTGCATATTGTGATGGAAGCTCCTAACATACCCGCCGTCAATGTGAATGATAAACAGCACTTTCAATGTAAACAAGTTTTGACTGTTACATTAACATTGAAGTGTAAGACAATCAAATGGGGGCCCAGAGAAATGCTTACTGGATAGCATTCTCCGCCCCCAGGATTTCACTCCTACTCCAATGTTCAAATATTCAACAGCGAGGTGGCGCCCCCTGCTGCTGGAATCATCTTCTAATTGTACCAAGGTTCATTCACTCGCTCCTATTTACTCCACTTCTCTTTAAGCCCCCCTAGTGCCATAGCCTGCTTGACCCCCACCCCCCCATACAAGGGTTCACACGGCCAGTGGGGAAAGTCCCTCCACATTCTCACACACGGAGGCAGCTTTGCTCCCTGGCATTTTCCCGTTAACCTGCAGGGCTTTTCAGTGCAGAATTCCCACTCAGGCTGAATGATTCGGCCATGGGGGCCAAATCCTCCACCCCCCCCCCAACCCCCGGGGCTGGTATGTGGCAGCACTTGGCCATGCTGGGATATATTAAATTATAGCTCCCGCTGGCTGAAGCATACCTCTATGGGATGCCTGCGGGGTCTCCAGGCAACGACGGGGAGCAACCCCACCCACATGCTGCGTGGCTGAGCCCGAAGCGCGCATTCTTCATGGCTCGTCTCACGCTACACCCGTGATGGGACCAGCGCCGCCAGCAGGACGCGCACTGGTCCCGAGGGTCATCGGGTCGGGATCCGTGTCGGTCGACACCACCCAGGCTTATGCTCTACCCAAAAGGAAGCCTCAGTGAAACCCCATTCTGAGATGGACCTCCCCGACCCGACAGGGACTCCATGGGACACACATGGACCGGCACTGCAGGCATTACGAGTCAGCTGACTTGGAGGCTTTGGATGGCGAATTGGCTTCTGTGGCTGGCGGCGGGGTGCACCGTATGCCGTCACGGGGCGGGGGTGGGGTGGTGCCGGCCGGTGTACCTGAGCGTGCTGTCAGGGTGCGTCTCCATGTGCGTCTCCAGGCCGTATTTGCACAAGAAGCTCTTGAAGCAGATGGGACAGGGCTGCAGCTCCCCGCCTTTGCCCCGCTCACCCGCCTGGCTCTCCTCGGACCCCTGGGGACAGGCGTGGAGGAGTTGAGATAAAGGGAGGGTAGGGGGTAGCCTGGGAATGGGGGGGGCACGGCCTGGGGGAGGGGGTACCTTTTTATGCGGGGGCTCGTCCGTGCGCTCGCCCTCATCACCTAGGCTGGGCTTCCTCTTGGCGGAAGGCCTTCGTCGCTTGGTGGGGGAGGGGGGGCTTGTGTTCAGGCCTGTGCTGGGGTCTTTGTCGTGGATCTTCATGTGCCTGTGGAGATACATGCCCTCCTTAAAACTGAGCAGGTGAATCTCTTTTAAATTGGAGGGGGGGGTGGCCTGCTCCGTTACGCGCCCCCTCCGCAGGTGGAGCCCACACACCCCTGACCACTGTGGGCCCTGGTCATGTGACCTTGGTACTCTGTGCTAAATTTAACTGGATTCATTCAAGGCACCCCAAACATCAGAATGAGAAGACGGGAGGTGGCAGGGCACGTGCACAATGTTCTGTCCCTGGGTTTATTCCAAGGTCTGTGTCTGTGTGTCTGTGTGTCTGTGTGTGTGTGTGTGTGTGGATTAGTTGCATATTACATTGTGGTGACCAAAAATAAAAATACCAAACATCTTGTATTTTGCTTACTTACAGTTAAGGTTAGGGCTGGGTAGGGGTTAAGGTCATCATGTTCTGATTAGAGTTTTCCCCATAGAAATGAAGAGTCCCCACAAAGATATAATTACAAACCTGTGTGTGTGTGTATGTGGTCACACTCCAACGCTTTGCTCTGTGACACATGAGAAGGGAGGAAAAGAGGCAGCCATATGATATGCCGAGGTGACGTCACTTTGCCATGGCTACACCATGTGACCCGACCATGTGACCCTCCAGCCATACAGATTTGCCAGTTTCGTCTCTCCCCTGCCTCTCCACCCCCCCCACCCCCGTCTCTGTCTGGTTAAAGGTCACATGCAGTGAGATGGGAGATTAAAAGAAACAAAAAGAGCATATCTCCACGGTAACACGCTGGGACACGTTGCCCCCCCCATCACCCTAAAGGGGAACAAACTGGTCTTTCTGGAAGTGCAAGCCGTATGTGTCCCTGAGCATACGTGGTAGAGCACTCGCTCGGGATTTTCGGGTGTTTCCCAGCATGTGTGAGGACAGTCAGAGAGTCAGCGGTCCACAGCTGAAGGTTACCTGTCACGCGAGGGCAGGCAAAGTGCCGGTCGCCCGTGTGCAGCCCTGATGGCCCCACCTCTCTCCGAGGACCCCGGCCTTACTCCCGCCCTGCAAGATGTCAGCGTGCTGCGATCCGGCAAACCCGGCCAACCGCAGGAGAGGCCGTCTGTCTCTGCTATCCCAGAGTGTGACACGTGGAGTGACCTGGACTGACTGGGGCTCAAAATGGGGGGGAGGGGTGTGCTCACAGATTCATCACCTCGAGAAAACCCCCAGGGCCAAAGCATGTGCTCTCAGGGATACATAAAGTGCTGCCCCCCCCCCCCCCCCCCAGCCTTCCCATACTAACCTAAACGCTGGTCTACTGCTATGCTGTGTCCTTATTCCTCCCCCATAAGTCCGACCGGCTGTAACCTGACACTTCCCACAAACAATGCCACTAAATGTCACAGCGGTGACCTGGCACACCTCGCTAATCCAAAACGCTGCTGCCGAAGCGACAGATCCTTGCTTTTCCAGCGTGTGAGAGGAAGATGGGGATCATTGGGCGTGAATTGGTGACCAAACACCCATGCGCGGGCAGATAATTTACCTCTAAATTCAGCAAGCTTTTCTTTTTTACTGTTGGGTTACTCACCTCACGCCAAAACAGCCTATGCCCTCAGGCAGGTTTCCCTACATCTCCCAAAGCGGCAGCTTGAAGGTTATTAAAGTGGTCGTGATCCTGAGTGACTGTGCACTCAGACCTACTGTAAAACGGTCATGCGGCCTTCCTTCACACTGCATCTGAAAGGCGACTCTACTTAATGAACAACAATCAGACAGACCCTGGTGTCTCCCCGGGTGGCTGGCGACCACAAACCGGCGACCATGTGGGAGGATGAGCATGGATGCAGGCGGCTTGCCGGGCCTGCGGCTGTCGACCACAGGTCCAGCGACTGTCATGACCAGAGGTCTAACATGGTCACACATGTTTGGGAACGAACTGCCCCCCCCCAGCAACAGGCACAAAGAAAACCAGCAGAGGGGGAGAGATGGGGAGACAGACAGTTACCCCCCACATCTTCACACCCCAAAACCACATGGGTGGGGGTGATGGTGGTGGTGGGGGGGGCAGAGACGGCTGTCTGTCTCCCAAAGAGGAAGAGGTTTCGAGTGTGACAGTGAGCGGCTGGGGCCCCACCCACCATCTTAGCTGCCCCCACTCCGCTCCAGCAGTCCACCACTGCCCAAACTGGTCCGCCCATGGGTTTTGAGGAGAGTAGGAAACAGCAGGCTATCAGCTCCTGTTGCGGAGCTCCACCTAAAAGTCCCCGGCGACTCCCCCCCCAGACACTGCCTGTAAACCCCCCCCCCGGTTTCCCACCCATCCTCCAGCCCACATGACCCCACCCTGCATTTATCTCTCCTGAGCACCCTCCACCCGCCTCCCCAGGCGATCTGGCTCGCCAGCGGCTCCGTGACAGATGCCAACTGCGGCCTGTCGCCCCCTGTCCCCCGCCCTCGGCCAAACTCCCATCTCCTCTCCTTGGTTACCACGTGGCAACGGCGGTGGCTCTGCGCACCATGTCGTGGGGATAAACAAACGACTTCCATGGGCTTCCTGCCTCCTCGGCTATCAGCCCGCCCCACCCACATCCTGGCACGAACACGTCCCCCCC
>JAODLC010000085.1:14119018-14131518 GCA_026781145.1 Hippopotamyrus pictus | reverse complement strand
GGTGTGAAAAACTTGTTGCATCTTTCCCAAGAAGACTCATGGCTGTATTAGCTCAAAAGGGTGCTTCTACTAAATACAGAGCAAAGGGTCTGAATACTTAGGACCATATGATATTTCAGTTTTTCTTTTTTAATAAATCTGCAACAATTTCAAATTTTTTATTTTTTTTTTGTCTGTCAATATGGGGTACTGTGTGTACATTAATGACGGGGAATTTTTATTTTTTTATTTTTTTTAAAAATAATTTTAGCAAATGGCTGCAATATAACAAAGAGTGAAAAATTGAAGGGGGTTTGAATACTTTCTGTACCCTGTGTATGTGTGTGTGTATGTATAAAATATATGTTTAAATGCACTCTCTAGGTGATAAAATATAGCGTGGTGCAGAGCAGGATTGGTTAAACTGCTGGTCAGCATGGCTATACGTGTAGCCGAGTCTCTTTGTGTTACTTCTGTGTGTGACCAGTGCTTTAACTCAGTGTTTCTCAACCTGGTCCATGTTTTTGCTCTCTCCCAGCTTCCTGCCAGACAATCTGCATTTTAGATCCCTTCCAGCTCCCGGTAAGGGAGCAAAAACCATAGATTGTCTGGGGTCCTCAAGGACCTGGTTGAGAAACACTGCTGTAACTAGCCTACTATCTCCTGCCTGCACTCTCGAATGTGTCCTTAAGCCACCACTAGAGGGCTCACTACATTGCATAAGAGTGAAAATGCCCTTGGTTTATTGGTACAGCTGGTTACACTGTAAACCGAGCAGCGCCCCTGACCCGGCGTCACCTGGAACATTCCGGCGCATGGGCACGATGCCTGACTTATGCTCCTCACACCAAATGGCAGCTGTGGTTCTGGCTCCCAGCCTCAGGTTCTGCAGAACCGGTACTCCAGATTTTCTGTGACAAGTGCAAGGTTCCCCGAATAGATTTTAAAAAAGCGAAATGTAGCTGTCATGATTCACTACTGGTCCTGTTAATAAAATAAGCCTGACATGATTAGGTGTATTATTAATCACAGTACTGGCATCCCAGCCAGGGCCTCCCCACTTATTCCTGTGCTATGCTTTAGGCTCACCACAGCTGATAATTGGTCATGAAAAATGGATGAATAGATGTATCTAGTCTCAATCCCAGCCATGGCAATATCTGTGCCATATGCATGTTCTCCTCCAGAGGTGAATAGATCAGGTCAAGAAAGTAAAAATCCAGACCAGGATTTTGTGTCAACCAACCAGATGAGTATAAAGAATCACAGTCACAGAGTACTCAGCTGGTTGGCTGAAACAAAACTTTGGCCTGCATTTTTACTTTTCGGACCTCAACTCTTCACCTCTGTTCTCCTCACGTCCGGATGTGCCTCCTTCCAGAATCCTGCAGCTCAGGTGAATCAGCGTCACTAAACTGTGAATGCTTGTCCGCCTGATATGAACTGCAGCCCCACCTACAGAATCCTGCTTGTCACTGGCCACAGGGTCCCCGCCCTGGCAAATGGTGTCTCAAAATTTTTTCCCCGCAGTCATCCTCTAATGCGTTGTTAGCTATCCCCCCATCCTGGCCCCTTTCAAACCTAGAAATTGAGAATTTTTCTCCAGCAATGTTTTTGCACTAAAAACCTGACACACAGCACTGGCCAGCTATCTGTCCCAGTCTTTACCTATTTACAATTTAACAAGTTTAAATTGCACTACATTTTACATTGCATATGTCTGCGTATTTATTATGACAATTGTAATTGTATTCATTTTGTTCCTGCACATGCACTTTATACTTGCAGTACTTCTGATTTGTGTTTTGTGTTCATTTGTGTTTAGCTGAAAGACATATAGAGTGAGACTGGCATTTCATAGTGGAACTTTCTGTTTACTGGGCACAAATAAATGCTTATATCTTGAATAATTAATACAGCAGGTAAAAGGTTTGTAGACTGGCCAAGCACACATCAAACTCACAACATGCCTTGCATTTGGTGTCGTATATTCTCAGGGAATGACATCAGATGCAGCAGAGGTTGGGGGTGCAGGATGCGTGCTGCCTGTGTACTCCAGCTGAGCTTCAGAACAGCTCTCGCACACCCCACATGGCCTGTTAGGGTAACACGAGGAATTTTAATACAACCGGCGAGCTAACAGGCAGAACCATGTGGTCGTTAGTCAAGGTCACATTCAGGAGGGGATTAACCCCATATACAGTCTATGAGGCATGGTGACAGTTACATCGTAAGCCACCTGAGCATCAGAGCAACATATGGAGGACATAACTGACTCTTGGAACTGGTGGGCCCTAGGCAGGAAATCCCAAGGGGTCCTCCAATCCCACTCCCTAAATTTATTACCATTATGTCTAAATTAATAATATCAACAAAGAAAAGTTAATGACCACAAGTCCTTTATTTTCACTTTTGTGAAAAACAGAATGCTCAGTTTTTGTCATTGTAATATACTACGCCATCCGCCGCCCCCATATTGACTGCCCTGCCGATCCTCTCGTTGTGCCTCTGACAGAGGGCTGCAGACGGCAGGGATTTGCCGCACTGGGACGGCCATCTTTCTGAGAGCTGTGACAAGGCAGGGGGAGAGACAAGCATGCTTTCTTTTGCCTATGCTTTGCTCCAGGTGCTGCAGAAGGATGGCAGCAGTACTGGTCAACGTGTTAGACGACATAGGCGATCGCCTAGGGTGCTGTCTTCTGAGGGTGCACCGAATTAGCAAGCCAGTGAAGCTGGCACCACATATATGTCACGGACAACGTGACGTGGCACATGGAATGCACCTCCGGCTCCCCCATGAGACTTGACCCTCTCCCTCCATCTAAAGGGTTTGGTTTGGAGCAACATTTCAAAATGGCTGTGCTCCAGTACTAAAAAAGCAGAGCGTTCTCACTGCATCGCGAGGAAAAGCATGTGAATCAAAAAGCCCAAGAGGAAGTGGAACGGACAGGACCCTCAAAGACGGCGGCGTGCCGGAGCCACTGCCGTCTGACGTCGCTTCCGTTTCTTTAAAATCTCACTTCGGGCCCTTTTTCCAGCAGCAGACGTTACGCAATCGCGGGGGATGCTTCCCCTTACAGCCTGGGCGCCGTTTGCAGCCTCATGGCCACATCCTTCTGCAGAGGAGCCCTTTAAATTGCACTTTTTCACTGAAAAGAGGGCCAGAAAGGAGCCTAATCGCCTACGAACGAGGTGCTGATGACAAAAATAGAGTAAAAGGTGACCTTTGCTAAGCAGGGCACCAGACAGCCTCATTTTAGGCCGTAGAAGAAATTTGGAGAAACCAACATGGCCGAGATTACCTGTAGCTTGGCCCCTGCTCCTGACAGCAATCTGCTTTAATCACTCTGGATTAGTAACGGCACGTGTCTGCTGTCAGTGGGAGCCAGGCGACGTTTTCCAGGGTCGATACGGAACTTCCTGCTCCATTTCCACCCCTCAAATACACAAAGGCCTTCCAGAGCTTGAGGAACAAGAACAGGACCTCATGAGACCTATAATGGAATACAAAGCAGGGGAACGCATCATATCAGATAAGGGCTCTATACACCTTCTCGCATCTTTGCATTATGGTGAAACACAGCTCTCTTTTATCAGTCCGTCTCAAAGAGAGTATGATATATGCTGCTGTCATTAAGCACTCACCCAAGAGGAGCCTTTATAGGAAGTTATACGAGTCACTAACAGCTCTCCCAGGATTAGCTGGGTGGACATACGGCCCTTTGTTTAAGTGCTGGGCTTATACCTTGTGTGTTTTTTAGCTGTGGCCTGCTGCTGGTCCTTACACACAGCAACAGCAGTGTTTACATGCTGTTATTTGTGTTTACGCCTGTAGGAGCACCTGAAGAGCATTAAGAATCACAGGGTTGTCGTTTTGAGAAAATGCTGAACTGTCTTACAGTTTAAAGCATGGCACATGCATGCCGTTCAGTTAGCTTTTCTGGTCTCTCAATACTGTGGGAAACGTAAGTGGTGTTTTCTGCAAATAAAGCACCCTAAACACCCTAAATAAATGATGTAATAATGGATTTTTGCATTAATGATGTAATAATGGATTTTTGCATTAATTGTCAAATGTCGTGTTATATAAAAAAGAACTGAACACCTAAGAAAATTGTATGAAAGGGCAACCAGTTGGCTGTGAAAGCCAGCTGTAAATTGGATTGGTTCTGTAGTAAATGGGCAAAGGGGCACTTGTAGGTTGGGGCTCTGCTCTGTAGGCCACAGTCCCTGGTATCCAGTTCTGACTACCCCAACAAGAGGGTAGCTAGGTGGTGTTCAGGGGTGGGCTGGCAAAAAAAGCAGCCTGGGAATCTGCTATCAAGCAGCCACCGATTTGAGGGGGGTGTGGTGGTGGTATATTTTGCCATCAACTGGGGGGGTCCACTTGGAATATTTTGTCCTGGCCTGAGGGGGAGTCGCCCTCGGTATACTTTGTCAATCAAACTCATATAGGCTAAATAAGGCCAGCATTGGGGAAAAAACCCCAAACCTCACAAGACCGACGCATCAGGAAAATTCCCAAACTTCCTGAAGGCCAATCTGTGCGTGGTGGTACTCCTCAGATCATTTGCAGAGCCTCCACCCCTAGCTAACAGCGGAGCCAGGGAGTGGGCCACTTTGCGGAGACCGTCAAGGCTTCTTGACAATGCTTGGGGGAGGGCAGAGCCAGGTGGTTTTCGCGTTTAAGGACATCTGATGGGTTTCTGCTGCAGAACGTCGTGCATCTGCCAGTACGGCCCCCAACCCACTCACTTCCTCACCTGCAAAACAGGAACCTGCAGAAAAGGGGCCCATGCGGGCGGCGGGGTGGGTGCGTGGGGGGGGGGATCAGGCAACTCACAGGCAGAACATGGCTCCACGGAGACACAGGGCCCTCTCCGATGCTCCGATAACATCACCTGCGATCTCGCTATGCTGATTACTATCAGTTTGTACCTGTATCCTGTGCCTCGCCTTAGCCACCGAAGCGTTGAGGTTCAGGGGCCTGTCGGATGATGTAATGATGCAGCTTCCCGCAGTCATCCTCTAATGCGCTGTTAGCTAACCCCCCCCCCCGGCCCCTTCCAAACCTCAGGCTCTAGTTTATGTAAAAGACTATAGATCCTCTCATTGCTTAAGCATCAAATATAGGTTTTAAAGAGCAAAGTGTTTTCTACTGCAGCATGTCTCCAAAACTGTTTTCTCGAAGAGGTCACCTCCCCCACATGCGCTAGCCTCTGCAGCTCTCCCTCCCAACCACCACACATTTATCCGGCACCTTCTGCAGTCCCTTCTTGTCACAGTCAGCTGTCTGCACAAAAGCCTGGAGTCAACAAAGGCAGGGGAAAAAAGGTCACTAATGTCTAATCTAATTCTCCAGGTGCTCCTCTTGGGATAGTGGGTCAGAGCAATGAGAATTATCTGCCGTTATGCTGTGATGAGATCCTGCCTATAGGGGGCACTGTTGCGCCACAAACCAGAGGAGACCGAAAATTGCCCAGTAGAATCAGAATCAGAAGCGGCGAGTTTATCCCAGGTCATGGTGCCGGTGTGAAGGTGAGGTGTCACCCAGGGGTGCGTTTCCCAAAAGCTCCCGTTAGCAACTTACGTAGTTGGACTCATTCAGTTGCATGGCTTCAACTATGTAAGTTGCTAATGTAGTTAGCAACCATGCTTTTGGGAAACGTACCCCAGGATGGTACGGAAGGTCTCCACCTCGTGATTCCTACACAGTGACGTTCCTCAGCCGGACGGCAGGCCGGCATGGCGGGGAGTGACCCACCAGGGGCACAGTGCGAGACTTTTCATCATCTGTCATCCGTCTCAGGCTTAACACGAACCAAACTGATCAAGAACAAAAAGGCTACTGAGGTTCTGTTGCGTCTTTATTGAAAGAGCGGCAGGTGTGAAAAAGCAGAAATTCCTCCATCACCGTATGTTACAATAATCAGGGCTGAATCTACTTTCTCAGGGGGCGCAGGCCAACTTATACTTGGGAGGTCCCCTCACCAAGAATATTGATGATCATTTCATTTCCTCCGTAGCCAAGTAGCTCGTGGTCCTTGCCTATTCAGCTTATAACTAAAGCTGGCCATGTTTCTGCCTGCACATAAACATTTTAATTTCATGTATTTGATTTTATTTTTTATTATTTTATTATATATTTACATATTTTATTTTTTATGATACTATATTATTATATTTATATTATTATATTATGTTATATATTTTGGTCTGGGTCCCTTTGTGCCAGTCGGGCCTTAGGCAGCTACCTAGTTTGCCTCTGCCTAGATCAGGCCCTGATAATAATTACCTTTAAGAATGTCTGACCTTTGCTATGTTTGCAAGGCATTGTGGGTAAGAGTATCTTTGACTAATTTGTTGCTCTGGGTAACTCATTGAGCACTGTGGTCTCCCAAGGCTGTGTGTTCACTTCCTACGCCTGGCTCCGTGTGTGGAGTTTGAACGGCCTTACTCTGGATACTCTGGTTTCCCCCCCAAAACCCAAAATATCTGGGATATGCTCACCATGACCTTTTGCCGGAGAAGCAGTTATAGAAGATGGATAGACAATAATAATGGATAGGTAATTATATAAGGAGCCTATAAAGAATTTTTTGACACATAATTTAAGTATGACCATAAAGTTGTTACTACACACTGAATAAATTAGGCATTTATGAGAGATGGGTGAGATCCCTTGGGAGCACAGTAAGTATAGCATGCCTCCTGCTGGCCAACACCATGCACTGCACCTATATAGCTTGTTCAAAAATGTCTATCTCCACCCATCTGGTTTTGTGGCCTAAATACTTAAGCTTCATGATACATAAATTTTAGGAAAATACAGACTCTGCATGTCCTTGCTTGTCAAACTTATAAATCATGTGGATATCTTCATAATTGATTTCTTTTCACATGAAGGTATAGGTGGCACAGGTATAGGTGGCACAGTGGTTAGCACTGCTGTCTCATAGCAAGATGGTCCTGGGTTCAGTCCTGGGTCCTTCCTGTGTGGAGTTTGCACGCACTCCCTGTTTTTGCCGGGGGCTCCAGTTTCCCCCCACGTTCCGAAAGGATAGGTTGATTGGTGAGTCTAAATTGGCCCTGTGAGTGTGTGCGCCCTGTTGTGTGTAGGTGACTGCCCAGGGTTGGTTCCTGCCTGCGCCCATTGCTCCTGGGATAGGCTCCGTTTCCCCCCGCATCCCAAGTTGGGATTAAGTGGTTTCAGAAAATGGACAGATGGATGTAATTTTATATATGTGGTGTATTATATCATCACCTGCAAAAGTATAAATGTATAAATCACATCCTTTTCATAGTTGCCTATAAAATAGATCGTACAGGTTAATATGTCCTCCAGCTGAGAATGCCGAGGCTTTGATGAAATATTCCCTCTTTTTTTCCCACAATCCCCTGCAGTGCGCCAACAGAAGCCCGCTGATGTGCGGAGTCGACAGGCTCCCAGCATGCTCTTGTGAATGCCGGCAGATTGGAAACAGTTGATGGCTCACAGAGGTGCCGCTTCCCTGGCGGATGCTGTTAGACTCCTGGGAAGAAGGCAGCGGTGGGGGGAGGGGGGTTCAGAGTTTTGTGAGGAAATGGACAAAGGCTTATCTGTGTCTATGCCTGAAGGAAACTGGTTACCAGTATAGTAGGGAACTGGAGGGCTTAATTGTCCATAACCCACCCTGTACCCTTGTATCAGAGACAGTTTTAAAAAAGGAACATGTCACTGGTGGTGACCTCACTTCAGCATCTAAGGGTTGTGGACATGCATCTCCAGTCAGGCCCGTGTCCTTGGTGGGGAATCAAATCCACAACCATGGAGGTGGGAGGCCATTGTGCTTTCTTGCAATTAAAACAACAATAAAAGGATTAAGATACCATTCACTCATCATCCATCCATCCATCCATCCATCCATCCATCTATTTTCTGTAGTACTTCCCAGGAACTAGAGGACAGGGAAGGGACTCCCTGGCTCAGACGCCAGTCCATTTTTGTGATCATAATTCAGAACACTAAAATGTGGCAGCCAGAGCCGGCCATGGCCAGCTGCAGGACAGCAGAACCCTGTGCACCGCAGTGCCAACAGCTTCTCCAGGACCCAGTCACTGTGGGAGGTCTCTGAGGAATTGAGAACGCACTCCGAGCGGCTGGAAGTGGGTCAGCGCTGACGCCAAGCATGCAGATCGGGTATGTGACGGCAGCTGCTGGAGATGGCCAGGGAGCAGGGTGGAGAGAGAGGGAGAGGAGAAAGAGAGCAAAAGAGAGGGGGAGGAGAGGGATGGAGAAAGAGAGTGAGAGAGATAGAGATAAAGATACAGAGTGGAAGAGAGAGGGTGAAAAGGATAAAGAGAGAGGGATGGGAGAGAAAGGATGGGAGAGGGAGAGAGGGATGGAGAAAGACAACAAGAAAGAGGGAGTTAGGGGTGAGAGAGAGAAGAGAAAGAAAGGAAGAGAGGGGGGAGAGAGGGTGAAAGGGAGAGAGAGAGATAGAATTAGGGAGAAAGAGAGGGTGTGAGAGGGGGAGGGAAAGCGAAAAAGATAGAGAGAGAGAGGGTGGGAGAAAAAGAGAGAGAATGAGAGGGAGAGAGAGGTTCCTGGCCGGTCCTCTCTTCTCCAAGATGGCGCCTCCAAGTCCCACTGCCTGATCAATTGCTTCTCATTTAGTTTTATCCCAGAACGCTACAACTAATTAATGTCGCACGTAAAATTCCAGCTGAGCTGAAATAATTGAGTGCGTTTTGCATATTCCTGTCGCCGGCCCCCAGCCACGTGGCATCAGTCCATGTCTCCGAGACAGAATCATTAAAATTTACAGGAAGTTCAGATGACTCCCCCATTGCCATTGGAGACGCCAGACTTCTTAGCTGCCACTGAAAGCTGCTGCCCATAACCCAAGTGACTAGAACCAGTTGTATAAACAGATGATGATTAGACACGGGAGTGAACACTACAAATCGGACATTTTTAAATGAATTCACGACAAGGCACCTACATTTGGGGCTGGTCCACTCCCACAGCCTAGGTCAGTGTTTCCCAATCTGGTCCTCAGTGACCCAATGTGGGTCACCCAGGACCAAGGAGGGAGCAAAAATGTGGATTGTCTGGCAAGGAGCTGGGAGGGAGGAAAAACATGGACCATTCTATTATTCATTTTTAGACAGTCTATTCTCCCAGCCTTCTGTCTCCCCTCCCCCCTGGGACATATCATACAGCCTAAACTGCCTTCACAGGTATTAAATGTGAATCTGTGGTACCTCATACAGTAGACTGTAGAAGCAAAGCTGTGGAAAATTCACAGGGTAGACCTTAAAGGCAAACATCTGCTTAGTTTATATGGCAGACCTTAAACGTGAAGCTGTATGTGGTCTTTTCAAATGGCAGACATTAAACATGAAACTGTATTCTTTTCATACAGTGGACCATAAACGTGAAGCTGTGATGATTTCATACAGCAGACCTTAAAGGTGAAGCTGTGGTTTTCTCCCCATGGCAGACCTTAACAGTGAAGCTGTATGTGGGCTCTTCATATGGCAGACATTAAAGATGAAGCCATAGTCATTTAATTCAGCAGACCTTAAAGCTGAAGTTGCGTTCAAATCATATGACTGGACTTAAAGGTGAAGCTGTGGTCATTTCATAAGGCAGACGTTAAAAGTGAAGCTGTGGTTGTTTTATACAGCAGACATTAAAGGTGAAGCTGTGGGTATTTCACACAGCAGACATTAGCCGTGAAGCTGTGATTATTAGCTACATGTGGTACATCCTGAAACAGACACCCACAGTTCCTCCTGAAGTGAGTCTTCTCTAGAAGGCTCCCCCGCTCCTCCCACGCCTACGGTGATACCGTGGTGAAGTCTAGCTCGATTAATGGTGAACGTCTCTCCCCCTCTGTCAGAGCACTGACAGTTTCCCTCCCAGACAAAGCAGACCTTTACGAGTGCTGCAGAAGTGTGTCAGCACATTCAGCCGTGTCCTGAACATTTATAGACTAGGAGGACTTTTTCGACCACTATTTATGTGTGTGTGTGTGTGTTTGTGAGTCTCTGCCATTGAGAAAATCAGTGGAGAAAGGGCCATTATTCAACGACAGACCTGAAAGTAGAATACTTATATTGTTCTTCAAATGTAAAAAATGAGTCCTTGACATTAGGTTCAGTTCATTTGTGAAAACGAACGAAACGGGCCTGACACCAGCATTGTGGGAGGTGGCCATGGCATGTGTCCGGGATGGACTGAACCGGCGTACCATGGAGGATGGGCAGTGAAGGGAATGATGGAGAAAGAGTGTGACAATGAATGAAAACAGGCACGGAAAACATATTAACCCCACTGATTTGTTCCAGACCATCAGGATGCTAAATGGCTGGCGGGGGGGGCTTGCTCACAGATGTGCACAGCTGGAGGCAGCAGCTCTGGTACCAGCAGTGCAGTCAGACCCCAAGCTCTTTCTGCTTACCTGTAGTAGTCACACTGATCCACCTAGGAGACCCATCTCAGCTTGCAGGCACTGTTTTCCTCAACATGCAAATTGCGCTGATCATGTGACTCATAGTCATGGGTATAGACAGGAAGTCCAAAAACGTCCATAATCTTTTCATTTTTTTGCAAAGTAACCAATTAAATCATATTTAGATGCAAAAAAAGGTTATGCTTCAGTTATTTGCAATGCAAATAATTGAATGATTACAGTCAGCTGATTGGATATTTTGCTACTCAGTCAGGCCTGATTTGAGCCAGCAGTAAGGGTATGGACACAGGTCCTACAGGCATGTTGGACCATGATCTGACCTCCCAAAGAATTCTGGGAAAAAAAAGTTGTAGTGCTGGATTTTGGAACCTGGTAATGCTCAGGGGTTCCACTGAACCACATTTGGAGTGCGAATGGAGATTATTTGGGACAGCAGTGAATCCTACCAGGAGTGGCTGTCCTGCCAAAATCTGTGAAATAGCTCAGGAACTAGCAGAGAATCCTAAACACAACATTCAGGGATCTGCCCCCCCTGCTGAGGTCGGTGTTCCGGTAGAAGCTGGAAATGTTGCAGAGCAGAGAGACAAAAACCACAGCTCGTCAAAGAGAATGTGATTGCTGCTCTCAAGCTCACCAAAATCATCAAAAAGATCCTCCGCAATTCTGGAAGGGTCTATGAACATATCAGTCAAAGTGGATCTTTTTGGCTTGATACCAAAGCATTCCACAAGAGTCCACCTGTCAGTCCATAATTGAAAGACATGGGCCATTTGATCCAAAGGCAATGATCAAAAGCATAGTAGCAGGTCTACCCCTGAGTGGTTAAAGAATGAGAAGAATATGGTTTGGACCAATGTAATCCATATCAAAAACCATCATGTTATGGCAAGACATGACAGATGAAGTTAATCTTCACAGACCAGTATCGCTGGGTCTGGGGGAGAGATGAAGTCACTGAGGTGAAGCAGTAAACTGTGGAAGGATTCCTCCAGGGATCAGTGAGGGACAGGTCAATAAGTACAGCAAAGCCCCCAGCCAGTTATTTTAACAAAAAAGCCCTGTAACGCCTTATCCAGCGTAAGAGTGGAATACTTTTTCTCACGGGGTACTGGGACTTGTGTAACTTTCCTTGCCAAATAACGGATGCCAGTCTTAAAGGTTCATGTTCCCTATAATTTACCATTTAATTCTGGCTGTAAGTACAGTAACTTTGAGCATCACGAATATGCAAACCATCTGAAAATCTTTGACGCTGGGGTGTGTGTGTCTTTATATAGTGCTTGACTTTTGTTAGTCAGCAGGGAACGCCGATGTCCCTCTTCAGAATGAGACACATTCTCAGACACAGAAATTTCACCACCTTTCTGACACTTTTGTTCCTGTTTGTTCAGCAATTTTGCAGCCAGGGGCCTAAAGAGCCTGTGTTTGTTTTTGCCATCAAACAAAAGTGAGCAGCAACTGGGACCATATGTCCTGGCTTTCAGATCCGACATGAGGCTGAATGAGGTGCCTTTCCGCGACGATCTCACTGTGTTACGTCCAGTTGGGGGGGGGGGGTAATTATCCAAATGATCAGAAAGACCAACTCGGACTGAATGAACGGTTAACATGTTTTGATGAGATAGTGGTCAGTAATGCTGGGAAATACCCAATCCTTGTTTATGGCTGTGTGTGTGTGTGTGTGTGTGTGTGTATGTGTGTGTGTATGGATTATGTTCATATTACATTGTGGAACCAAATAATCCCCACAATGTAATAAAAACCTGCTATTTTGACATTGTGGGGACTATTTTCAGGTCCCCACAAATATCTGTGAATGCAATCAAAAACACTAAAAATGCCTTTGTTTGGTTAATTATGGTTAAGGTTAGGGCTGGGTTGGGGTTAAGGTTGGGATTTTCCCCATAGATATGAATGGAGAGTCCCCACAAAGATATAATTACAAACCTGTGTGTGTGTGTGTTTGGGGGTTGTGCGTGTTTATGTGTCTTTGGGGGGTGTGCGTGTGTGTGTATGGGGGGGGTTGTGTGTATGTGTTAGGGGGGTTATGCGTGTTTATGT
>JAODLC010000085.1:14098810-14118918 GCA_026781145.1 Hippopotamyrus pictus | reverse complement strand
TGGGGGGTGTTCGTGTTCGTGTGTGTGTGTGTTGGGGGGTGTTCGTGTTCGTGTGTGTTGGGGGGTGTTCGTGTGTGTGTGTGTGTGTGTGTGTGTGTGCTGAAGTTGCTCTTTAGTCATAACAGCGTCATGACATGTAACATGTGGGTATGAATATTCATCACATGTTTTGGAATGTGGTGGCCTGAAATAAGAATCAAGTTCTCCTCAAACCCCTCCCAGAAGAAAAATAGTCACCTCACTTTTGAGGATGGAGGTAACTATAGTGTAGACTGGGGTAAATTACTGACAGAAACCTTCCCTTTTCACCAGCATAGAGAGCGGCGGACTAACGGATCTGAGATTCCTAAGCTGACATCAGTGTGAACACTCAGGTGTTACCGATGTTTCCTGGGGTGGGGCCCCTGATGTTTGCCAGCCTATGTGTTAATCTGCCCCTGAACGTTTACCCAAGCCTTGCTGCCCCCCCCCAACCCTGCGTGAGACTTTTTGCTCATCTTATTGTCCGCCTCTATTCCCAAATGTAAACAGTATGAAGCGTCTCTAAGCAGCACTGTAGGAGCCAGGTTTCCATAGCGGCGAGAGGGCTCATTCTGACATTCAGCATACTTCACGCACTGTATATTTAGCTGCCTGAGTAAGTCTCTGGCCAGTGTGTTGTTTTCTGGCATGGTAATTATGTGAGGCGTGGGTGACTTCATTGGACTCCCTGTCCTCTTATTTATCGCAGTGTCTTCAGTTTAAGCACCTCGTGGTCCACTATTGCTCTCCCCTAAAGCACCATCCTCAGCCACTGCAAGGCAGTAAATTATTAGAGAGCCGTAAATAGGTCCCTAATTCACTAAATGGTGGTGTGTTGTAGGGCGGTGGAGGTTTAGTGTCAAGCAGCTGGTCTGGTGGAACTCACATGGAGAGCGGCTGGGCTGGCTTGAAGCAAGGTCTGCTTCACCCCATACCCTCAAGTCCAATGGGGATTGGCTCCTCCCATATTTGACTCCTCCTACCACCCTCACCCTTCCTGATTTGTCACGGCCTAAGTCAAGCCTCACCCCTTTCTCCAGCCCCCACCACGGCATTGGCTATGACAAAAACCTCCCCAATGTCTCTTAATGAAGAATTGAGATCTGGAATTCTTGTCCGTGTGACATGTGGGTGGTGCCATTTTAAGGCAAAAAAACCAAACAAACAGCAACCCTCACTGCTCCTATGTGCAAAAACACCCCACTGGGGGAGTCACGGGTGGGGGGGGGGGAGCGTGTCACAGAGCCGTATGCAACGGCAGGCGAGTCGCATGTCCCATTCCCGAATCGCGTTTTCTCCCCACGCTACCTGCTGTGTCTCCATGGCGTCCTCGTTCTGAAACGCCAGCAGTAACAGATTTGCTCCTGCCTCAAAGGACCTAAAAATATTGCATTCCAGTTTTCCAGTTAAAATAATACAGATTTTAGCTCCCTGTAACTTAATATAAGCTTCTGCTTGGAGGACGCGGGCGGCTGGGCTGAGATAAATGACACCATTGTATGAAAAACAGATAAACGTATTAAGAATGCAGGGAAAGGCTTTTGAAGCACCCACCTTAAATGAAGACTGTATCTGGGAAAAAGGGAGCAAATTAGCCCCTGTTAATCTGCTACATGACAAATGGAGCTATTATGTTCCTGAAGGCTTTCTGCAAAGCCGATACATCGACCTGGGGAAAATATCTGCCTTAATTGCCCGCTGGAATATAAAAAAAAAAATTGCTACAATAAAAACACAAGTACACTGACAAAATTTTAATTAATAAATATAGTTTTAGATGTTGGTGACTGGGGCTATATTATTGTGCAAAAAGGAAGACTGCCTTATACAGAGGGAGAGCAAGAGAGAGACTAAGCAGAATAGGATTCTGGGTATGGTCCATGCGGATACACCATGACCAAGAAAGCAAGACAAAATAGTGAGCCTCACTTCAGACAGAATCTCACATCTGAATGTTGTGAGTTTTCATTCAGGATTTGATCTCCATAAATTTTGGGAAGTGTGACTTCATCCTTCCCCCAGACCCTGCGATCCATTGTAACTCAGCTCTCCCTGAACTGGCCTAGTGATGTACGTCTTGCTTTAACACAATTTACGGGGCCATTTGTCAGCTGCGGGGACATTTTAAAGGCTCTGCGGATATTCCCACTACGTCTCTTTATTGATGTATCTATTAGTATTGTGATCTCTGGGAACTGATGACAGGATGTGACATGGCTGGATGGGAAGCGGCTGAGAACTGCACATCACATTCATGAAGACGTGAATCTCATTCTGCCATGCTCAACACCACCGAATTAACATCACTTCAATTCTAATCCCTCTGGATCACCCGTGGACGGCCGCTATCCGACAGAGGCCTCTTAAATTCATCCTTTTCTGCTTTCATCGCCCGGCTACTCTTGTTCTGAAAGCGACCTGTGGGCGGCGCTGTAAGGTGTGAAATTTCACATTCGGCTTGTTTCCTGAGGTGTGAGTTTTTTTAAGGTTACCGCGGGGACATGGGTACCATAGCGATCATGAATGCGGATTTACTGTCAAAAAAAATGCTGATCCAAATGGCAGGAGGAATCTTACTACAGTACCCACAAGAAGGATAGAATCAGTTTCCTTAGGTACATAAACCTCCAGACAGAGTAAACTGCTTTGGATAAACACACACTAATATACTATAATAATAAACTATAAACTATAATAATACTTATGGGCTTAGAATATTGAGTTCCGATATTAAAGGAGATTATTCAGCATTGTATTATATTTTGGAGATGATAAAGAGGAGCTTCACTCTTTCTCGGGAAGAAGAATCAGATACACTGGGCTTTGAAGGTTAATTTGAGTCAGCTGTCCCTCTTATAAGATTATTAATTGGCACATTCTCTCCAGTGTAATAATTATGAGAAGATGCAGCATGTCCCTCCCTGGATTGGCTCCCAGACACATCTGCCTCAAACCGCTCCATGTTTATGTCATCAAAATTTCCCTGCATAGACACTTTGGGTTGTCTTGACCCCTTTCTGTCCCTGTAAACCCTAATAAAACGTTCTGTCCTTGCCCATCCCCATGTCTTGTGGCCACATTCGTCGTCACAAGTGAAGTGTGTCTTTTAGGAATTACTGAGACTGAGAAAACATACATACATTTGTGCTATATGGATTTCTGAGATGGGAAACACAAGTAAAAATATACACACATGTACATGGCGATGCTGTGAGATGCTGCATCTGTAAGGATGGCCAATCGATCTGGGCAACTGGGAAAAAGTTACGTACTGTAATGGGGATTTTATAAAAGCTTGGCTTTGCACTGCAGGAAGTTGGAAACACTCCCCAAAGCTCTTACTTTCCTCCAAAAGCAGTAAGAGTCCATTCTCTGCCTTTCAGACATCCTAAATGATCACAGATGAATGGTAATTAACCAATTACTGGTTTATCACCAAACGCAGTACCACCTACCGGTGAGTGAAAGGTTTTACCGCCCCTTGGCCATCTGCATCCCCACCAGCTCTAACACACTCCATAGAAGAGCATGACTCCTTCCTGGGATTAAGACCACAGGCAGGTAGGGAACATTCTAGAGTAGGGGTAGCCAATCTTATCTGCAAAGGGTCAGTGTATATGTAGGTTTTTGGGGCAACCTTTAGATCAGCTGTTCAAACCGAGGTGTGAGGAGTCTCAATAAATAATAAGTCATCAAATCAGTCCACTATTTAGTAATCTAATTAGGGCATTGCATTGAAAACTCACATACACAGCAGCCTTTCTGGATAAGATTGGCCACCCCTGTTCCAGATGAATCTACAATTCTTGCCCCATCTCCACATGTCAAACGGCAAATTCTCACAATTAAGATGATCAAGTACTTGTATCTAATTCATCTGTCGAATAATTAAAAGCCGTTAGATCATTAACGGTGGCAATTAGGCAGATTTCCCACAGCTCTGAGTGCCACGAGGCAGGACGGCAGGAGGTGGGCTCTCTGGGGATGGGGGAGATGTCACAAGAAATCTTAATTATGACTCCCAAAATAAAAGAGAATCTCTGGTGACAAACAAAGTGGACTTTCCATCCTGGACATTGTCTCATTTGGATCAGCTGAGGCAATATTGAGGCATGATGGGAAATAGCCCTTGTACACAGCGCACTGCCTGTGTTCATCCTTTAACAGCTCAGGCATCAGGGGTCGAGTTCTGAAACACTCTTTTAATGTACCTCCTGAGCAGGGGCGGATTAAGGTGTACAGAGGCCCCTAGGCTACAGTAGTCTGTGGGCTCCCCAACCCCGCCCCCTTATATTTTTTACTGGCCAATGGGGGCCCCCTTGTAGGCTGGCACATGTGGGGCCCCTAGGCTTAAGCCATATCTAGCCTGTGCGTTAATCCGCCCCTGCTCCTGAGAGACCAAAGAGAGATGCTCCCACGGAGGTATCATTTTTGATGTCTGATTCCACAATACGGCAGGATCGGACAACCTGTATTGACGGTGTCTCTCTTAGTTCCTGCAGATGAATCCCTCATCTCACATCCCTCTACCGTGCCTGCGATCATTGGGTAATGAGCTCATGGATGAATGGCGAGCTAATGTCTCAGAACCCCCGCACCATGAATAATTGAAGCTGCTTTTCTTTTGTTGCTACGTTTAATCCGGTTTTCTCATTCCTCAGACGGGTAAGGCGGGGAGGGTTTGATAACTATGCTTTAGAAGTCCGGGGAGGATCAGAGAGGATGTGACTTGCGGGAGCGGTAACCAGCTTCCCTGATCTGCGTGCGATCCACATGAATACATTTATAATAAAATTTTGGGTGCCATCTTATTGGCTGCTGAACGCCCTTAGCCCCCAGTTGCTCTAGGGGCAGTCTGACTCTGTTTTCAATAGTACATCACTTCGGATAAAAGTGCCTGCTAAAAAAAATAAATCGTAAAACCTGTAGCTGGTTAAGCAGGCTGAATAACAGTTCCCTTAAAATCCTGAATGTTTTTCAGATGGGATTTTGCTACACTCCTGCATGAATGTGGTCTGGTCATTTTGATGCTGAAGCTTAATTGTTGTTGGTTTATATGGATCCTGGGGACCTTCTGCCTTGTGATATCAGATGTATAAATGAATCAGTAGAAGATGATGCGTGCTAACAACACCGGGCAAATTAATTGCCGCTTTCCCATCGTGGTTCCACACTTTCCCGGCTTCTTCTGGCAGCGACTCTGCCAGGATTTCTGAAGGATGCCATAACACCGAAGGCATAAGCTTCGAGGTAATAAATGTTCCTGTGTTCGTCGCGCACGGACATAAGTGGCTCAGCAGACAATATGATCAGAGTGACAGAGGACGATAATGATGCTGTTTGGATTGTCTGCTGTGCATGTCGGTCGGTGAAGGATACACTAACTGTCTGCTTCTCACCCTCAAGCTGGGATTTGCAATCCCTGGCGAATGTGTGAGCAGACTAGTGGACGATCTGCATTAATTCCGGAGTAATTCATCATGGAGAGCGAAAGCAAAACAAAATATGTGATCTATATCAGAGCGCAGAAGCGGATTTAGTTATGTATTATTCAGTGAACATTAAAAGACACAAATCACATCAGAGGCCATCACCCAGAGCAAAGACAGGCTAACGAAGGGAGCCGTTGCAAATTCACTGAAGTGGTAAAACAGCAAATTGTCCTGACGGATAAACCTCTCAACACATAAACAGCAGCCACTGGAAAATAAGAAATCTGCTCTGAGGGCTGAAGAAGATCTTAATCTATCAGTGAGTTGAGCGGAAGCATTTGAACATCTTTGTAAATCAGGTCAAATCTGTACCATCTTTCAGGCAGATGTGATTGAAAAGGCCGCATCATATGAACTGAAGATTCCTGGCACAATTATGCAGCGAATGGCTCACTAGAGGTCACATGACCTCACACACTCGCTCGAGCTGCCATGATGCATTGTGACGTGAGGTGTGTCGCCATACTGAAGAATTACTCATGCTAACCTGTTACGATGCCAGTGCTAACTCAATGAGAGTGAAATATATTAACTTGTCATCGTATGTCAGTTGTGCCTATAGTTATTGAGGACTTAAGCGGAAACTTGGCACCTGCCACGCCCATATAAGACAATAAAAAAAATTATGCAGATGGTGTTCATGGGATATGTGGAGAACCTGCCCTTGATTATTTTACTTGAACATTCTGTCCACCCAGATGGTCCTTATCTTGTCTGTATAACGACAGGAGCTGGAATCGATATCTCTATGCCCCGGTGTAAGCCAGTGGCATACAACTGGTCAAAATCAGAAGCCGTAGATCCTCTTCAGGCCTGAGCAATCAATTACCAGCTGGCGCACCATGATAGAGATGATTCCAGGAGCCACAGTGTGAGCTTCCACCTGCACGGAGGGGTTAAAATCGACACCTGCACCCACGTGTGTGAGATTCGGTCCCATCTTTTTTTCCAAGGCGTAATAAGGGCCACCACAGCTCAGAGTAGACTGGGGGGGCTCGTACCTGTCACTTTTGGCAATTTGTATTCTCAACTGTGAATGACCTCATTCTGTGTCATGACCACGAACAGGTGACTTGAATAGAAATGTCACAACCCCAGGGGAGATCTGAGAGTGAGTAATTAGAATAACCTTGCTCCTCACTTGTGAGCTGAGGACCTTTATCACAGGATGTCTCGGATAATGAACTGAACTCCAGTAGGACCGGGGGACATTACCGAAGGAACGTAATTAGAAATGTCTGCTGTATTTTTTATCTCGGAGTTCAGGTTATGCACATGGTGGGAGGGGAATCGAACATACCAGAATGTTCACGGTGTGATGAATTGTTGACCTTGTACCAGTGCACTGTTTTATACGAATTCTCACTGGTGCTGCGCTACCAGCCTGGCTGCCATTTGTGGACCAGACAAGGTTACAACAAGCTCCGAGAGAGCAGCATTTGGATCGGTATCATGCTGACTTGTTTAGTAACAGAGCATGAAGTACATCCACGCATACTTACCTGGACTTGTTCGAAATTAATTTAAATTTAGAATCCTCAGCCTTGTGCCCTGTGCTTCCTGGGAGAGACTCCAGGGCTATCAAAACCCTGACCAGGATAAATGGGTAGTGACTGGTTGGGTGGACTAGATTAGATTTAGCTAAGCATAGGTAGACTGGCATCTAAAGGGGTACTGTACTGAGGTAGCGAGTGGCTCAGCAGGCTGTCTTGGTGCCTATGATTGGACGATCATTGGTTTGAGTCCTAGCCTTGGCACAACAGTCATGTGTCCGTAGGACCTTGAGCAAGATGCTTAACCCGCAGTTCTGGGGATGCCACATATGCGCTGACCTTGTGCTGTGATTTCCTCAGCTTTGGAGAGCAAGATGGGGTGGAAAAAGAATCGCAATGTACTTGGGCAAATAAAGGATTTATTGCTTGTGTTGGTTTATTTTGAGAATGTGTACTGACAATGGCCAAAATATAGGATAGAAATACTGAAAACGACTTCAAGGTAACTGAATCACAATCACAAATGTAGCTACAAAGGTGTGTCATATTTCGGTGAACACCAGTTAGCGTCAGCTACGAAATTGAGTCAAAATCAGCACTTTGATATGGGAGCTTTGAAAGGGACTTCAGGGAAGTAGTTGAGTTACAAAGACCCCAGAGAGGCAGTGCCTGAACTGCAGGTTACAAAAAAAACATGCGGAATTATACATTGCAATGTCTAGAATCTAGAGGAACAGTTTCAAAAACTATGACTCCATAGGCCAAACAAGGAAAAACAGCATTGACAAATAGGAATAGTGTTGCAAGTCAAAACTCACAGGCAGCAATAGACAGACACTTAATAGGATGCCTGGTAAACATCACAAATGCTTAGTCTCAGGACCAAATCAGCACCGCTGTGACTGTTGTGAGCTTAGCAGTGCTGGAATTTCCATCAGGGCTGCCACTCAGAAGTCGTTGGTACCCAAGTCTAATACACAAAGACTGGATCTTTGAGCAATGGGGGAAGTAATGTGGTCTGAGGACTCATCTTTCACCCATTTTCCTACATCCAGGTGAGTTTATGTTTGAAGAAAGTGAGAGTGATGCCTTCAACTCACAATGTTTGCTGCCAGCTGTCAAACATAGTGTGTGATCTGCAATGATATGGGAACTGTTAAATCATGTAATTGTTTTGCAGTTTGGGGTCATTTCCCAGTTCCAGGTGCGCCCTCTGTTGGAGACACTGGTCCTTCATGCTGGCTACTAAATATATTCAAGGATTGCTTCATAAACCCCAGGATGAAGTCAAATGCCTTCCACAGCTTCTACAATTACTTGATTGAAACATCACTGAATCTTTATTGGATGTTTTGGATGTTTCTTCTACCTCCTTCATCTCCAGTAGAATTTCAAGGACTGAAGCTGTTCTGAAGGCAAAATTTATGATATGAATATGCTGGTAGGTGTTTCTGTTATTTTGTCCACCCCAATAGAATATTATTCCATCCATCCATTTATCCATCCATAATTGCATATCCAGTGCAAAAGTATATGAGGATGTTTAAACAGAGATAAATGAAATTAATCCCTAACAATACAACCTTTCTCTTTGATCAGATGAGCTTGGCCCAGATGGGAATTCACTGCTCAGAGCTGTTTTTTTAACTTCCTGAGAGAGCTACTGGTCATCATACACTTTACCCCAGTAAACTTTGCATTGTTTCTAATAAAATTGCTTTAAAATATACTTAATTGAGGAAACAAAACAGGATAAAAATGTGATTAAGAAAATGTGCGAATCATGTGGAAAGCAAATGCTGGGATCATCTATTAATCTCATTTCATGATGTCCCAAGATATTTACAGGCACTTTTTTAGGATTCTGCAGTTTTTTGGGGGATCCAGCTGAGCACAGGAACGAAGGGAAAAAAGCAATTCAGAATATTTGCAACCAGTAGGAACTGCAGAGAGCTGTCAAGCAGAGCGGTGACTCCAAATTTGTGTTTGTGGCTTATTCAGGCTCCCATCACCCATGTGGTGTGTGGTTTCTCCTTCTGCCTGACATGCCATGTCACAATGCCTCACAGCCGTCGTTCCATGTGAGCCACACTGGTGCCACGAGACTCATGATTGGCCAGCCACGTGTCATGTGACTGTCCTGTGTATTCAGAGGACAGTTAGAGTTCTAGAACCGCTAGAGAGAGAACAGCTACAGCTGGTGGCTCGTTGGTCTAGGGGTATGATTCTCGCTTTGGGTGCGAGAGGTCCCGGGTTCAAATCCCGGATGAGCCCTTTCTTTTCAGTCTCAGCTTTGTTCTCATATCTATATTTGTGTGTAGGTTTTGAAAAAGATCAACATGTGATATGTGAGAAAAAACACGTTCCAGTCTAGTTGTTCTCATACTTCTCATAACTCTGCTGGGAGGACAATTGGCTGCAACCTTCCATCTTTACAGGACCTGTATGAATCCAGGGCTCTGAAAAGAGCAGGAAGGATTATGGCCGACTCCTCTCACCCTGGTCACAAACTCCTTTGGACTCTCCCCTCTGGCAGAAGGTTGCAGTCCATTGGGACCAAAACATCACGTCATAGAAACTGTTTCTTCCCCACCGCGGCCCGGCTCATCAATAAGGCCAGGAACACTCACTCAAATTCCATTTGTCCATCCTAGCAGAAGCATGTATATATATGTATATATTCCACTGTTTTTTTTTCTGAACATACTCCATGTACATATATATTTATATACTTATTTATATATTAACCTCCTCATCTCCTGAAGTCTGGCACCAACCCATCCATCCATCCATTTTCCAACCCGCTTTATCCTTATTGGGTCGTGGGGGGTCCGGAGCCTATCCCAGAAGCAATGGGCACGAGGCAGGGAACAACCCTGGACGGGGGGGACAGCCTATCGCAGGGCACACTCACACACCATTCACTCACACATGCACACCTACGGGCAATTTAGTAATTCCAATTAGCCTCAGCATGTCTTTGGACTGTGGGGGGAAACCGGAGTACCCGGACGACTCGAACCCGGGTCCCAGAGGTGTGAGGCAACAGTGCTAACCACCACCATCATTTCGTGTTGGTGCCAGTTTTGCTGTTGGAGATGGTGTTAAGAATGCTCCTGATTATGCGTGACTTTTTGTATTGACCTTTGACACATAGGCATCGCCAACCCTATGCTGCAGTATTGGAATTAAGTGATTCCCAAATACCTAAGCTGAACAGGTGGCAGCTGATTAATTAGTTAGTAGCTGGAATACATCTGCAATGTAAGCTGGTTTAATCTGTTTCAAAAGCGACTCCTCATGCAGGTAAATGAAATGTAAAGATTTTGAACAACCCTTGGCATTGTCCTCATGAAGAAAGTGATGACTGTGAGTCAAATCTCGCATACTATACATGCCACTCTATTAAGACCTGTCGTTCCTTATAGAGGAGGGTTAGGGTTTTAAGATGACATCACATGTTTGGGGATGTGACCTTGCCAACTTGCCTCTTCCATCCATCCATCCATCCATTGATACACCCATGTGTCTTACAAATCAAAATTTTAATAAATCTAAAAAAATAGATTTTAGGGGGATCTCAATAGGATATGGAGATTATTCTCCGGAGGAGAGGCTGGAAATCCTAGACGCCTGTTAAAAGCTCACCCTGCCAGACTGTTGGCATGTTCCACCCCCCCCACCCCCCCCCAGTGCTCAGACTGCCAGGGCGCTATACAAGCTCAAAGAATTTAGCACCCAGGGCTTCAAAACTGAGACATAAGGCCAGCTATAACTGTAGCTTTATGCAGGGTTGGTGCTGAAAAATGGGCCATTTAAACTAGTCCCTGGCCTGTCAAGTATGCAGATTAATTTGGGAACTTGCCATTAATATTATATTAAACCAAGAGACAGAAACTCTGCACTATTAAGGTAAAACAAAAGTCGATTGTTTAAAATTCACGGGAGGACTCTCCAGTCTAATGTCACAGGGATTTTATTCCTGTCGAGAGGGTGAGGGTCACGAATCCTCTAGCAGATGTAAAATGTACTCCACCTCTAGTCCGCTGTGCAAAAAAACAACATCACAGAGCCCCTCCCCCCTTCCCACAATTCCCAGTGGTCAACATTGACCTCTGTGGTTGGCTTGTGGAAAGCGGTAGGGGAGGATAACAGAAGAGATGTTGCTTTTTTTATTATTAGGGGAGTGGAGATCATTGTAGACATCTACTATGTTCAGCGATTAACGGGCGTGAAGAAAATATTCTCAGATTTCCAGAGTCAGCATAAATTTACATTTATGAGGTTATTGTGTGCATACAGAGTGGTGCCAGGAGGGGGTGTTAGAGAGCTTCTGTAATGGAGCTGAGAAAGGCCTGTATGGGGAACGCCCTGTAAATGGAACGTAAACAATCATGTAACTTTTCCTCGGCGTGTGCTCCAAGTGCCCTGGCTATCTCCAACAGACACCGGCAAATTTACTGGGCTGGGGCCCCCTGGGCTGAAGTCATTATTGGGGCCCTATCTAGGGCATAAAATGCTGTTGTAATGACCAGAAGAAATATTAAGACCCCTTACAACTCAGGACCCTGGGCTAAGTTTGGTCTTTTCCACAAACGGGCAAATAGGTTAATTTGGGTCTCTAGATTGCTTGTAGATTGTTGCCTGGCCAGTGAGGGACTAGAACCCTACCCATAGTGGACCCCCATGTGCCCTGTGCTGCCTGGGGTTGACCCAGCTGTTGAAGCAGCCTAATAGAAATGTTAGAAGAGAGCTGTAGACTTCATGAGGTCTACTTTATGGACCCAAACCACCAGCAGGACCAGATGATGCGTCATCCTGTGTTTCATGCCCATATGTCACACAACTCCCTCAATGCCAGGCCAATCAGTCACTGCCGCATCACTAATTAATCCCAAATCATTAAGGAGTCAAGAAAGTCTTTAATGAGCATTTGCTCAAAATGATCCAATGGATCTTGATGTTGATGGAGGGAGGCAATGTGTTTGGCTACAGAGGCATGTTGATGAACCAGGCCTAGGTTTGTTTTTCAGTCTTTTTGTCTTTTTCCTGTCAGGGAGTAGAAGCAGAATCTACTCCATCTGTCCCTGCTTGGAGCAGTCTAATCCTTGAATGGCGTCACACCGTCAGCCTCCAGCAGGGGTCCTCGCGATCCCGGTTCTGGAGGGATGGGTATTGCCAGACTGGGGGAATTATGTCATCCGGTTAATCAGAACGATAAGTAACTCAGTCAGGCTTTTAAGGAGCAGAATGGCAGAGGAATCAGACAGAGTGTGTTACCCTCTGTCCCGATGGAGGCTGGAGGTTGATCATATGGCGAATGACATCATACTAACACGCACTTGGAAAATGTGAATGGTAGGACATAGTTGCCATGACGTATATTGTGAGATCACTGATACAATCACACCATTTTCAGCCCAGTCTTCAACGAATAAAGTACCAGCGAAATCCAGCCACTGCACAGAGAGACAAACCTCCCCAAAGGGGGAGGCAGAGGCTCCTTGGCATTGAGAATTATGGCAGGTCTGCAGATTTGGGGCTGGGGGGCTCTGGTTCAGTGTGAAGCACTAGCAGCGGCCTCCACAGCCAGACGGACACCAGGGCAGCTAAGTGGACAGACCTCAGATTCAAAGCTTTCTGACAGCGGAATCATGCTCTGTGCTGTTTGCTGTGCTGTTTATTAGGCTGGTTTTGTTTTTGGGTGTAAAGAGGAGCATTGTCATAGGGAGACAGGTCAGGGATGGAGGGTTGGAACTCCTGACGGGGTAGGTGCGAGGTAGGGTGACCACCTAATCCTTCATGGGGGGGCCACTATGAACTACTTCAGGTTTTACAAACTTCTTTAAAACTGTAAGGCTTCTGTATTTGGCTAATTAGTTCAGTTCTTCTTGTGCTGTGACTAGTTTGTTTCCTTGACCAAAAGACTCTAGTTGTGTCACATTAACATTAGTGACACATGCATGATTATGAGAGACTGACCAATTAACACACAGCAAGGACTCAGGGCTTAAATGAAATCCAGGTCCTTCGAATTGAAATGGTTTAAATGGTAGTTTTCAAACTCTGTCGTAGCTCATAGTGTCCCTCCTGACATAGATTAGGTGGTCGGCATAGGGGGAGGTCATGTGACCCAGCAGATCCCCCAGCAGAGGGCGAGCTGTGCTCATAGACTGGACTTGATCCTATTCTTGTGGCCAGGAGTACAGAGGTACATAAGAAAAGATAATTAATGTCAGATATGTAACGGGGTCAGGAGTACAAGGCCAGGATCCCAGACAGCCGTGTTTTGACAAAGAACGGCGATACTCCTGAATTTCCTCGCTCTCCGACAGATTTAGCCGAATCAGGTCATGCATTTTTAATACACAGACTGCTATTTTTAGGGATGCATCTTGAATCTAGTTGTATTTCTTTGCTCTACACTGCACATTCAGAACGCTTTCCAGTCCAAAACTGTATTACGTGCAAAACGTCTCAGAGCTAGGACAGTATATATTACTGACCAGTACATTTTTTTAACTTACCAGATGCTTATGTCTAAACTAATGTACAGGTGAGGAAAGCTTGGGGTCAGAAAGAAGGAAGAGCCAGCATCCCAGGAGCAGTAAAGGTTAAGGGTCTCACTGATGGGCCCAAAGCTGATATGATTATTTGCCAGTCACGGGATTCGAACCCACAACCATTTTTTCCCCACAGGTACAGGTGACTAAATTGCTGGTATGCAACAGAACAGGGGTGGCGAAACTGATCAATGGAGAGCTTTTTGGGATGACTTTTCAATCAGCCAGTAATAAAGCAGTGGTTCACAACTCCAGTCCTGCGTACCCATTGTTATTGGCTGATTAAGAGGTCTATGGATCAGGTTTGTCACCCCTAGCCCAGAACTTCTCCTTAGACTGCTGGAGAGGAGGTGTGATTTCGAGATGGCCTGCTGCCTTTATTCAGTTCATAGTCCACTATTCAAGGCCAATCACAGAGCAGCTATTGGCCACACCTACCAGTGAATACTTGCGAGACAATGAGACCCAAAAATCTGAGCACTCATTCTGTCCGTTTATCATAGAAACGTGGAAATGGATCCTGATTACAGGGGGATTTAAGCAGGATATGTGAGGTTCTTGCACTAGAACAAGGAATGGTGGGGTGTCCACCTGAACACTCAGAGTGTCTGAACACTGACACACATGGACGGGCTATCCGCTATCCTCTTCGTACCGAAACACCTTCATGAGAAGGTCAACCCCCTTATCTTTCATGCGTCCCTGCTGCTGGCTGAGTGATTGATGAGAGGCCATCGCGTTTTGACACACTGCACTAAGTTGTCATGCGGCTGCAGTGCAGAGACGTTGTTCAGCACTGGAGTCTCTGGGCTGCAGAGCACTGGGAGTCATCCTGAGCTCGCCTGACTTTGTGTGTCATTCTGCTGTCCGTCTGGGTTTCCTTCCACGCTGAAGACGGCAATGGCAGTTTCTAATCCCCCTCCTGTTCCCCACGCCCCCCGGGCCTTTCTGCTTTACTAGCTCCCCCAAGCAGACACTGTGTGTATAAGATTCTGGTCCCAGCCCTGCAATTCTCTATTTGCAACACTTGTATCTGACGGCAATTTACTCTGAGTGATTTGAGCATGGGTGGTGTTAAACCAGAGGTGGCAATCTCAGCTCCAGAAAGTACAAATCCAGACCAAGATTTTGTTTCAACCAACCAGTTGAGTACTGTGACCATGACACTTTAGACTCAACTGGTTGGTTGAAACAAAATCTTGGTCTGGATTTGTACTCTTTGGACCTGAATCTCCACTTCTGCGTGCCAATATGATCCTAGCATGCTGCACACCTGGCCATTCCCCCCTCCGGCCTGAATTTCTGAACTGGATGTTTCTCATCTATATTTTGGCCTTCAAACCCTGAAAATTTGTGCATGCACCCAAAATTAAAACCGGAGTCCTCCAGCTGCACGCGTTTGATATTAATCCTGGGATCTCGCCCAGTTGTGAGAGCAAAAAGACTGACATTAAGCAACAGTTATGCGCTGGATGTGATTCCTGGGTTCATGTGTGCCAACAGACTTTTTAACTGTGAAATGTTTAACTGCAGCCGCCTTCAAAGCGTGGCATGGGAACGAGTGAGGTGGAGGGCCACCTTTCTGCAAAATGTCACTAGCCAGCAAGCCAGCGGGGACTCTGCAGCACAAAATCCAGGGCAGACTGGAACATTTCATTTTTGAAGTGTACTCAATAGATTCTTCGCGAGATGATAGCTGTGATGTTAATGCTAATTAGCCCAAATGAGCAGCGTCTTTGAAAGATAACGGGATGCTCTGGTAAATTAATACCATGTTTTTTGCATCAGAAGACGGCAGCACCAGAAGCAGTGAGTAAACAGGACTGCAGAGATGTTGCAGGGATCCTCCTTGGCTCTGTAGGGCTCAGCGTTCAGCCCTGCCACGGCTCTGCTATGGATCTTACTCAGCCGGGTGGTGTCATAACTCGCTCCGGGAGTGGGGGGGGCGTGCCAATCTCCCAGATTCACGTCTGGTGTGCCTTCCCCACCTGAGGGCATGAAACAGAACCAATTCCATACAGATGTCTGCATCTCCTGGTGCAGAAGTGGGTCTCGGCCCCTGCCTGGGCACTCGGGGGAAGCCTACACATCCTTCTCTCTGCTCTAAAAGAAAATGATAGAAACATATACATGAAATCATGCTTTATATACCATTTGTACAAGCATGTGGTTGTGTACATTGGAATGGTTCATTTTTCACATCTCATCTTGCTCTTTTTTGATATATAAGTTTAGGGTCTGAGTGAAGGATCAGGGTTATCAGGCACTTCAGGAGGATCCCTTGGGGGATGGGATGGGGGGAGTTGTTATGGGCCTAATGGCAATATGACTGCTGCGTATGCGGTTTGAACCGATGACTTTCCGATCACAGACACAGAGGCCAAACCCACCAGTCTCCTAACTGCAGTTATGGAATTTTGCAGCCTATCTCCAAGTAACTGACCACAGGTATCTGACTCCACCCCTTTATTCATTAGGGCATGGGTGTCGCCGCCATTAAATCTGAGGGGGACGTATCCCCCTCATATTTCATAATTATTCGTTTTGACCCCCCACATTTAACATAAAATATTAGTTTTATGCGATTGTGTCCCCCGCCCCCCACATTCAAAATGCTTATGACGCCCCTGCATTAGGGTGATTACTCCGAGGAGAGTCTAGCCAGTCTTCATGGGCCACTGTGGTTTATGTCAAATCATTCATCTGATTTTTATAATAATAATTGAAACTGGCCTAGAATGGGGGGAAGGGGTTAAAACTGGAAAACCCTCTTTAGATCTTGAAAAGATGTTTGCAAGACCAAAAGTATCTTTGTTAAAAAAGTAATCAATTTTTCAAGATTTTTCCTTGTGAAAAATATAGCCATTCATAAACCCTTCCAGGAGCCAAAAGTCAAACGCGAAATCACTACCGCTTTGAATGTACTTTATAAATTATAATATGAAATAGTTCATGTATTAAACAATTAATATTCTTCACTGTTAACATTTATTAAGCAGGACATTCACTGAACCACAATTAAATCCATCTGGAATTTAAAAATATAAACCTGCAAATGCACCTAAGTCTCTAGTTTGCATTACCAACCAGCGACAGCGTGATGGACATGAATCTCTAAGGAAAAGACAAAACAAGCAGTATGAAACCCAGGACGACATATTTAGGAAGACAGAACTGCGAGCAGAGGTAATCATCCGTAATATAAATGTAAAGCAGAGTTCGTGTCAAAAATACATAATTATGTAATTTGCTCTGCGTGACTCACGGCACAGCCTTGCCAATAAGATCCTGATAAGATCGTTTCCAAAAGCATTCCTCCGGAGAACCCCGTGGTTTGTCGTGACTAGGTAAAGTTTAAATCCTGCTGAGAGTGCTTGAAGGTAGACAGCGTGCCTTCACGGCGACGCACTTCCCCTGCAAACACGCCCCCATGTGCAGATGCTGTTACAGCCACCCACCACAAGGGGGACGCCAAGAACGAACCACGGAATTTCACCTTTCAATCAAATCACTTAAAATCAGTTCACTTGTTATAACGACCATCTGCGTCACTCCATAACCTATCTTAATATATTTGGAAAAAAGCCATCCAAAACGTAAATGTAGTTTCCGACAAGTTGATTGCTGTAATACATTATATAGGCTATTACATTTTATCACTATACATTATATATATAGCCCTCTATATTAATTTTACTCAGCCATAATTTACACATCTATCTGATATTTATTCAAAAAGAATGCTGTATTATAGCCCCAGCAGAAATTCTTACATGTAATACAAATATAATTTGCAGAATCAATAAATCTGCCGCTTGGTTATTTGGTCGGACTTTATCACACACACACACACACACACACACACACACACACACACACACACACACACACACACACACACACACACACACACACAGTTTCGGTTTATTTTCGTTGTGATAAGTAGTGCAACTGTCTCCCCGCTGACATTACGCGTAAATAATAATTACTGAAGCATTGTGAATGAACGAGAACGAGAACTTAAAATAACTCGTGCAGCTCCCGCACTCTCATTGCTGCGCCCCACGGTCCCCTAATGGCATTTTTACGTATTGCCCGTTTTAAATGAACTGTCTGGGGACCTAATTAGCCAGTAGTTAGATGTGCGCATGACTAAAGGGCAATAGTCTGCGCACTGGGGGGGAAAAAGTCAGTTTACTCGCTGCTGTGTGAACTCTCCGTCCACATGTAGGTACTTCTTATGAAACGTCCGGACTCTCCGAGCTGCGTATGGTGAAAAGATATAAGAGTCCGTCGTTAAATGTAATGTCCATCTGACTTAAGTTGATGTCAGGGCAAGGGAACAAACTTTGCGTCTTTTTTATAATTCTTACCCCCCCCCCTTTGTTTAATTTTCCTATTTTTATCATGTCTGTTTATCTGAAAATGAGAATCACGAGGGTGAACATCTCCGCCTTACGAGATAGTACGTTGGCTTCTCGCACGTTCATGCGAGATGTGTGTATCACGACAGTCCCCTTAATGGTTGTATAAGAAAAAAGGAAGACAGAGTTTGTCTTATCCAGCAAATGAGAAAAATGAAGAAAAAGGGGGCCTGTCATAGTCACTTCTACGTCACCCAAGCGATGTGGGCGTGAAGCAAAAAAAAAAGCATCACCACCCTTCACTTAATGGGTTGCGCTACTTCTGTCTTCATCGCCTCATAGTCCGCGAGAAAAAGCGTAAAGGAAAACGAAAGGCAACCGTTGCTGCCACTGGACGCTGTGGCGATGTGTGGTGTGCAAAATCTACTCCAGTTTTTCTTTACAGCTATTTAAGATGTGCATACTCCAATGGTTTTACTAAACGTAGGATGGGATTAACTTTGACCGGCAGATATATCTCACTGTTTCTTGCTGTACAGTTGGGTGAGTATCGGACTATTTATTTTTATTATACTAAAAACAATTGCATGTTTGTGTGTATTGTCCGCGTTACTTTTCCACTTGACTTGTGTTTAAAACGAATAATGTCAATGAAACACAAATGATACTATGTGAAACTGCTTTTTATTCATAAGGCTTGCACAAAATATGTTTCCTGCAAAATATAATTAGCCTGCGTAGACGGAGCATTTTTAATAGAATCGATACGACCGCTTGTGCTTCGTAACAATAGTGAATGCGCCAAACGTTAAGGATCAACGTAAAATCAAATATACTGGGTATTTCTGGACGCAGTTTCGATTTTGCATTTATACGCATCTTATTTCTTTCAGTTTGTCCAAAAAATTGTCATATTTTGCTATCAAACTTTGTTGACTATAATCGATGCACTGTTCTTTTTTTCCTTTACGAAATTTAAAGAGAACCACATTACGGCTTAAAATACATTGCATAACGTTACAGCTGGAGACGTACACTGCGCTGGCATCTTAATAAGCTGACAGCAGCAGGCACGTATGACATAAATACTTCACACCTAGGAGTGCGAGTTATGGTTGAAATATATTTTCTCGCGAATCTGCATCGACTTGCAAACGTTGGAACCGTTTGCGAAGCAGGTCACCGGTCATCTGTCATGAGTTTAAACTCTTTAGAACGCTCAGGACCCCGGTTACTCAGTTACGCAGCAAGCCTTTGCACCAGAATAATTATCCCAGGAATCCACAAAATAAATAAATAAATAAATCACAGTATTACACATTCTGTGGGCATGTGCAGCTACATTTGTATCTTTGAATGAAAATACTTTTTACAAAAAACCCATTGGAATATACTCACTTTTCTAACAACAAATCTCGTGCTCAAAATTGGGTCAAATATACAATTAAACGCTAAATATAGGAATTACGTATGTTGAGAATGTTAGGCAAATAAGAAAACAGAAATGATGCTGTTCATTATACAGATACTATATACATTTACTTTCCAAGTTATTTCTATCATGATTAGTCTATAAGCTACTGAATTTTATTGTTCGTAGGATTCCAATCACATTTTTCAAATTAATAGGTGCCAGAGATGCAGTACTAAATTATAATACCAAACGGCTCTTTCTAGACTCTTAGAAAAAAAAAGAAAAATATCAAAATATATCTGAAAATAAAAAAGCGTCATACAGCCAATATGGATTACTAATGTAGCCTAGTTCATGCATTGCAAGCAGGAATGTATTAGAAATTCACTGATGAAATGCTCGTATCTGTTTCGATTGCTGGACAAACGATATAGAATAAAAATGCTTAGAATGTCGCTCGCAGTATGGATTTACCTTATATATACGAAGGGAATTTTATGTTGGATTGATTTCCGTGACCGAATTGGCTTATTGCAGATACCTAGGCTATCCGGAGTAATTACTCCCTCCGACTTTAAATCTGGTACAAAGTCATCTGAAGTAGTTGTGCTTCTTGGCTGTAATTTTCTCGGAATGTATTGTCTCAATTTGTATCGTTATCCTACAGCATGCATGATACCTTGTAACACGTAGATTTTTTATTCATATTGGTTTTCCGTAGTGTAGTGGCACTGCTTTATTTTAACATTGTAACTGTTTTA
>JAODLC010000085.1:14050914-14098710 GCA_026781145.1 Hippopotamyrus pictus | reverse complement strand
GGGGGGACAGTAGCCCACTGTTAGCGTTGTGTTGCAGCTGCTGCAGTGGGTCACGCAGCCGTAGACACAGGGGGCCGTCGCAGGCGGGGCTGCGTGTGTGCTGTGAAAGCCGCAATTGTGTCCACTTTGTGAGTGAACAAAACGATCCACTGAGAAAAAGCACAAATATTGAGTCAGGGCCGAGGGCGGCAGACGCGGTGACCTGAGGGCTGCAGCCGGTGCGGGGCTGCTGTTTGCCAGCGTCAGACAGCCTGTTTGTCTAGGCCAAACTCCCCCCCCCCCCCCAATTTAAGCACACACATTAATGGTGCTATTAATGCCCTGCTGTTTGAAGTACTTCTGCACATTTAACATTGACTGCTATGTTTCACCTTGATGTAAAATTCTCCCTTAACACTCAGAACACAGATGCCAAACCTGTGAGTTTGGAGGGGGGTGGTGGCTTGTAGGTAGCTCAGTCAGATAAATTACGGGTCATACCAAATACTGCAGTTTAAGGTTATTTGTCTTCATGTTTACCGTCTCCCTATCCTGAAATGAAAATACTCAGAATGACCCTGTTCTGCTGGCAAGTCTCTCTGCAAGCAAAGTCCTGTGTCTGAAATAAAATGTCACTCTGGTAAACAAAGCTTTATTTATATATATTTTACGATGGCGGTTCCTGTCCTGACTGCACAGCGATCATCTCAGCCCTGGACAATGGCGTTTCCTTACCCAACTCCAGATTGCTCAGGCAATTAAAGACAATAAGAGACTATCGGCTGAACTATTTGAGGTGATTTATTGTAATGAGAAAAACTTTGTGAGAGCTCCATACCATATTCCACAGGGCACGCAGGACCGGTCTAAGGCGTATGCATAGACCTTACAGTGACTGGGAAAAAGATGATCTTTGTGCATCTGTGATTTGGTGTCATTCAGACTCATCAGAGAAAAAGGAAGATTTTCTTATACAGACATGTATAAAAACTTGTTTATAGCAGAAATACGTTTTCTTTTTTAATTTTCTTTTCAAACATGAAAGTGAATCTTAGTGAAAATTTTGATATATTCCTGTTTTGTGAACGCCTATGTATTTTGAAAGGCACCAAAATAAAAGGCGAGTCCAAAGTAAAGATTTAAGGTAAACTTAAGGACTTAAGGTAAACCGTGTAAACGTGAAAGAAAATATTTTTGTCTTCTTAAATACTGTTTTGCCTGTTGGAGGTAAAGGGAATATTTAACATTGGCCTTTCAGTGGACCAGCGTTTACACAGAGACCAAAAGCGGCAATGAGGCAGACGACAAACGGTGTAACCAGCGCTGCTTGTGGCTCATTCACCAGCCGCTCTGCCAGACTGCGGTTCAGTCATCTGCTTGTTCTCACTCACCGGCACTCACTCTTCTCACGCTAGTGAAGTGCTTTGGTGCTTTTCTTCACGGCTAGTGTGATCTTTCCGGCAGCCATGAGATGTCAGTGTAGCACAACGATGAGTTTTTATTTTTTTTACGTCTTGGCTTTCCGTGTAATAGAAAACAGATGGGACCTTTGCTGTGGGCAGCCACAAAATGTAGCAAATTCTCATTACATAGTCTGCAGCTGACTCTGTTTATTTTCTTATAAGCCAGCTAAAGCTGGCTGTACCGTCACCACCACTTGTAATGACATACATTTGATGTTAGTCGTTACGCATAATTCTGTTTGCTGATTGCTGGATATTTAGTGTCTCTGCAGTAATGGGAAACAGATATCTTTTTCCCCCCTCTGAGTAAATGATCTTGTTGTACAAACCCACATCCTTGTTATTTTAGCTGCTATTGTAGGGCTTTGGAGTAGAGGTTAGGTTTTTTTTTAAATCCATGAAAACATTGGGTTTTTGGGCTAACCAGAATGAGGCGCGCTGCCCAGCACCGAGACGCCCTTAGTCACGCCACAGGACGGCGGCGCGCTGAAACGGACGCACGCCGTCTTTCAGATCACCGCGACGAGGCGAACGTGACCGGCGTGACAAAGGCTTTGCCGGGTCTCACCGAAGGCGTGATCTGCAGTGATTAGGAGGCGACCAGATACTGTCCTGCGGGCAGGGGAGCTGTGCACCTGGGGGTCCCTCCGCAACTGGAAGTCGGATAAAATAAACCCGTATAACTAGCCCATAAGTCCAGTGATGGCGTTGAGGAAATCAGCCAAAGCCAGTAGGCCACGTTGTTGCACAATTATTAGCGAACTAGCGCATTTTTTTTGTAAATCGGGGAAAACTCGGCGGCGAGAAGTGATAGTGTAATCCGTAAATGGGAAGACGGTAAAAATCATTAATCAAACAGTTTTTTTCTTTGGCCCGATGCACCTTACCCGTACTAAAAATGAACACCCTGGTGTCATGGTTAATTTGTATTGGTCATTTACGTGTTTGGATCCTGCCATAAATCAGGGTAAGATTTATCGCTGTGCTACGAAATGCTACAAAATACTAAAAGTAGCCGCAAAGCAGGAGTATGGCTTATAAATTAAATAATCACGTAATTTTCAATCTGTAGTCACACCAATATTTCATTCCGTATAAAAGGTTTGTGTGCTGTGGAATTTCAAATCCTTTTTTACAGAGAATATTAAATAGTTATTAAATTAATCTGTGCTCGGTGGTGCGTGTTATTGCCACGGACAGATTTGCGGCGAATGAAGCTGTAATGCTGTGGTTAAGCGGATTTATTAAGGGCTCCAGGAATCAGAAATAAACCTGATAACCTGTTTTATTTTGCAGAAATAAAGTGAACACTTACTGGCAGTTAAATCCTCTTAAATGGTTTTCTATTCCTTTTTTCTTTCTGCAGTTTTTTTTCCTGCTGAGACCGAACATTATGGATTGGGCTGGGGGTGTAATTTTTATTAGCTGCCCATATCCCTAGTGTTTTGTGTTTTTTTTTCTGTCGTTTTTTGAGTTCGTCTTTGGGGGGTAAAATAAGCTTCAGTGGCCTAATTATAAGCGTGTGCCAGTTTAGTTGGCTTTTTTACTTTAAGATGTCGCTGGCCTGTACACTTTCTCAATAATCAAAGGCGATGATTAAAAATGAATATTTTCATATATACGCTCGTCAGTCACAGAGAAACGCTTGCATTTGATGGGTCTTCTGAGTTTGAAGTGCAGTCCCTCACAGCAGATGCGATTTGGCCCCCAGCACTGCGTCTGCTCCCCTGTCAAGGCCCCGCGTCCCACAAGCAGGTAGCTGAGCCTGCCACCCTCAACGAAAAGGGTCAGCGTCGGAGGACCAAAGGGAACGACTTAACCTCATTTCACTGAAGTGTATGTCAGTGCTGTAAATATTTAATCCAACGTGAGATTTTCAGGCCCCTCTGGATCAACAGTTTACCTCCTTTTTTGTTATAAATAGTCTGCTTTCAATTACCTCTGTGAAATTGCTTTACCGGGTCCATGCATGATTAAATATTCATTATGTTAAACTAGGCACTTTCTTTGTATATAAATCCATATTAAATTTAGCTGGCTGCTTGCCTGAAGCCACATGAGATGGATTCTTGGCGTAAAAAACGCACTATTCCTTAGGAAGCTCGGGATCCTTGCAGTCGTTTGTTTCTGTTCTGATGTAAATGATGGCTTGTTGTGGATATCCCGCCACCTTTTATGTCCACATGCCCCAGCATACACAGAACCTTCTTGGGGGGGCTTGTAGCAAGCCTGGGAAAAATAAACAAGTGTGCTTAGGAGGGGGGGGAAGAAGCACCCAGAACTGAGCAGGAGGTGTGCAGCACGGCGCAGGGGGCCTGCGTGTGTAAGAGCGGCTTTTAGGGGAGAAGAGGGTAACTATCCTCTTTCAAATAATGCCAAATTCCTCTGAAATATTTACCAAATATTTTTTTCAATGCTCAAGACCACATGGAAAATTAATTTCTGAGTATTTGAAATTCTTCCCCAACTCAGCAGGCTTATTTATCCTGAGCCAGTGTTTATTTGTTCAGTAATCAAGGGGGAGGGGGGCTCCATGGACAAAGAGCGCATACAGCCGACTTTATTACTGGGGACAGAAGGTGCTGCTTTTTTAATGTGGCCTGGGGTAAGAAACCTGAAATATCTGCGGTGGTTTATGAGGAAGAGATTAAAAAAAAAAAATGCTTTTGCAGTTGTCACCTTTCCAGGCGAAACGCTGAATCATGTGCTGCCGTGTTTATGAGACGGCAAACTTCTGCACGTTGGAGCAGGAGATGAACCGATCTGGAGCGCAGCGTCGCCACCGGCGGGGCAGAGGTTTGGCTGCGGACATGCGCCTTACGAAGCCTGCGTCCCGGACATGCGCCTTACGAAGCCTGCGTCCTGGACATGCGGCGCGCGAAAAACATAGCATGCAGTGCGAGAGCACGCTCCTTGAATGCTGCGCAGAGCGATCCAGATAGCACCTGAGGGATCCTAATGCGCATCTCGTCCAGGGCGTTCCCCACTTCCTGATCTTCGCAGCCTGGCATGGGCCCCAGACTGTTCTGAGATCCTGTACTGGAAGATGGATGGATAGATGCATTTAACATGAAAGGCCTCTTATCATACTGAATATGTATAACTTTTATAGCTTAGGATGCATTTCTGCAGATAAAGGAAAGGAGGCCTCGATAAAGCTGTAGTTTTTTGTTATACCTTGAGACTGGGTGCAGAAGGCACACCTGTGTGCTGGCTGCCAATCTCAGATGGCGTGCCGAGAAGCTGGTCAGGGAGCTCATGGGCTCGCTGGACAGCGTAGCGCCGTGAACGCGGAGTTAATCCTCATTCCTAATGCACAGGCGCGCATTAGCGATATAAGCCTCGTCTTAGCGAGTGCTCATAACCAGTGTGTGAATGCTAGTGCGTTACTTCCATCCCCAGCAGGGTTTAGCCTGATTGCTGATTGGTCAGCCTGCTGCAGGTGGTCTCTGCTCTCCTCCGGCTCCCGCGCTGAGCGAACTGCAAGCCGGAGGCAGCGGCTTCTCCCGACAGGCTGGCGCACCTAACATTACTCATCAGTCTCCTGATTTGCATGTGTGGGGATTGAGGGGACAGTTCTTCCTCTGCTGGTCAAATATTCATTTGAGATCTCTAAATTGCCCATAGTGTACGTGTCCTGTGTTGGAGTGGTATCCTGTCCAGACTGCCCCCTGGGACAGGCTTCAGAATCCCCCCTGCAACCCTGACCAGGACAAGAGGTCAGGGGGAGGCTGGATGGATGGATGGATGGATGTAACAGGCATTTCGAAATCAAAGGCATTTCAAATCAAAGAAAGTGAATAGTTGCTATACTGGATGCACTGCATCAAGCTATTAATGGTCTATTAATGTCTGTTATTGATTATGGCTAATCTGTGTAATTGTTTTAACATTAATTTGAGGAAACATACATTTACACATTTAGAAATCTGGTGTTTTTGTGAAGCCCAAGTCTGAGGTTAGCTGTTGCCATTGTGACAGAATCTGAAGATGAGGAAGGGTTGGACCCCTGTCTGACCCGGGACAGGAGGAGCTTCTCTGAGCCACCCCCACGTCAGCCAGCCCTGTCATCTTCCATGTCACATGCCAGTCCCCTCCCCCCTTGCTTGCTGTGGTCCCAGTATCCCAGCACCACTGGCCCAGGCTGGGGACCGCCTATCAGGATGGGCCCTCAAATTGGATATGAAGAACAATAAAGGTACAAGGGCTTTTCCATTATGTGAATTAATCTAATCGTGCCGCAGAGTGGGTTATGTTAATGGTGCTTGTACAGTCAATTATCTAAATTGCTCCATTTACAGAACCTGAAAATGTTTCAGATGCTGGGAGTGGAACTTGAAAGATGAGCTCAATCAATCCCCATAATTATAATTGTTGATCTCGTTGCTAATGAGGAACGGGGAGGACCAGGGGTCCAGAAGAGTGATTATGGGTTATCTGTGGAGATGCGGCGATGGGGTGACAGTGGTGGGAGGCGGCCGAGTGATGCATCCGGGTTGGAGATGTCCCTGGGTCAGCGTCCGTGGACCTGCAGAGTCTCTCTGACTGGGTCCTGCCTGTCAGTTCATGCATGTGCATTCAGGGGCTCGGAGAGCCTGGATTCAGTCCGAGGAGAAATCCCGGGGTGGGATGTGGACCCGAGGAGAAATCCCGGGGTGGGATGTGGACCCGAGGAGAAATCCCCGGGTGGGATGTGGACCCGAGGAGAAATCCCGGGGTGGGATGGCAGCTAGTTCCTGGACACTCATACATGCAAGCGTGCAACCACACATCATCATCATCATTATTATTATCTATTCATAACTTTCTTTTAATAGTGCGGTTGCTTCATTTTGCATTTTTCTTTTGGCCACCATCCCTGGCAATTGTGATGGATGTATTTCCTTGCATTCCTGGAGTGGATCAGATCCAGTGGGCGGGCAGAAGAAGAGAAAAAGTGACCCCTGCTTTGGTTCTGTTTCGATTGGAAATTGCTGGAGAGTAACTAACAGCCAGCCCTTCAGAGAAGGTCAAGGGCCCGACACTCTGAGCTGCCATCGTGCTCTCGCTCGTGTGCGCCGTGGAGTGCTCGCCTCTTTGACCGTGCCGCGCGGGTGGTGCCGTTGTGCCATAAAATCACTTGTTCTCTGAGCTGGGGGGCCGCGATGAGTGTGAGAACATTAGAGGTGTTACACAACTCGGGATTAAAAAAACGGAAAAACAGTGGAGTGGAGAGAGCCGGGGAGAGAGAGAGAAGCGTATAGATCGAGTGAAAGAGTGGCAGAGAGGTCAGGGAATGACTCCAGGTCCGCCGTAAGCCGACGTAAGCCATTCCTGCACACCCAGTGGTCTGGGGACTAACGTGGGCTTGGATCAGATCTCAGTGTTTATCATATGAAGCGTTCTTAGGCCCTTACACTGTATTTAGGCTTCTTTATGGGCTTGGAGCCGCGTTTAATGAGTTTTGCTCTGTGAAAGGCGTTTAACAGCTCCGTATGGCCGTAGAACTGCGCCGCAGCCTAAATCCCGGAGCTTTCAGCCACACTAAACTCTGCGCATTTGCCTGAGTGAATAGCTCAGGGATCTCTCTGTTCCCCTCGAGTGAGTGTAATACGGAGACTGATTGGCTGCCGTGAGCCGGTGCTCTGCAGATACTCCACAAAGTGTGCATGTGCAGGAAAATTCAGACCAGCATAAGTAGTGCATGCAGGAAGTGTACTTTGTACATCTTATCAGACACTCCCAAACACATTCAAGTATTGTAGATGAAGAAAAAGGCGTGGGAGATGATATGGGGATTATTTATTTCTAACACTTTTAACTTTACCCTTTTCCAAACAACCATTCAATGACATGATATCCGTTCTCCCCACTGAGTAATTAAATTAACTTAGTAACAATTAATTCTTCAGTAACCACCCTGTGTTTCAGTGCTCATTTCAGGATGTAACCAACATGAATGTGTTAAAACTTTATATTTAATAGACATCCACTTATCACTATTCGACTTTTAATATACTTTACAGACATATGTGAATGGAATATAAAGACCTTTTCTGAGGAATAATAATTGACACTTCAGATTCCTGGTCACAGTTCCGTGAGAGCAGGGAATTCGAATGTAATAACTGATGCCTAAAAGCCTGTATCCTACAATGATCATAAAATCCTATTATTAAAAAAGAATCCTGAATAATCGAACCAGCCATGCTGAGAAAACAGAAAGCATGCCAAAGAGTGTATAATGCAGGGGTCACCAACCTTTTTGAAACTGAGAGCTACTTCCCGGGTACTGAGCCATACGAAGGGCTACCAGTCTGAAACGCCCCCCTAAACTTATCTAAACTTCATGTATAATAAACATGTTTTAAATGCTTTTTTTTAGATATTGTCATTTTCAAATCTATATAAATGCAAATGTGATTAAAGAAGAATAGTAACAGGATAAAACTAAATTTTAGATGCTGCTCACTGATGAGTTGTGCTATTTTTAGAACAGGTCCGCGGGTGGCTCATGTGGTCCTTGGGGGCATCCGGGTGCCCGCGGACGCCATGTTGGTGACCCCTGGTATAATGTAGGTGTGTTTTTAAACCTTTTTCATGCACATTTAATATAGAGCATTGTAATAAGAGTAATTTCTCCTGGCATCGTGGACAAAATGTAAAATACGCCTAATAAAACAAATAAATGCAGTCCGGTGAAACTAAACAGCGCTGTGTCTAGGAACGGGCGATCGGGGGATCTTTAAGGAGGCAGGAAACGCTGATTAGTGTTTGAGCAAATGCAGCCCTCTATATGAGCCACTGCCGCGCCCTGTGCACATCAATGCAATTAAAGTTGTCGGAGGAACACAGCCTTTCTGCTTGAATTCACAATGTTAATTAGTCGGTCTGGATTTTTAAAATAAATTATTGCTTTGCTTTATCTGCTGTCTGGGTGAGCGACTCTCAGGAAGACTCAGGCTCTTATTTTTCTTTTTTTTTTTTCCTTTCCTTTGGGCCGTCTATCTCCAGCCATGGGGGGGGGGGGGGGGGGGGGGGCGGGGTGGGCGTGCTGAATAATTCCGAGTAAGCTCGCCGCTAATGAGCTCCACGGACCGGCAACGCACGTTGTCTGGTCGTTTAAAATGCTAATTCCTGCATGTTTATAGCAGGCATATTAAAGTCATTGTGCAGAACCCATGTCTTTTCCTCCAATAATATTTGTTTACTTTTTCAATTACTTCTAATTGCCTCGCCTTTTCTTTTTCTGGTGGCGCAGCAGTAACAGATGATCCAGCAACGTTCAGGGGCCTGTTGACATAGATCCATGCCGGCTGTAAGAAGCTGGACAGACATGATCCGGTGAGAGCCGAGGACACCCTGCTGATAGTTGGGATTAGGGTTATGCCCATAGAAATGAATTGATGGTCCCCATAAGACCCTTGTGAGACTTACTCCTTTGAGATAGCACATGCTAATAGATTTGAACTATGTGCAAATCCTCATTTTTGACATTGATGCTTAGGTAAGCTCTTTCTATACAGCAGATGGCAGTGTATGAAGGACTTGGGATACTGACAGGAAATTACACCAACAGTGGACAAAGAGCCACAAAGTCAGGTTGTTCTGTGGTCATGACCCACTTGAGAAGCCCTTGGGAGATCGTGGTCCACCTTAAATTTGCGTCTGTTCGTCCAGTGTTGCTGTTGACCTCTTTGTCAAACCCAAAAGCTGTGTGCTATCATTTTTCAGTTATAAACTTTCCCCCGCTCGGTCAAACATACACAGGAGAGCAGTCATTCGCATTAAAACTCAATTAGCAGGCAACTTCCTAAATAATGCATGAACAAAGTGTATTCCTGCCTGCCAAATGCCCACAGCATTACATCTCAATATGCCAGGTCTGTGGCTGCACATTAGCTAACATGCTGGAACCAAGAGGTGGTGAAATGCCAATGAGCTCCCACAAATAGGCGATTGTCATTCAGCACTGTGACATGCCTCCCCCCCTCCCCCCAACATTCACCCCGCTCACTGGGATGGATCCCTTGGGGAAGATGCCTGGCATGATCTTGAAAAAAATGCATCCGCCTTCTCTCTGGTGTCTGTCACTGCGGTTACTAGGTGCAGATGGGGAGGGAGCTCGGAGTGGGGGGCACAGACTGCATGTATGGGGGAGAGCCAGGCTTACATTCCTCTGCTTTTGTGACTTATCCGCCATGCCTTGGCTGCCCAGGGCCACTTTTCCTCCGTGTCCTCATTCTAAGCGGCGGCATAGATCCAGCCATCGGTCGCTCCAGCTGTGATCGTCAAAGGTCACGCCTCTTATAAGGGCTGACAGAGAACGTTCCACCCCATGCATTCTAAAAGCGGTCCATCACAGACAACCATTTGTCAGAAATACAAGCGTGAGCATGATCGTGAACTTAATTAGCACTAGTGATTAAGAGCTTTTCTCTAACGAGGCATTGCTGTTGCTAAACGGCGCTTTACCCCTGCAAACGACCTTCACAGCAGTGTCGTGATTCAGCATCTGTCGCTGCACAAGCAACCTAAGTGCATCGGGCAGATGTCCATCTCACACCAAGATGCCACCGTGCATTGGCAGAACACTAGGAGCCATCTTGAAGTACCTGTGATATCAACATGGACTGTGGTGGGAATGAATGTCTTCATGATTGATGCACAGTTGGTGGGTTTCTCAGCACTGTTGCTAAGCTGGCTAACCATGCAGCATGAGGACTTTGGTCTCTGCAAAACCAAAGGAAAAAACAGAATGAATTACACATATTACAGTTTATTTTCAATACAGCTAAAGTAAGAGGGGATAGCTTTCTGTAGTGGCTGATTACCCCGGGCAACAAATTGTTGCAGAAGTCTGAGGTAAAAGTAGCCCTTTCTGATTAACTTCCAGGTTCTGAGCTGGAATTTAACAATGAAAACACAAAACTGGCTACGGGTTCATTAAAATTTGCAAAGCTTCACAATGTATTTGAGAAATGTGTACATAAGACGTGTAAGAACAGAAATGCGAGCATGCTTGCGACTCTGCTTTCAGGAGCAGCTCCGCTGAGCGTCGAGCAGCAGTCGGCCGGCACGGCAGCTGATCACCTCCCCGGTATCGTTTTTCCAGTGTCGTGATGTCACTGCGAAAACGTTCACCGTGCTCATCGTTAACCACACCGCAGATGTCGGGGGGGAGTCCAAGCGGGGATGAAGAGAGGGGATCTTTAAGGGCACGTTGCAGCCAAGTTTGTGATATGGCAAAGATGGTCGTTACCCACATTCTTGTAGTTTCTTGCTGCGACATCCTGAGGAAGTTAGTACGCACCTGAGGAAATGCATTCTCATCACCCTAAAGCAGATTGTCAAGTGCCTCATCTCTGAAGAGCTCTTTAAACTGAGCACCTACAGAAACTCCTCCTTTAATTGTTGCACCACTGAGTTGAGTGAATTTCGCAGCTAGGTACTTATTGTATTTACTGAATACAGCTTTCATCACGGGCTACATGGAGTATCGTCAAGACAAGAACCAATGAAAATTCATGGTCATATCTATGTTCAACACGTTGAAATCATGAAGGATTGGACCTTTTCAATTTAGAAACATCTTCAATGTTGTCCAGTGTTATGGTTCAGAAAGGGAACTGTGAATGGCACAGTTAACTCCTCATGGAATGTAAAACTGCACTCATCATGCTCCTCTAAAGCCGAATCCAGATATTAATTCCAGGGCACAGCCAGGTGCCTGTCGTGCTAGCAGCTTGCATGACAATGACATCACATGAAGCACGGACTCTTTGTACCGTGGCAACTGTAATGAATTGAAAGTGGACCCGTCTGGCTCTTGAAACCTTGCTGCTTCTGGGATGGCACTTTCCAGCCCCTCCAGGCTGTTAACATGCATGGTCATATCATGCCCAGACCTTAAGTGATCAGTGCAGTGCCGTTCCTGCCTTTACATCCGCCTGCTTTGAGCTTTGATGAAACGGGGCTGCTGATTACTCGAGCTCGCTTGCATTGTCACCGATGTGTCTTTGGAGGATGGATTGAAGGGATCATCCTTTTCTCTCACTCCCCTCTCTCTATATGATCTATGGGCATCCTTGAGAGGTAAAGCCTAGGATTTGAGGGTACTGTTAAATGGCTAAACAGGGTTTCAGCTGTGCCATCCTTCCCCGCCTCATGCAGGAGCGCGATGATGTGCTGTGGTTTAAACCGCAGCTTCTTTGAAGTCACTCCAGACCTCCAACACCCACCAAGATGTCTCTGCACACAAACATGGCCGCCGACGTCTCCCTGCTGTCCCTGTGCTTAGAGATTTGGCTCCTTCCCATAACCCTTCCGCTTCCAACTGCACACACACATGCAAGCACATACATGCTTTATTAAGCAGTAAAACTCTTGCAGATTTCGTTTGCACAGGGTATTGACACAGCAAACTGTTTGTATTGCTCCTCGGCCTACATAAATGACGGAACAAAATCCCCACCCCCCCCTCCCAAAGAACCTCTTTAGTAGTCGCATGAGTAACTTATTTACCTAACTAAAACAGACGATCATGGATTTTCTCCACCCATGGATGATGTTTGGCCAGAGACAATGTGACCATAAAGTAAGAGTCACTGAGGGATATCAGCTGGCTCAGGGACAGCTTGATACTTACATTTTTTCCTCCAGTCTCGTTGTTCTAGGGTGGCTAACAACCTTGATAATCTCTGCTTAAGTGTGGTGCATGATTTACTTAAGGAACCTTTGGCACCCAGTAATCTTTACACTAAGGTTACAGCATTAATGACTGTTCGATAACATTCTTTCATGGAAGCACACAGATACAGTGTGTTGTGGTTTTACTGCCGGCCATTGAGAGGACTGAGGGCATTTTCTTCAATGGAGCATGACAGGCATGTGTGAGAGGGGAAAAAGGGAGCTACCCAGGGTCAGATCAATGCTGGGCCGAGTGCGTGGCCTGGATCCTCTCTGGCACCATTGTGATGCCTGCTGACTTGAATGGTTTGAGGTTGGGTAGAGCTTGGCTGACTGGGCCCAATCCACATCCCACATGCCTGTTCTGGACATTCATCTGCATTACCGTGACGTCACTGTCGCAGGACCGCCCGGCCATCCTGGCCTTTCCTGTCGTTGGGAGCCACTGCTGGCTCGGTTTTCATGAGGCCGGCATCAAATCACAGTCTGTCCCTCTCGCTCGCTCATAAACGGCTGACCCTTGGTTTGCGGTGATTATCTAAGCAAGTGGCCACAAGCGAAACAGAGCGTGCAACAGTAACCTTAACCTTGACTCCACTCTGCTGTACAAGCTACTGAATCGACAGTGGGAAATGTGCTGTCTGTGTCTTAATATGTGTTTTTGTTTGTCTTTGCGTATGTATGTGTGCTTGTCTGAGTGTGTGTGTGTGTCTTTGTGTTTGTGTGTGTGCGTGTTTGTGTTTACCTTTTTTTGCATTGCCTTACTATGCCAGTTTTCAGTATTTCAATCACCTGGGTAAACTATTTCAAAGCAGGTTGCGCAAAGCATGACGAGATACTTGATAACATCAAAGCTCAGACAGAAGAGCCCAGCAGCTCCTGCTCACATTAACATGTGACTCCTGGAGCTCGCCTCACCTTAAAGTGACAGCGCAGCGTAGGTCAGCTGACCTAGAGGGAAGCGCCCAGGCTGGCGGCAATAAAGGCGTGGGAGAGGGGCTGCTTTCCACGGCTGTGGGCATCGTGAAAAGAAGCTCCACACGAAACACCTTGCAAACAAGGACAAGCAGGAGGGCAGTTGTCTTAACATGATTGCTAACTTTTGGTGTGTGATGGTGTGGTGGTGCAGTAGCCCTGTAACCTCTTGTTTCCCGCTCTGGACTTTGCTTGTGCTCTTTGTGTTTATGTAGGTTCCCTCTTGGGGTCCAAAACCATGTGATTTGGTGAACTGGGGACTTGCAGTTGCCTGCAGTGTGTGATTGTCTGTATAAAGTTTTGTACTACCATCCTGTACAGGGTGTCCCCTGCCTTGTGTCCTGTGATGAACCAGCATCCTGTCCAGGGTGTCCCCTGACTTTTGCTCTGTGAAGGACCGCCATCCTGTCTAGGGTGTCCCCTGCCTTGTGTCCTGTGATGAACCGGCATTCTGTCCAGGGCGTCCCCTCCCTTGTGCCCTGTGATGGACTGGCCTACTGCCACGGGACTGACTATAGTTATGGATTAATTGATCAATATGCGGTCAGATTAGATGCAGGTTTCACTTCCTCTGCTGTCCACATTTGTGGTTCTGTGTTTGTGATCATTGTTCTGCAAGACGCACAATGTCTAAGCTGTAAAGTCTGATAGAAGCTTCTGTTTTGTATGTAGAGGTTTCCCTGAGCTTCATGTGTGAGAAACACATTTGCTACTTTTTTTCATTTTTGGAACAGGTAAAAGAAAAATCGATACAACTTTATTTAAGAAGCGCTCTCTATTGAAATTTTGCCTGCAGTATTGTTTCACATAGTAACAGTTTCGTCATTTCTAATAAATGATTGTAACACGATAGAAAACTTTTAACACTGTGCTTTTATCGGACAGCAAAAAGGGACCAATGGGTGCAAAGTGTCAGATCATAATATAATTGAATGGTCCTCAATGACCATTATGAATGAATCATCTGAATCATTATGAATCATCTGTCTGTCTAGCTCTCATTGGTTGGACTGGAACACGTTGCCCAACTTGGGGCTATGAAGTGTGCATTTGAAAATGGAATGGAAGCCCCTTGGAAGAGGTTTGGATTGGTATAGGATCTGGTTAATAGTGCTAAGGATGGATTAATGTTCTGAATCGGTAGGCTTTAGGCCTGTGACAGCAGTGTCCTAGTCTGGGCTGGGTGCTGAGAGCAATCATAATAGTCGGACAGAGGGGGTGAGAAAAGTCCGGGTATTGATGTACACGATACAGCTCCCTCCTCTAAGTTAATGCACTAATACTATTTCCTAGGACAGGACCTCTTGTTCTGGCGGACAGCTACAAGAGCTCTTAGTGGTGCCTGCTCTTAGGCGCTCCAGTGCTGCAAAGGCCACTGATGAAAAGCTTTCTGTTTTTGATTTTTTTTTTTTTTACTTTTTCCGGGGGGGTGGGGCAAAAATCACTTGAATGATTTATTTATCGCCCCGAAAACCGTGACGTGCAGATCGCCTTGAGAGGACCCGTGATCTCGAGGCAAAGCTGCATTTCTCTTAGGCGCCTAAGCAAATATGAACTTGAGTAGCGTGAGCGTTGTGGAAGAGCGCAGTGATGATGGGAGTGTCCACAGACACCAAATAGCAGTGTTTACGCTGGAATTAACGGAGCTGTGTGAGTAAATGGGAGAGCGTAGGAGTGGATTCTCAGTCTCATCATGCTGGTGTCACGCGTACTGAAATACAGAATTTGCGTGCCTTTCTTTGCATGACTGTGTCGCATGTCTAAGTACTTGCTGTATTGCACTGCATCTGCGGTGCTGAATTGTGTGTTAACTCATGCGCTATCCCACCTTCCTGCATCAGTAGCATGGAGATGCGTGTCAACCTATGTTAGCCCATGTTAGCTCATGCGCTGTTCCACCTTCCTGCATCAGTGGCATGGAGATGCATGTTAGCCCATCTTAGCTCATGCGTTGTCCCACATTCCTGCATCAGTAGCGTGGAGATGCATGTTAGCCCATGTTAGCTCATGCGCTGTCCCACCTTCCTGCATCAGTAGCATGGAGATGCATGTTAGCCCATGTTAGCTCATGTTAGCCCATGTTAGCTCATGTTAGCCTAGGATCTGGGCTGTCATGGAGGCCTGCTAGGCGTGTTTGCTATGCTGTCAGGCCCCTGATCACAGGCACAGCCAGCTGTCAGGGCCACGGGGGTGACATGCCCCTCGGGCAGGCATTTGCATTTCATCCCTGGCCCGCACTCCTCATAATCCCCCCCTCCATCCCCTTCTGAGTATCCTCCGCCTCCCCTACTCTCACAGGCCCCTAGCAAGATCAATACCCACATCAAAGGTTATGTAGAGGTAGCCACATTCTTTGAAGCTGTTTGCCCAGGTCTGGGTTTGCTGAGCTAACACCGGCTGGGAACCTTGTCCAATACCCATGTTTGCCTAGAATTACCTCTGTTTGCGGAAACACCTAGTAGATTCTAATAGAGAGCAGGCTTTTCATCCCGCCTTTTCTTTTTTTCTTTTTGAGCGGTTGAATCCTTGAGCCAATCCGCGGTGCCAATAGCTTTACTGATCCGGTGTGTTCTGCCTGTCCTGCCAAGTCCAATATTTACCTAACGTTTCATTGGCCGAGGCTCCCTGAAAACAGTTATAAAAAAAGGTGTAGTTTCTCAATAAGGGTACAATAAAGCATGTCTGTTGGACTGTGCCAAGTGCAAGCAAACTGGATAATTACAGGGGGCGGTGGAGGGAGCGATAGCAAACAGTGTAATTATTGTTATTGGTGTGCTTTTACGGCATGTCATTCACACGCTGGTGTAGCTCCTCTTGCTACCTACGGGTTCCTGGTGACGTGGACCTCCTTTCTGAACCTTCGCCCTCCGGAACCATATAGTAGTAGCATTTGCTGATTGGTCGACAAAAGAGTCACGTCGGACCCTGAACAGAACATCCGTTGCTGTGAGAAGCGGGCTCCCTCTTTGCAGGAAACGACGAGGCTCTGGCTGCCAAACCCCCCCCCCACCCGCATGCTGACCTGCATTCAGCTCCACCTTCCCCCCCAGCACTAATGTTCTGATCCTTAAATGAAATCATTAAACTGACCAAGGGGCAGCTTATACCAGATTCCAGGGAGTCGGCCTGAGGTTAATTTCTTAGGGGATAAAAACATTATCACCGTGGCACCAAGGACAGGACAGGCGAGGTGAAGGAGGAGCAGCACAGGAGGGGGTTAGTGAGCTCTGCAGCTTTAGGGGGCGAGGGCGGCAGCGAGATCAGAGAGCGCTTTGACGTCCAGCAGCGCTCCAGACCTGCGCCGTGTTACTTGGGCTGCTCCACTTTACATTCTACATGGTTGACTGGGACTGAAGTACATGGTGAAAACATAACCCAGAGCATTATAATGTGCCTCGAACATGAGGGTGGGGGGGGGATGTGCACGTCCTGCAGATGGCAGTAGCATCCGCCTCTAACAGCCAATCTGAATCTAGCCTCTGCGTTCCCTCAGTCTCTGACTGACTCACTTCCCTGGTGTCACAGTACCACAATGTTTGAAAGCAGTGAGTAAACCTGAAACCACATCCCTGCTACATGCACAAAGACTAGCAGGCTTAGCGAAATTCGCTTCTTACCTTACTAACGTATTGACGATGGACTGGAGTTGTTTTAATAACTGACAGGTTGGGTAGAAATAACATAATGATCTCACATTCTGGCTGTTTTTATGGAGCCAAGAAACAGGGATTTTGCCTGGCTGGAAAACATTTACTCTAAGGGCTTAAGTGGGCAAAGCAAATGACATAGACAGTCTTTTTGAAGAAGTTTCAGTTCATAGCTGCTGCAGTTCACTTGTAGCCCCGGCTACAGTTCCCCAGTTCCCCGTTTCCCCCGGCTGCGGTTCCCAGTTTCCACTGGCCGTGGTTCCCCGTTTCCACTGGCTGTGGTTCCCCATTTCCCCTGGCTGCAGTTCACCTGTTGTCCCCGCTGCAGTTCCCTAGTTCTATTTCCCCTGGCTGCGGTTCCCCGTTTCCCCCAGCTGTGGTTCTCCGGTTCCCCCACCCTCTGTTCCCCAGTTCCCCCAGCTGCAGTTTCTTTAGCAAAAGCAAAAGAAAAGGCAAAAATGAAAGACACTCCTGGTTGCTTTAGAACTTCAGCACAGACTGTAATGAAAGCTAAACTAAGATCTCTATGGCTCTCTCGTTACATTATCTTTCATGTGTCATCAGTATATTTTTGTATGCTAATGTGTGATAGGTCAAGTGCCGGACCTCAGGGGATCCCTTAACATTTCATAGCTAGTGATTGGCACCTGATAGGGGCCCGTGAATGTGGCGAGCGTGGCGTGAGGGTCTGTGCCACCGGTGCGTCATTAGGGCAGTAACCCTGTGCTGTTATCTCAATGTTGTTCTAATGCTGGTCAAACACCACTGTGAATGGCCTAACTCAACATTGGCAGCGTTTGGCTGGAGAGTCAATATTAGCAGAGCACACACAAGGGGAGGGCGGGTTGCTATGTGTGTAGCCATGCGCTGAGTGCAATCATCTCCCAGTGAACCCAAGAGCAGCTGCTATAAACAAGTACTGGGAGAACAGCCGTGGGGAATGCAGGCTTCTGCCGCGGGCAGTTCTGTGTTTGACGGGGATGTTCCTGCTTCTCACCGACTACCCTCCCCCCCCATGTCTCCCAGAGCAGCCACTGATGCTGGCCTCAGATTCCTACTGTTATCTCCGTAGTATAGCTGCTGTCGGGGGTGGGGAGGGGGCAAACCCAGCTGTAACTCTCACTCAGAGTTGTGTTTTCTTCAGACGGTTGGTTCATTTGTCAGAGGGTGCTGTCGGCATGGGAAAGGAGTGTAAAGGTCGGACAGGCGCGGGGATTGAAAAGAGCACCCCCGGCCCACACTGGAGCACCTGGCTAGTGGACCTGCCATTTTCAAGAGCTCTATTCGGTGCCTACAGTTAACCTGGATTACCGCCGCGCCGCGATGGGATTCTCCGCACCAGCCTACTCTTTTAGGAAAGGTTCATTTTTCCAGGAGGCCTCACCACAGCATCAAGGACGGGACTCGGTGTCCCTGACGGCAGAAATCAATAACACCGCCCGCCCCCCCCCCCACAGCTATGAAAATTAAGCACTCTATTTTAAATGTTCAGCATTAAGCGAAAGGAAAGTAACTTTTGGGGCTAATGCTGGATTGACCCCCGCCACCCAAATTTAAGAAAAAAATCTACTAGAAACGATATCCCTATCCTTCTATAATTGCCAGCAATTGTTATTGTCTTTTTCGCTATAAACCTGACGGTTTCACTGCGCAGACAAAAGATGTAACCTTAATTTGAAGCAGATGACTGACCTTGTCTTTATCTTATATAATTTGTCGGGTTTTTTTCGATCGTTGAAGTAACAAAAATGTCTTAATATTTTTTGTTCGGGTGAACTCGATTATTATTATTATTTATGTTGTTTTTCTTGTGGTTATTAGCAGTACAGTACTATTACACTGTACTGTACTGCACTGTAGTCGTTTTACCTACGCGTAATTCTTGCTTAATGTCCGTCTTTTTGGTCTCACAAATTGGACTGATCATTCGCGCCAGAGCGACTCTACTTTACGTCCACTCCTATCAGTACTGATCAGGATAAATAACACGTACAAGGTTCCGCAGTTTGACTGCAGGCACTCAACCGGAGAGCTTGTCAAATTGTTACAATCTGATCAATTGACTAAATCTCCTGCTCAACGAACCGCGAGCGGACGGAAGGAAAACACATGCTTCCCAATAACTGGCTCCTGCACGGTAAAAAATGTCCGGCCAAGATTAGAAAGGCAACCTTTTTTAGGATGCATGTCCCTTGTGTGCGCCAGTCTTTGAGCTCCGCCCACAAAATAATTGAGGAGAGTCTTTCTCATGAATACGAGACCTGCATGAAGCTACCCTCGCGCAGACATCAGCTCACACAGTGTGTATAACGGACCCTTTACCCTCTACTGTAAATTAAGTCCCACCCCACCCCCATGCACGGTAGCACAAAGAAACACACCTCCCATCTAGACTCTAGACGAATTACCTCATCTTTCTTCCGTCGAATCCAGCTCGCGGACAATGTAACCTGCGTGGTGTTATCTCTGCAGTCACAGAGATGGGCGGATAGAACAATGCATGTATAGCTTACTGTCTTCAAATCATTGTGAGAAAATTCGCACTTCCCTCGGTGCATATACTACAGTAATCGAATGATATATGAACATTTTAAATCAAATTGTGCATTTCAAAAATAATAGAATTTAAAGTATTTTATACTATATGTATCAAGTAATTTGCCTAAAGCATGTTGATAACACATAGGCCTACATTATACACTTGCATACGTGAATATAATCGCTTAAATCGTTTTACTTGTGAAGTGGCGTAATTAAAATAGGATTAGTTGACCATTACAAATTTAATTACTAATATTAACGCGCGATGTTTAACATATAACGTAATACATATCTTTCCCTCTGCTTTCAGTGTATCTGCTTCAGGAGGTGGGCGCTACAGGGAAATGTGATACTGTATTTAAAGGTTTCTCCGATTGCCTGCTCAGACTGGGCGAAAGCATGGTGAACTACCCACAGGAGTTGGATGATCGAGAAAACCTAAAGACCATCTGTTCGTAAGTTGCGCTCTTCGCCCTGCAGACTTCGCTTTGTACGGCAAGGGACACGTGCACCACGACCCAGTTAACGCAGACGGGGATTGGGAGACAGATGGCACGAGACTCCGCATTAATTCGGAAGCGCCAGAACCAGCAGCGGGTGTGGGTGTTCATGCAAGGTCCACATTCACATCTCACCCATTAATTGCAACCAGATAGACCAGGATTACAAAAAACGGGCGGTGAGGTCAGCGTCAATTACGGGTATAGGACTACCATGGTGAAATCTCGGGGCTTTGGTGTCTCTGTCACTTATCAATGACAAATTGGAATGCCATACCCAAACACAATTGCATGTAGTTTAACGGTCATAATTTTTTTATGTTTGTATTATTTTTAATCGAACTAGTGAACCGAATTGCAAAGAAGGCGTTAAAAGCGAATTTTATTTATGATATACACTATTTAGGTTGCCTGATGCAATAATTTTGTCGAGCTTTGTATGTTCGTAATTTTTTTATTAAGTTACTTAAGTCACACCTCATAAACCGAAACTGCTAGCAAAAAATGTTACTGAGTTCAGTTTGGATATTAGCGGATGAGCATGTGTTTCTGCGCATGTCTCTGCCGACTGTAGTCCGAAAATAGGTTACGACGCTGCTCAGGTGCGTCTCCTAGCCAGCATGCTGCACTACTGTGCAGGACAGAATAGATTGAAAGTGTTTGATTTCCCATGGGGAGAAAATATTATAACAGGAGAACTGCAATGGAGGCAAACACAAGTGTCCCTGGTGTTTCGAGCTCTCATTATTTATCGCGAATATATAAACTCAGGAGACAGCCTCATTCTCAATCAGGATGAACGGTACCGTCTAACAAACGCTTGTATTTGGCTGACAAACACAAAATAATGCGTAAGACGATTCAACGTCCAAGCATACACCTCGCAGCCCAATTAGTCAAAGCTGAAACACTGAAAAATGTAAAATACAGAAATATTAGGAAATGTATTTATTAAATGTATTTAAGTGAATAAATATTCACAATAAAGTTAGCTATGACGTTGGTTATTACAGACAGTAGAGTATTTTTTTGCACATTTTACCAGATAATACAATTAAAATATGTAGTAATGCATTCTTTTGAACTATTTAATTTCATGTTCTCATAGCCAAAATAGAGATGTGCCCAGCCTATTGTTGTTGCTGTTATTATTATTATTATTATTATTATTATTATTATTATTATTATTATTCGATAAATCTCTCTAATAATTCCCCCAATTTGATTATTATGACATAATATAATTTTTTCAGGTACTGGGATGACTTCCATGCTTGTGCCACCACTGCCCTTGCGGATTGCGAAGGAGGGGCCACGGAGCTGTGGGAAAAACTCAAAAGGGAATCCAGGAACCTGGAGTTCCGCGGTAGCCTGTTTGAACTGTGCGGAGGAGGCAATGGAGCGTCGGGACGTAGCGGCCGCTCCGGCGTCATGATGCTTCTGACGGCACTTCTCGCTCTAGTGACATGGCTCGCTTTCTAGGAAGCAAAAAAAGTTAAAATGAAATAAGAAGAGCAAAAAAGGAAAAACAACATAATACAAAAGAGAAAAAGACTACCAACATGAAAATAATAAGAAAAACGTTTAGCGATCAAATGTATCCTACTGTACACCTACCTGGAGTTGTATACACCAGAAAAGCAACTTTATTCAGACGAGACGACATCCTGATATTGAATCAAACACCGGCAGACCGTCCTCTGGGGATTCTCCGGGATCTTTGACCTGGGGTCAATTTCAACACACGTCTATTTCAGCAGCGCTTCAACAGGAATTACTACAACGACGGCATCTCACTCAAACACAACTGTGGTATACCTACATCAGTTGATTCACAGGACAAGGAATTCAGCAATATTAATTGTAGGCAAATACAAAACGTATATTGTGTAGATAAATAGCATTAAAGCACAATCTGATGTCCCGGCTTATACTATGGTTAAATTTCACAAATAGCGGCCATAATTCTACTCTTAACAATACATTACAAAATGCAGAATTGCAATTAATCCCAGGTCGGCTTCTACACGATCCAGTAATAAATGTGTTTATTTATATATTTCCATTTGCCAAGTGCATCACGTCAAGCCAAGTAAAAAATGGAGACCGACGGAAGATATTATTGCCGTGATCAAGTTAGACTCACGCGACCACTGTCCAAACAACGACAGCAAGGGAATTAAGGAAATGCAAAAACTGAGCACCCTTAATTATGGAAGACTGGGTAGCCTGGTATATATACATATATGATATATACACATATATGATATATATATGTGTGTGTGAAGAATGATGTGACTGTTTCCACTGCACTTCACATGGTGTTTCTGACATTCCATGCATACAGATGAAAAAAAAGAGATGTAACGTCACCACGACAACATGCAGGCTGCGAAATTAATTAGTGGAATGGAGTGAAATTTGCTAGCTTTATTTGATGTTGCCAAGGCATAGATCACGTTTCACTGTATTTTGTTTGTTTGTTTATAGAGATGTTGCATATTACCCCTAACTATTCCAAAACTATAAAAAGATAAAGGGGATCTATATATATATCAAATCATTTTCAGAAAAAAACAGAGATAACTAAACCCTAAAGATTTTAAATCAGAGTACTTATTATATAGGCATACTAAAACCAGATTGCTACAAAGTATAAAAATATATTAAATAAATCAGTTATTGTTTGAAACTTAAATGTGTGGTTTTCTTCGGGGGGTTTACAGGCAGATCGAGAGTTCGGTTCAATCCGAAACTAAAGTTAAAGTCATTATAACTGGGTGATGCGCACGGAACGGTTTTTAGTCATTTAAATGGTCTATAGGCATAAAGGAGTCGGTTTACTTTTTTGTCTGATATATCGGTTGTCTTTCGTAGTTAGATGTTTCGAAATACTGGCAATTATCTTTAATCTCCTACATGTAAAATTGATACTGGGAGTGGAATGTGTGAAAAAGAGAAAAAACGAATGATAGTTCTATAAAAGGAAATACAACTTGTTTTCATAATTAATAAGACATTTGTGATTGAGTGGCCTATGCCCCCCTCCCTCGGGGTTGGCAGAATGTCAATTTCAGTCAACGACCTATTTTTAGCACGGACTCTGTGGTTTTGTTAGCTTACATTTTAAATGACTGCCATTTAAAAATTTCTTGTACTGATTTACTAATTTAACTTCAGCCCAACGTTTGATGCAAGAAACAAAAATGCAACTGCGAAATGAAAATATATAAATGATATATAAATTTTATAATAACGAACAGCATATTGTTCAATATAAATAGACGGTTATTCTTAAAATGTCGAATCTGTAACATCTCCGAGCAATCCAGCTACATTTCGTTTGTTGGCGCAACGATTACACTACAAAAAATAATCAATATGCCTAAATGTGTGCTAGTAATGTGTAAGACTAAATGTATTTGAAACTGGTGTTTCGCATTTTGTAACTGAAATAGTATTTTGGGTTATAAAAATGATTATTCGCAGAAAGTTATTTTATGTCCTTCGTTAATGTAATTTGTACTCAGGCCTGCGTTGATTTTAACTGCATAGAAACGGTACATCTATTCCATTATACGTTGAAGATTACAAAATATTTTTATTAGGCTTAAGACTTGAGACATGAATTGTTGGCTTTCCATTGACGTTTAGAAGTTTATTGGGTGGTAGCTCTGAAAACGCAAGGTTAAATGCCAAAAACTATAAATATCGAATTAATTTTTTTAAAAGTCGTTTGTAATCACATTTTGATAGCACCAAATCCCTCGTGTTTTACCCATTTTTTCTTAAAAAAATATCAAGGTGGCTTGCTATTTTATGATTTCGGCTTTTTCAACGTACACAATTTTACAGGCAAAAGAGCTCGTAGCATAAACCGGAAAAGAAATCTCGTTAACTTTACTTTGCTATAAAATAGTAATAAATAACCTAGACATTTAATAAATTACTCATGAATTACTTATATACAATAACCACAAGAGTGAATTACAGTTTTACCCTCTAGCTTACCCGGACCTAAGTTTGAAGTAAAAATTGTCAGATTCAATTTTCCATTAATTTAGGTGAAACCAAACGAAATATAAAGCATGAAAACAGTTACATATGCACCTGTAAAATAAAATACACTTGAATACATCGCAGTCATTGCACACATTAGAAACTTGTTGAAATTATAAATGGTTTCAAGGTTTATTTTGCAAACATACTATAGTGGCCCATAGTTCGATAGGACAAAAATATCTTGTATTTAAGCGGCCAGAGAGTTGCCCCGAAAGATGTAAAGCGCCGTATTATTAGGATAAAAGATAAGTATCCAATAAGCTAGTAAGTAATTTGTTTACATCACTTGACTCTTAACGTTTTGATTTACTGATTTTTAAATAGCAAGTCCTATTCTTCTCTCGCGATAACTCACGTCATCCCTGGAACGCTTGTAAGGAGGCCTGGAAAAGCGTAAAAACACGGGGGAGAGAAAGTCTCAAAATTATTAGGTGCACGTTGTCAAAGCCCTTATCTGGATGGACGAACTTCTCCCCCTGATCGGTCCGATACTCCCATCATTTGAAAAGAGGACTTAAATTCGCACCCCCTGCAACCCAAGACGAGGAGTAAACAGCTTAAAACATTAACATGGTCTGTACTATGGATAAAAACAAACGATTAACCGAGAAACTGTCATTATCTACATCACAAACAAAGCAGGATCCGTAAAACCCACCTGGCCGTTCAAGTTACTCATTTTATTATTATGCAAAAAAAAAAAAAAAAAACATGCTTCAAGGTTATTGTTCTCCTCTCTGTGGTTTTGTATTTTTCATGAGTCAAGGCAGCAGTTTACTTGCAGAAACATTTACCACGCATGCTGTTTTCTTCTGGGTGTATAAAGTACATGGCACTTGTGGTAAAATCCTTCTGTGTTTCAGTAGGTAGGAAAATGGCCTGTTCTCACACAGTTGATGTCTGTGATATGTACTTCCAGGTCAAACAAACAGGGTGTGTGCACACATACATGTGGATGACTGGACTATGATGCCTTTTTATTTACATATTATGAGACTTTTTCAATGTATTCCTTTTCTTGAATTATTTATGTTTCATATTTTTTCTGCCAATGAACCTGTCAGTCCTCATTATTCAGGCGATGCATTCTGAAGAAATTTCTACTGGTTATAGAACTGGAGAATAACATCACAAGCCCAGGCATGCTCTAGGACACCTTGCTAGTCTACGGCTTGGCACTGACCTGCTGGAACAATGGTCTCCAGGCAAATCCCATTGTTCATATGGATATGGGGGGGGCATCAGATCAGGTATGCATACATTTGCACATAAAAGTCCCGTAGCGAATAATTAATGTCTCTGCAAGATGGTGTCCCCTCATTCAGGCCTACATCGATATGTCCTCTTCTCGCTAATGTTCTGAAGCTACAAACGTCCACCAGCTTTGATGTCCACAAATGTCCATACCAGGGCATTGTGAGATATGTACTCTATTTTTTTTTTTTTACATTGTAGCATTCCAGAATGATGCAGGGGGCAGTAGGACTCGCAGAAATATTCTGACTTCACATTGACCAATATCTTCCGATCAAGCGATACAGATACAGTTTAAGATGTAAGGAACATGCTGTTGTGATTTTTTTCATCCGAACAGCACTGTGCCATATTGCATTCATACCACACAGACAACGGAATGCAATTAGTGGCAGAGGGAGGGGAATGTTTCAGGCTCTGCCTGGCAGAACGAGAATTTGGGTGCTCTTAGATTACTGATAGTTATAATATGGCTGCAAATGGCATCGCAAAACCCTGGTGGCTCCCAGTGTGATTTGCAGAGCCAATGTTACACTGCAGAAGCATTAATAATGTAGGCTTTCATGGGTATTTTTATATCTCTGCCTGAATTTCAGGCATCGTGTGGAGAGGGAGAGGACCAGCATTCCACACCAGGGCTGGCCAAGTGCCACAAACAATAGCATTGATAACGCTTTCCACAAACAGCCCGGAAAACAAATTTAGAAACATCTTTTTGATGTTGGGCGTGACATGTTGTAGCAAACAGAATTTTGGCCCATATATATTTTCGGGGCTTTCTGGTTCAGTGTAACATGTCAGCTGGACTGAAAGATGCAGCTGCAGTAAATCACACGTTAGCTAACAAATCACACATTAGCTAGCAAATTACAGGGTGATACGTGATTATTGTAACGCAAACTTAGGTGCTTTCTTCAACCCATGTGCAAAATCGGAGGGACATAAGCACAAAACAGAACATGCTCACATTACATTGTAGCATTTATTTGCTTATTATAAGCAAAATTGACAAAAAATATGGAATGTGCAATAAACTGTGATGGCTGTTTATTCCAAAATGGCAGAATTACAATAAAAATAGACAACAGTTGGCTGTAATAATACCAGAGTGGTGTTCTTTATAGTACGGAAATAACTTACAGAATTATCACTCAGATTGTGCATTGGCACTATTAAGGCATTCCTGAGCGGTATGTTGACGCCAATGAGATTATTTGTAGGATACTGGGGCCTGCTGCAATTTGTAATGTTTTCCAGTAGTTATAAAGTTTCGAATCACAGGAGGACCTGTGAAGGAGCCTAAATGAAGCTCTCCACCCTGCTTTTTGGAGTTTTACTTACACAAGAATGTTCTGAGGACTGAAAGAAAAGTGATTGGTTCAGAGAGAAAACCAATCAGATGGTCAAGGAGGTGGGTCCAAGCAACTAGAGGAGGCAGGACCAACCAATCAGTTGTCTTGGTTCTACCTCCCCTAGTAGCTTGGACCCACCACTGCTACAATCTGATTGGGTATCTCTTCAAATCATCAGTCATTTTTCTCTATGCTCTCAGGACATTTTTGTGTAGGTAAAACTCCCACAACCTCTATCCTGCACATATCCTGACACAGGTGCTGGGGGCCACTGAGGATGATTGACTAGATGAAGAAGAACCATGAGAACCAGCACCCACTATAAACATAGCTCTGAAATCCCATACTGCAATTATCGCTTATAAAAATCTGTTATTTTCTTAGCTGAGTGCATCATTTTTTTTGTGTGATAAACTCCGTACATTAATAGCTGTTATAAAGCTTACATGATATCTCCTGCACCAGCAGCCCGGGCAACCACCTTGCTCCCCTCTCCTGATGCATTGCTTTAAACGAATCATAATTTGCATTTTTATCATAATTTTTTTGACTTCCTGCTGAAATGTATCTTCCATCAGCTCGCATCCATTCACCCAACCCAATCCGGAATGTTCTTTAGGGTAAATTGGCATCTTCCTGCCTTTCAACTTGTTATCCCCTGTTAAGTGACCACCTCGCCTTCCTTGAAAGCATCCAGAGGGTCATCAGGGGAAGCGACTCGCGGTTTGACGGCGCAGCAGGCCGGACTGTCAGCGTGTAGCTAAATGCTATAGATTTACGTGCAAAAATGACGCATAGCCCAATAATAAGGCATAACCCCACCAATCGAAGATGCAGAACCCATACTAGTTGCCATAGCTATTGCCAAGAAAACTATCTTGTTAAACTGGAAAACTAGTCACATAGTAAATATCACATAGTGGTCAAACCTACTCAAAGAATACATATCCATGGAAATTATTACCCTACAGCACCAAACCCTAGACTTCAAAAAAGTTTGGGGCTCATTTACCACTGCACTGGACTTGTCTGTCAGTTAAACCCAGGGAATGACACACATAATTACACTCACACTCACACAGACACACACATTGTCGCCTCAACTCCTCAATGCAATCATACCCCAATTGTTGCATGTCATAAGCTCATACAACTTCACAGAAAACCCCTAAATCTCCCAGTGAGTGTATGTCCTGTCTTGTCGCCCTGTCCTGTCTTGTATGTCTGTGTCAATCTGTTTGGTCTTACAACGTCATGTCTTGTCTGTCTTACCTCCCATGTCTTACTTGTCCATCTGTGTATGGTATTATCATAATGGGGGTGAGAAGGGATGGGGGCAAGGGTGGGCTGGTTTGGAGTGACTTCACTAAATGTGTTGATCTGTTGTTCAGTTAATTAAAAATAAAGTTGTCCTCTGAAGGGGGGGGGATGCTGGTTGGGCATAAATAAATAAATAAATAAGGAAGAAGGCAGCACCTTTAAGCCACAGATTCCTTAAAGGAAGGACTGAAAGACCTGTAGAACCTGAGGTCTCATACAGACATACATCTGCCTGATGGCATTTGAGAGCTGCAAATAACTACAAGTAACAAATAATTATTGTTTCATTCTATGGGAGAGACACGTATGAATACATACAAAATTCAAACATGACGCCCGCCATTAAATATCGTAAAAAAACTACATGTTAAATCAGCGGTGACAGGATTTGTGTAACTCCTGACCACTGCCGTCTAGAGATACACAACATCAGATTAAGGAGGTGCACTTGGATTTCAGAGGCCTGCTGGTTCCTGCGTGAACCTGTCGATAAACAATAAGCGAAGGCTTTGGGGAAAGCCCAACAGCCAGCAAATCCATCATATTGTGGAAAAGAAGTGGCAGAAATGCATAAGAAACACAAGTAACTTAAGCATTGTCACCATAAATAGCACATTAATGATACATATTGCTTAACAAAATTCCTGAGTAGTTTTATTATCAAGGAATTCTAGGGATAACCTAAAAAGTTGAGTTTTGATGTCTGCTTTAAAGGGCGCTAAAGTTACACCGTCAAGAAGACCACCAGGCCATGACAGAATTAGGTGAGGTAGCAGAACATGTTGAATATTAAAATCTGTAGTTCAAAAAATTTTTGAACAGTGCAGTCTGAAATGTGAGTCTCCTCTGTAGTCCCAAGTTAAGAAAATCGCAGACAAGATTTGCTCATTGAACCTCTAAAGACCAGAGGTGTCCTTCACCATTAATCCTGAATGTAGCATATTTCTGAAATATCAGGTAATTGGCTCATTAACACTATCATGTGCCTGATTCCTCCCAACACATCTGATGATCGAGGTCGACTTCAATCAAAGCGTCAGCTTGTTTAACCTTCAGGATGTCCTTGATTTAAGAAGACGAGCTAAGAAATCAACATGGAATTGGGTTTGGAATAAATCAACATATGATCAGAAAATTCCCCAATAAAGTTACATTTTCAATGATGTTAGCCAATTCTTTAATTATTGCATGGGGTTCACAGCAAGATGATCCTAGGTTTTGGCCTAAATTTGTGTTGTGCACAACAGTATCTGTTCCAGACTTAAAGAGGTGAGTAACAGTTTAAAAGGTGACCGTGGTGCAGGTATCGTTAAGGCTGATTGCATCAAGTCATGATAACATACTGAGAAAATCAAAAAGCAAATTTTGAAAAGTCACTCAGTCCATTTTTGGTTGTTTTTGAGATGAGATTGCCAGTGGCCTAAAGTCAGGCTTCCTCATAATATGTTACAGCATTGGGAACCAAAACTCACTAAGTCCTCATATAATCCAACAAAGAACTTTCGCTCAGTTTTCAGAACTCACTGAGTCCACAGACATTTTCTCAAAAACATGTCCTGTGGACTGAGTGAGTTTTGGAAGTTTGCTCTTCAGTTAGTGTGTATCTAATATTGCTCATAGATAAACTGAGCATCTTGGGAGACCCATCTGAAATACTGAAAGATTCCTATGCAGAAACTGGAAACCATAGAAACTCATGGTTCTCTGCTCATCATTCAGAGAAAAGCAGTTCAATCCCACATTCTGATTCAACTACCCCTACCTATATACAGTCTACAGGCAACGAGACTACATCCTGTCTAATGCTACTTCAATGCTACTTCAGTGCTACTTCAAGCTAAACAAGGTTTAGTCACCTTTTCACTCTTGACCACCCGATCTGAACACGGCTCAAGTCTTCCCTGGCTCTCCCGCTAAGACGCCACCGACTCGCCGTACCATAACGTGCCGTAAAGGCCAAGCCGGCAATTTGCGCAGCCATCTGTGTAAACAGCCTGCTAATTGTTGTTGTTCCTCCGCTTTCTCCGATGTCTTCCCAATTAAATTCATAAAATGTATCAGGGTGCTACATGGAATATCCACCTTAGCATCCAGGCTACGCTACTCGACAACACATTAGCCGTAAAAAAAGTCAACGTGAGAGAAATTGCTTAACTGAAGATATTAGCATGTACTGCCTAGACGTGATTTCAGAGTGAAGTACAATAACCATGAAAACAACTCTCTGTGAGTTGAGTATTTCATGAAAATTACGGTAACAGTTTTCTCTTCTGAGATCCAGCTGTGTGCCTGATTTCGTTTGATTTCAGAAACAAACTTGGTATCAAGATAATTGAAAGTCCGTGCAACAGTATGAGGACTGAAATTATTTCTGTCTAGTACAGTGAGTCCTAGAACAAATTGCCGAAAGGCAATTGTAGTAAACACACCATTGTCGAAAGAGTGCCAGCTTGCTTCATATTATAATGACTGGTCGGACGAGCAGGAAGCGAGGAATCAGAGTGGGGAAACAGGGATCCAAAACAAGGAATTTATTTGCAGAAGGCTAGATGACGAACAACACGGTACAAACTTCAATGACAGGACTGGGGAAATGTACTTGAACGCGGACTGAAATATACAGGACGTGGAACAGCAGATAACAATCAGGAATTCACACGAGGTTGATGAGGGGGTGTGGCACACAGGAGGATCAAACGAACAGGTCATGACACATATGTTATGATAAATAAAATAAATTAACTTGAAAGGCAGATTTGAAGTTGTATTGCTTGCAGGTTTGAATTTATCAGTGAGTTTTTGATCATTCTGGTAACTTCTCTTACTAAGGAAGATCTTCACGTAGCAGACTCAGACATGATACAGACAGTATAGAGTTAGAAACTGAAGAGTAACATAGAGGATCATTGTCTAAAACCACCAGGAGCCTTGATGTCACCCTCAGCAACACCCAGGCAAATAGCATCAAATGGTCTTGTGGTTCATTTTCAACAAAACCAGCAGATGTCTTCTCTGAATTTGGGGCTACTGCTGCAGACCCTGAACTTCTCTAAGCTTGACTCCCACAGCCCTGTTCTCAGTGGCCACCCTGCATGCGCCTTCTAAGCTCACACATCTGTGCATCTTTGCATTTGACGTCCTAGACTGTCTATGCCCCATCCCCTTTGGTACCTTTTGGCCGACTCCACACCGAGAACGCTAAGACCCTGGCGTCAGTGATTGGATCTGCCAGACAAACAAAGCCATTTGACTTCCAGAACTTCCCTAAAGCTCCTCGTGGTCAGTAAATTCCACCACTGGGGTTTCTGACCGTCCTTTGTCCAAAACCAGCCTCTCTAACCGGGAATCATCTTCTTCCTGAAGTTAGAATGCTTTCCTCAAGAACAAAAAATAATTCTATGTCTTTAAATGCAAAATCACAAAACATCTGTCACAAGAGAGCTTATTTAAAACTTGTGCATCCTTTGGTCTTTATATCTTATCTGCTACATCAGTCCCTGCACTAAAGACTTACCCTCATAATGAATCAGTATTATTGTTAGTATTGATATTATCAGTTATCATTTTTGTTCTACAGAACCCTGTAAAAATATACAAAGATTCATGGGGGAGGTGAATAGCTCAGAGGGTTAGGATGGTGTGCTTGTGATCAGAAGATTGCTGGTTCAAAACCCATTATTAGTCCAATGATTTCACTCTCGTGGTCTGGGCAAGGTCCCAATCCTCTGAATGGCTCCAGGGACTGGCTGACCATACTTTCTGTGAAACCCTGGTGCTTTGGATTTGTTTGTAAGATGAATGGCTGGGGCTGTCCTCATATCAGCTGGATTGTAAGCTGTATGTAATCATATAAATTGGGGGATCCTGTTAGGTTTGGCTTTCTTCTTTTCCATCAATCTGATATTCGGTGGTATTTAAGGCTGTTTGCTAAGAAGCCCTTGAACCTGGAGCAGGCCAGTGTCACAGAGACGACTGACTGCTGAGAGAAAGGGCGGTGCGGAAGCCCTGATTAAAGTGGAAACCTCAGGGCAGCGAGGCGTCGGCAGTCAGAATCTGCTTCGTTTTCCTCTCCTTCAACATGGGACTAGAATACCTCAAAAGAGGACTTTTATTATGAATGCCATCCTCCTTCACACCTGTCTGACACGTCATGGGAAATAGATGTTAATGCCTAAGCAATGGCGGAATGACAATGAGTCACACGGCCACTGAGAGGGACATCACAGTGAGGGCTGCGTCTGACGCTGCACAAGGTCCATGTGGGGTTCTTGCTAATTGCTCTCCTCTCACACAGTTTGTTTAATCTCCACACACAGTCAGGTCCGTGCAAGCGTCTTGCGTCTCCCTTGTCACTATCCCACTCAGGAATACACTTGTCTCACTGACGCAGGTTACTGATATTGGGGAGCTCGACCCACATGTCTTTCAGGGATGATCTGAAAGCCCCATGCCACATGACGGTAACCACGAACAATCCTGATAGGGGGACGACAATGATGTGATAGGGTCTTTTTCAAAAATTTAAAGATTTAACAAAGGAATGAAAGATGAGCAGATGAAAGGAAATAGGTAGATGAGGGATAACAATGAGAACAATGGAAAGTAAGCTGGACAGAAAAGGGTGAAAGAGGGAGAGAGAGGGATACTGAAGGGGAAAGAGGGAGAATGGGAGAGAAGGGGGAAACGGAGAGAGGGAGGGAGTAGGGAAAGAGGGAGAGACAGGGAGAGGGGAAAGGGAGAGTGAAGGGGGAAAGGGAGAGAGAGGGGGAAAGGGGGGAAAGATGGAGAAGGGGAAGAGAGGGAGAGAGAAGGGGGAAAGAGGGAGTGGGTGGGAGAGAGAGGGGTGAAGAGGGAGAATGAGGGAGGGGGGAAGAGGAAGAGATGGGGAAAGAGGGAAAGAGTGGGGAAAGTGGGAAAAAGGGAGAGAGAAGAGGGAAAGTGGGTGAGAGAGGGAGAGAGAGAAGGGGGAAAGGGAGATAGGGAGAGGAGGAACATGGGGAAAGAGGAAGAGAGAGGGAGAATGAAGGGGGAAGGGGGAGAGAGGAAGAGGGGGAAAGTGGAGAAGGGAAGATAAAGATAGAGATAGGGATGAAGGGAGAGAGATGAAGAGATAGAGGGACAGAGAATGATAGAGTGAGGAAAAGAGGGAGAAAAGGAGAGAACGAGAGAGAGGGGGACAGGGGTAGAGTGTGACAGAGAGCGAGAGGGACAGAAGCAGCACGCCCTGAATAATAGAGAGGGGGACAGGGGTAGAGTGTGACAGAGTGCGAGAGGGACAGGAGCAGGATGCCCTGAATGATAGAGAGGGGGACAGGGGTAGAGTGTGACAGAGAGCGAGAGGGACAGGAGCAGGATGCCCTGAATGATAGCAGGACCCCTTGAAGCTGCATCATGGCCGTGTGTCAGTGGCGGAGTATGACACAGAGACTGGCGTCAAAGGCAGCCTCAGTCACTCGAGCAGGTCCTTACGCAGGCTGAGTAATCATACTCGTGTTTACACAGCTCGATGATGGGGTGGGTGTTTAGTATGCGATGCTGGCCGCTCCGAGATGCAGCAAGCTGACATTGAACCCTCAGCAGATTTCTAAACTCTCAGCAGCAGCGGCAGCAGCGATGGGCCAGCAGGCCCGCGGCCAGATTGGATTTTCTGGCTGCGTTTTTTCCCTTTCTTTTCCATCTGGCTCGCCCTCGTCTTGGCAGACAGGGGGGCCGGAGCGACCCACTGAAGAGACTCTCGCCTGAGACACGGTGAGGGCTCGGAGCCTTTCCGAATGCCTGAGATACAGCTGCTTTTGTTTTCCATGTGGGAACTCCGTGTACTCCGTGTGTAAGTGGTGTGTTTTTTTAAGCAGACGGTGACTTAGCAAAACCGCAGAGCATTTAGAGGACATGCAGAGTGTTGGCATTGATCTAAAACTCAGTCCTCTTCCCTTATGGGGAAGAAAATAATTAATTGATCAAAAAAGTCAGATATATTCCAATATGAACTGAAATGAGCTCGTAAATGAGTTGTTGGTGAACAACTAAGTTCTTTGGTCTTTTATTGTGAAAACAAACATGACCGGCGATTCTGCGGTTCTGGTATCATCTGCATAGATCCTGTCACAGGACACTGAGAGGAGAGTGAGGCCGTGGAAGTGAGTCAGCTGACTCACATACAAAAGACTGGTACTATTTACCACAGACGACAGCGACAGCGAATGGCCAGACTGCTCTTCAGGCTGGAGAAGGCTTATAACTGAGAGAGACTACTCCAAGGCTGTTAGGGGTGTGTTGATGTAGTGGGTCTCAGTTGTGGATACTGGTGGGGGGGGGGAGTACTGCGCAAGACTGAGGGGTTTTGACAGAGGCAGTGATGTCAGCGGGGCAGCAGACGTGAGAGGGGTGTATGAGAAAACACAGATGTCACAGAGAGTGACGTTCACGGGGGGGGGGTGAAACGTCATGTCAGCAGGGCGTGGAGAGGAGGCGGGGCCTGGTGACCGCCAGGCGTGACAGAAGGGTGTGCCGCGGTGTCGTCCTGGCAGGGCTCACTCTGCCCTGCGTATGGTGCCTGTGAGGCTTCCAGCATCCCAAATGAAGCAGGGACGGGGGCCGGGGGGGGCAGGTATAGAGGAAGGAGCGCCTCAGGATTACGTGACGAAACAAGAGCGAGGTGGGAGACAGTGAGAGACGGAAAGACGCTGTGTTACAGTAACAGCTCAACTTTACTCTAGGGCCTGCTGCTGTCTCACACACACACACACACACACACACACACACAGTCGTGTAATCATATATTTTTGGGGGCCGCTCATTCATTTCTATGGGAAAAACGCTAATGCTAACTATGACAACCATAACCCCTACCTTGCCCTAACCACAACCAAACTAAATACAAGAGTTTTTGCATTTTTAGTTTTTTCATTGCAGTCACGGAATAGATATATAAAATAGAGTTTTCCCATATGGGGAAACTGATCCCCATAAGGTGAAAAAAATGGGTATTCATCACATTGTGAGGACATTTGGTCCCCACAAGGTAAGGTATACCTGGACACACACACACACACAAACACACATACACATACACACACACACACACACACACACACATATAAACATACACACACACACACACACACACACACACATATACCAAAGTGGATTTCACTCCAACTTGGGAAGTAAATGGCTTGGAGGACAAAATAAGTCACAGTTCATCATTGTTGGGGGGCTGGGTTCTGGGAAACTGGGGATGAAGTGTCAGTGCTGGGGGCCCGAGCCACACAGGTTATGTGATAAAGATGAGGATGTTTGGGTATGTGTGTGTCAGTGTGCATCTGAGTGCATAAATGCCTCCAACACACACTAGCTCCTCCCAGAAGCTGATCCCAGACCAGAGCACATGCTAGGTGCCACATGGAGCTAGGCAGTGGGCCCCGCCCACACAGAGAGTGATATGAGCAATCAGCAGCGGGAACCGGCCGCCGCCCACCCCGCCTGCCCCGGCGTGCCAAGCTGGCAGTGCCTGCCTCAGGCGGCGGGTACGGGAGCCGCGCTGGCCCATTAACGCAATTCCTTGTGATGTCAGATTGCCCGTGGCGAGGGGGAGCGCAGGTGGGGGGCCATTCGCACTCCTGCTTCCAGCTCCATCCACTTTCCGCACAATCCCCCCCCCCCTCCCCCCCGCACATGAGCGGGGCGGCCCCACATCACAGTGAAGACACCTTCATCTGCCTGGACGCCTCCCCTCCAGCGCGTGAATCACCACCGTCTAAAAATACCTGCCCCGGATTCGGCAAGCCGGTGCGGGCCGGCTTCGACATCGGCGGAGCCAGATCAACTCCCCTTATAATCCCCCTAAAATGCTGCAGAGGAGTGCCTGGGTCACCCCTGGACGCCATGATCCACGCACTGCCCCAGGGGGTTGTCCCAGCTCCATCAGAACCCGCAATTTATTTAGAGAGAAAACATTAGTCACAAGAGTATCGGGTATATAAGTGGATCAAGGAGAGGAATTAATCACCGACACACGAACCGCATTCCGGCGATTAAAACAAAGACAGAAATAACCTCGTTGAGTCTAAATATACATGAATAAATCTGTCTTTTACTGTTTATAATGTTAGCTGATCCATGTGTGTGTACGGATGGGTAAATACACAACGATGGAAAGTGAGGACACATAATGTAAAACTGGAATCTAGAAAAGTACTGCTGGGCACGTGTTACTGGATGCCAGCAGAGACGATTCAAACCCCCAACCCTCGAGGTGTAAATGCCCCCCCTTTACTAGAACATGCCTTTGACACACCAGAAGACACGTTGCTGCTGTGCTCGGCTATGTATGCTCCATGTGACCCCAGGTTCTCGTCCCATTGGCTAGTCCGTCTACCCCTGTTTCTTGGTGACGTTCACTCCCTGGGTCTCGTTTTAGTTTCTCGAGCTTCACGCCTGTCTCTCCCTCCAGTAAACCATTTTGGAAATACAAGCACAAGTGTAAAGCTCAGGACTGCCATTTGGTCCTGATGGGGTTGCCGTAGCGGGCGTCCGGCGGGCTGTGTGGGGGGTAAACGGCAGCCAAAGTGGCGGCACGTGGGGATCGCCGCGTGATTCACGCTCGGAGCGCGTCCGACACCCCAACACCACGCGACTAAGTGAAACACCTGTCAGTGATTCTCGCTGAAGCACAGCTTGGGTAAAATGTGTCTCTAATATGAACTGGATTTCCATGGCAACCGCGCCTTTCTGTCATGTCTCAGAGCCTGTGCTCCAGAATTCCAATTCCACTTCTCCGGCTCTAATGGAGATTCAACCCTGTATGTGTGATCTGAGTCCCGCGGAGACTGGTGGTTGCTCCCTGTGGACAAATAATGAAAATATAATTTTAAAAAAGTACACTAGCAAGTGTGATCTGTGAGGGACTGCGTCCATGTTTTAATTCAGGATCAGAATCACCTCTGTATCAACAACCTCTGTTTCTGCTGCAGTGAGCGAATCAATTTTTTTGTAATTTGCGTTGGATTTATCTGTTGCTGTGGCCCCTATAAATATAATTGCCCTACCACCCTCCCAAAAAAAAACCCTGCAATGACTCGGTGAGTTGGAAGGAAGGACAGCTAATTGTGGTTAGGGCAGTCTCCTCCTTCCCCCATCACCACTGTGAAACACTGTAAGGAGGGGCAATAGTTTTTGCAAGGAACATGTGGCTGGCAGTGTTTACCGTCACGCAGCTAGAGCTGCCACCTGCAGATCTGTCATCAGACGTGAGGACAGGAATCCTGGGCTGAGGGAAGCTTTATTGGGAATGCAATCCAGCACAATCCGAAGGCAGCGAAACTGCATCGAGACAGGAGCTCGTTAAGCTGGAGCGAGGGTGAGGAAAGGTCTGGAAACCGATAAGGGGTGTCTGCCTCGAAGCGGTCTTCTTGACACTGCGGTCTTTCTGCCCCACTCATACAAGAATTTGGAGAGTATATTCCGGAAAGATCAACAGCTTTGTCCCTGATATACTGCACACAGGCAGCATGTTAAATGCCATGTCAGATCAAGGAGTCGTTGGAGACTCGATATAGATTAAAAACCTTCCTTTAGTGCTAAAATATGTAATGAAAATCTTATGAGTCGGTTGTAGAGCATGACCTGGAAGTGCGGGAAAATGCTCTGATGGAGACACGTGAGGCTTTGGAAAGTGGAATCGCCTCGGGTTGCCTCAGCAAAGACACAAACTCTTCGGGATGTAGTTTTTGCATAAATTAGATCCCCTATCAATCAGGGAGAGGGGCAATGGCACACGGCCCTGTCCTTTGAGACAAACGGATGAAGCACGGATAATTTACATATAAAATCATCCAAATTTCAGAAATGGGAGCTTGAGAAAATTACAAATGGCTCCAATCTATTACCCCGGGTTAAACTATTATGGGAGTGATGAAATGGCTCTCAAAAAGAGAGCGAATATATTATCCTTTACAAGCAGGATCCCTTCACAATCATCTCAGCGTCTATTCTGTTCATATTTTGAAATGTTTTCGCATGGTGATTTACCGTCGGTGTCACAACGCCGGGCGCAGGAATGACGGGCCGGCAAGGAAGTGACATGGACCAGGCACCCGTAAACGCACCGCGGGCTTTATGCGCTCCGATCACGCACAGGCATGTAGGGTGGTGAGACACTGTGGCAGGATCAGATGCCACAGCGAGATCTTGATCCTCCATTTGGTTACTTGGAGGGTGTTACACAATATGTAAGAAAATTGGAATTATTTGCATATTGCAAAATAATATTAATGTGGAGCAAGAGCATTATTATGGCATGATATGGCCATGCTCACCCAGCAGAATGTCTGCAAGCGCAACAGTCAATAACCGTTGCCACCTCAAGGTTGACAACTGCCCCCAAGACCTCTGACACGTTACGATCACTGGTTCCCACCAGCACATGCTAACGCCTGGCCGAAGATTATGTTCTGGTAACTCCATTAATGTGGAGAAACTTTCCCCAAATTTACAGAGGTCCTTGTTCCATCAGTAGCATCTCATCATCACCCTGGAACTGGGCTACAGAGCTCTGACAATGCCGGGACAGCAGCACGGCTCCCTTGGACCTGTGCTCCTGTAGTCTGCGCTGTCTCTTTCTAAATATGCTGTCCCTGTAAGGATCCACGAAACCCCCTGACACCCGCCTCGTCTCCTGCCACGTGCAACCTCTTCCTGGCAGCTCCCAGGCTGACGTCAGGTACAGGCTCCTAGTCACACAGCCTCACATGCAGATATGCTATTTAAACGTGTCAAATCTCGGGAAGCAGCAGGGGGGCGTCGCGTGTCTTGTGTGTACGTGTGGCTGGAGGGGGGCCGTGTTGGTTGATACGCCTCTACAGCATCAGCCAACACATTAATACTAATTAAACTTAAAATTGAAAAAAACCATGGGGAGTAAATTCTCCATTAAACAAGAAAAACAAACCGCAGTTGCCCCCAAAGACACAAGCCCCTTACAAGCCCCCTCCCATCCCCCCCCCCCGACCCGCTTATTCCAAACAATCCTTTTATTTATAATTGCTGAGCTGCTTGGTGAAGTAATCAGTCAGACAGCATTTACAGTATAATTAAAAAACACAATAATTGCCTGTTGTCTTGAGAATGTTGTTGACTTTTCGAATGCCCATAATCTCATTGTTGACTTCCTGTACACATTCGACAATTAAAATGTGTAATTATACATTCTGGCTCTTCCAGACCAAGCAGTGTACCATCTGAGCAAGATTCAGGGCAAAGAGGAAGTGTCTGGGAATAGATTCGTCCCGTTTACATCCAGGGAATAGTGCTAGTTTACCGTGTTGTATAGTGCAGTTGCTTATTATGTTACGCTGTCAAAGCTAACCATTACGAAGCTGTAATTCTGGGTGATTAATATTGCTGGCTTGCCTAGGCAGTGTTAGGCATCATGGCACTCTTAATTAATCAAATGCAATTACCTCTCTGTTCATATGGAACTTGATTACATTTTTGGAGGTGGAAAATTTTCGCATATTTTTGCATAACTAGAAATCAAGTGGCTCAAGTGATTAAAAATGCTTAACAATTGTACACTTCTTACACTGTTGTACCTGGAATGTGCTTTTATACCCTAAACAGGCGATTATGACATTATAATCCCTCTGAAGATAATTATGTCAAACTGTTATTATTAGGGTGCCGGCCTTCATAGGGAAACTGCTGAAAACTCCCATCAGAAAAACAATAACAGGATGAAAATGTACTTAATTGGTTCACAGCTTTGTTTGTTTGTTTTGTTTGTTTATTGAAAAAACACCACTGTCTCCAAGTCAGTGGCCTGTAGTAGAGTTGGATGTCTCGAGACCGGTCTCGAGACCACTTTTATGCTGTCTTGGTCTTGTCACAGTCTTGATGGTCTATGGTCTTGGTCTTGTCTTGGTCTCAGATCCCTCGGTCTTGTCTTGGTCTCGCTGTCTTGGTCTTGCTGTCTCAGATCGACATAGTGGTTGGGAGATTTGGAGCGAAATGTATCCATGACACACAACGTAACGTTCAATAATGCAACATTATTATTATATCGCCTTTCGCACCCTTCAAATGCAACCAATCAATGACATACATGCATTTAGTTGTGATTCAGACATTGGCGCTCATCCAATCAAAATACGTGTTATACACGCAGTGCTAGTACTACTACTACAATGGGACATGATGCAATTTCAAGTTTATAATTGTTTATCTTCAATTTGATGTTACAATTTCATCTACAAATTAAGTATAATTGAAATTAGTTACATATTTCCCATCCTTTAGACAGTTGTTGGAGGTGTTAGCTGTTTTGTCAGATAACTTTGGGACCAGTCGGTACCTGGCATGTCAGTCCTCAACAGCACACAAAAGTTCGGTCTCGGTCTTGGTCTCGTCTTGACTTTGTCTTGGTCTTGACTCGGTCTGTCTTGGTCTTAGTCTAGGTCTTGTCTTGGTCTCGATACCCTCTGGTCTTGGTAGTGTCTTGGTCTTGGTTTAGGCAGTCTTGACTACAAGACTAGCCTGTACTCCGATAAGCCAGTAACCTCGCTTCGTAGTACAGACCCCAGTGCAAAAAAAGTTGAAAGAGGCCTTGTGCTTGTCCTGTGCCCCTCTAATGCTCATGTGCACCCCGAAACTGTGGCTCCACCAGCAGCTGGAGAAAAGACTCAGGCAAGCTGCCTGCTCCACATTTCTGGGCCCCCGCTCACCGGTCTCCTCCCTGAAGAGCTGCACTTCCAGGTAATGCAGCCTCTTTGATTTATTTATGTTCCAAGTGCCCGATTCGATATTTATAAACAGAAATCACAACTGAGGGGACTTTTTCAAATATTTATCCAGAAGTGAAATCTAGGAAGCTTTCGATTAGCGGCCTGTCAGAAGACGTAATGACCCAGAACGTGCAGGGCTCCAATCTTCCTGGGTCATGTGACCATGGCCGGACACCATGGCAAAACTGTTTCTGAAGTAGGTGAGAACTATATAGAGTTATCAATTACATACTGTATGTCATAACAATTAATTACAGAGCAGTGACCCCCAGTAATAAAATAAGAACTAGTAATAATAGATGAACAGTTTATAGTAAAGGATGAACAACAGTAGATTATGTAACTGAATTGCTGTTTGAAGCAGGTGAGAACACTTCGGGCAGGTTGGGTACCTGAGACAGGCTGAACTCCTGGTGTGATTAAAGAAGTTATGGGTCCTCCTGATAATGCCGGGGGTGATTAATCCGTTTGGGGGGCAAGGGCCATGTTTATGTCTTTCCCGTATCTATGAAGCTCCTGTCTTAGAATGTACCATATATGGGCAACATCCTCCTTCCTGAACAGCTGAACAGATTGGGAGAGTACTCTTGTACTTTGTAACATGGGACATGCAAGGTGTCAGCAAAGTGGGGAAATTAAAAATGGGGCTTATCTGCACACCCAAACATGGCGTTTGTGATGTCACCACATGTCTCTCGAACCCTTCTTCTCATTTCCACTTTATCGTCTTCAAGCACGTGGACTTACACCCACTGCACCAGCATTGCTGGCATCCTCTTCTGAGGCTTTCAGCTAAAAGATAAGCACAATTAATGAACCAGTAAGAATGATTACTGCAGGCACTCAAAGGTCACCTAGCCTTTTCTCATCAACAACCACATGACAACCTCAAGATGTTGGATGCAGGATGCAGAAAGTGCGCTGAGAAGACACCTGATGTCAAAACAACTAAATTAATCTTGGAAAACATCATAATACATTAAAGCCAAAAGGGGAGGATCTATCCACCACTGCATTTCTGTTAGAAGGTCTCTGGGACATCAATTTTATACTTTGTGAGATTTCTAAGGAGTGTTATATAAGGTCATTCCTACTCTTGGCCATTAGACTCTACAACGAGCCACCCTCTGACGGGGGAACAACCAACTGTCTAAATGCACCAGAACCGCCAAGGCACATTCACAGAACATTCATTTGTTCACTGTGTAATACTATTTATTTCTACTACAGTATACAGTGCACTACTTCCCCTGACATTCTTTGCGCTGCAACTGTTATTGTTGTCTATTTTTTATTGTTACTGTCTATTAATGTTTTTGCTGTATAAATGTTTGTATGCAGGTACTATAAACCTGCAGTTTCCCTCAGAATGAATAATGTATGTATGTATGCAGGTGTGTATGTGTGTATCCATATATGTATGCAGCTGTGCATGTATGTATGTATGTATGTATGCAGGTGTATGTATGTATGTATGTATGTATGCAGGTGTATGTATGTATGTATGCAGATCTACCCATCTAATCTTTTGCCGTGCTCAGTGGAGCCTTCTAAGAAGCCGTTATTCTCACCCATCTCTCTAAGTAGATTCCCTCGCTGGTATCAGACCCACTGAAGCAGCTGCTGACGTCATGTGGCAGGGGCCCATCAGACCCCATCCCAGGCCAGCTGCTCGCCAAAGTAAATCCTCTAACCTTAATTGGCACCAACATGACTGATGACACTTGCTGCAGTTCTTCCTTCACACACAAATGGTCCCCCAGCAGATTAAGGTCATCGCCGTGGAGTTATGAGTCCCCGCATAGCCGATCGCTGAGGGAGCTGAGGGAGCACTCGGGCGAGAAAACTGGGAGGGGGGGGAGAGAGCAGGAAACAAACACATGTGACTTTTTATGACACCCTAGAGGAGGAGGAGGAGGAGGAGTTTAGCGTCATATATCCCTCGCACTGGATTAGCAAGCTGTTCTGGCCTGTTTAGACGGACAGCAGGTACACGTTTCTAATTCTAATTAATCATTACTGTACAACAACACTGAAAAAAATCCAGTGAAACTCAGGCTATGCCCCACAATACAGGGAGCTAGTCATTCTGAACCAGGGGAATCAGCTATTTAGAAAGAGATTTACTGTTCTCATGCGAAAATAATTTTGCTCATATCAGATATATCCTTTGGATATTAGAAGCAGGGTAAGACAATCTGCATCTTCCCGCTTCAAAAATTACACAGAAGATAGAACATTCAATCCTTGCTATTCCAGTTACATAGTTAATTTTTTCTCTCATGATATGTTTTTCACCCATAAAAATACGACCCCCCCAGTAACTCTCCACAGGATAAGCATTTGAGGGGTGAATGTTATTTCTGGTCATGTGATCATTGGGGCACAATACAAAAAACAACAAAACAGTAATTCTGCTAATTTATGGGCATCTTAGACCATGAAAGTCTTTCAAAGTCTTTTATTTTTATTTTTGTAATGATTGTGGATGAAATCTCCCCGTTCATGTAGAAATCAAAGGTACTTAAACATATCAGATCTATTTGCGTATCGGAAATGATTGTTTAGTCATTAAAGTCTGTTATATGTTCAGGAGACCTGAGCCATGGCAGTTCCCTCCTCACTCATATTACTTTCTGTTTACTTGGTTTATCCCTGGAGGTCTGACCACCTCAGCTTGAGGGTTATAGGTTTTTCACTTACAAAACTGCTTTTCTGTCTGTATGCTTGGCCAAACGTTTGAGCCTCAAAAACAAACAGGCATTTATTTCAGGTATGACTTCCCCCTGAGCCAATCATGTCCCTGCTTTCATTTATGTGCATTTACTACAGCAGATCTTGACTACTGTTAGATCCTGCCACGGTACTACTGGGGATCGTCTGGGATCCCATACACGACGAAGGAGACAGAGGAAGCCAGTTCTTATCACCGTCAGTTCCCTTTGTAGATCCCTTGGCTGAGAGGGTAGGGGCAAAGCCCCCCTAGAAGCATCAGTGAAATCAACGCTGACATACGCTAATGGACAGGAAATGCGAGGAAACACTATGAATCTATAGTCTATTAGTCCCATAAAGATTGTTGACCGACTGTGAATGGTTGCCAGAGCATGTGGGAATGTAAAACAAGAAACTAAAATGTGGCAGCACAGCATGACATGACAATCAACCTCTTTATTTTTCCATCACCCCACCCCTGCCTCCATACTTTTATAATTTAACTGTTTCGAGTTTTTAGATTTCTTTTCCATCTTCTTGATACCCTTTGCAAGACAGGGAGGGGGGGTTCTTTTTGGATGCTGAAAGTGCACACTTGGTCCTCCTGGGAAGGACAACTGCCATCTGAACATCTGCCGTGGCCCCTGCCTCCTGAGAAACGGGCTTGCTGAATGAGAACGCTCCTCAGGACGAGTCCTGTGCTGCTCGCTGGATCCGTATATCATTAAACCACCCACTTAATCATCTCCATACTCGAGGGCTGCCAAGGTCAGAAGCAGTAAAACGACTGTTAAACACTCGCGAGCTACAGAGGCTGTGGTGATTTAATGGGCCAGGTTTAGGTGCCTCTTATTGTACCTGTTCGATTTGCCAGTCAATCCCTCCAGCATGATAACCGTTCCCTCCAAATAGCTATGGCGATGGTGTGGGCGTCTCTGTTTCCCGCTTTGAGGTTTGTGGGAAAGTTCTGAAACTTGGCTGCCTGCCAGAGAAGAACAGGACAGTTTTTTTGGTTGCTACTTGCTCCTGATTAGCTGTTCTCTCAAAGGCTCCATGGATGTGCCACGCCCCTTCCCCAGTTGGTGACTGCTTTGTGCGGCTGCCTGAATTTGCAATAACGGTGGCTAGCCATTCCTGACCTTAAGGAGGGAGAAGTTTAGAGTGGAACAAATTGATACGATCTCGCCATGCAAACACAAGCATCGATCTGTTAAACGTGACGTACAGAGTTCACTACCAAACCTGTTCTCTGGAATGGATCACTGTTTATTGACAAGCTAAGCTGTTATGGAGGTCACACCTGGATGAATCCTCCAGAAGACATCCAGGACTATGTGCTCAAAGGGAAGATAATTCAGAATGTATCTGTTGTGCATTCAATTGGCTTGTAGACATTGTTGTATAAGTCATGGAGTTCATAAAATGTAAATGGCTGGTAGTAGAGGATGATAGCTCTCACGTACACCCACTCTTTGAACTCCTACACTCTGTGTGCGCAGCTTATTCGTGTTCATCTGCACTTGCCCACTCACTCCTTCGCACAGCTGGCTCCTTGCAAAGTCTGCTACTGTAACCAAACTGCAACTGTCAAACTGACGTTAATGAGAAGCCAAGTGAGTCCCAGAAACCGCTATGAGTTTTATGGGTCCAGCAGGCCTGATCTTTCTCAATCGACCACAAAAACTGCCCCATGAAGGGATGTGGCCTGTCCCTGCTAGTCAAAAAGCAGCACCAGACACTTTGGTCCATTAAACTCCTGGTATTGTAGCCCAACAAAGCCTGCACAGTGTCCTGGTGTAGTGATGGACGAGAGTTGAAGGATCCAAACCAAAGGAGAGGATGAGGAGGAGAAAGATAATGGGAACTTCTGTTTCAGTGCAGTACCTGAAGTAATATGGAAAACAGCAGGGCTGACTAGGAATACCTTCTGTGACAGCGCCGCTGTTCCCGTGGCACCCTCCCTTCCGAAAGTGTCGTCTTACACACCCCCCCTCGCGGCTGCTTCAGAGTCACCATGCCTGACAAATCTAGGCCATACCATGCACCCCTCTGGGATGACTCTCCTCCCACCACCACAGCTGGAGACAGATTTATGATGGTTTCATGCTTATGAGACGTATATGTTTCAGTTTCGATTTGCCATTATCGTCCTTTTTCAGGATGTTATATGAACTTGATCCTTATGTCAAAAAGGTGTTGTGGAGAGGCTAACAGGTGTGCTGCCACTACGCACCTCTGTCAAGGCCTGTTAATCTCAGACCGTAGTTAACGAGCTCTGACCCCCCCAGCTCTCTGGCAGAACCCCTCCCACCCCTTGCCATTAAAATAGCAAGGAATACAAAATTCAGTGAAGGGTTTCTCCTGACTCCTTTAATATTACATAAGGCAGACTGGTTAGAGGGACTCTTACTCCGTCTCCATTGACAGAAATCTACTGTGTCTCTGGCCAATAGCTGAGCTCCTAAATATAGCGGGTTTGGAGGATTTAACCCAAAACCTGGCATTGACTTCCTGGAGATCTGGAAGTTACTGTGACTGACGTGCTTGGGTGAAAACACGAGGCAGTCTATGCAGAAGCCCGTGATGCATGAAATGTGTCCTTGTTCCCATGATTCCTCAGGGATTGGAACATGGAATGGCAGCATGCAGAACCCCCCCCCCACCCTGCTTTTTACTTGCTATCCTGCTTTGTACCTAACCCCAGGGTTCGGTCTTCGGGCAGTGATTTTAAGAAAGTCCAAGTCTGGAATCCCAGAATCCTGTGCACCTCTTATTCAGGACGGGTGTCTCATTTTCGTACCTGTGATGAACCTTCTGCCTTCTCCTGATTGGGATAAGGTCACCGAGTAGGCGGGGCCTCTGACCCCCCAGGGTAATGGGACTTCCGTATCTGTGGTGCTGCAATGCCCTGGAGACTCTGGTGGTCCAGTATTGCTTTGAACAGGAATGAAAGTGCACTGAGCTGCCACGGGGTCCAGAAAACAGTCAATTAGTGAAAACAGTCAACGACTGGGGCTGCCTCTCTGTCCCTTGCCCCTTGCAGGATTCGGATAATGCCTAGGTGTGGGAGGGGCGGGTTTTGGGACATCAAAAGGGAGCCGGGGAGAGCAGTCCGCTTTTCATTCCTCCTAATCAAAGCGCGGCTGTACTATCAGGGCGGGGGATAGCGAGCAGGACGGGGATTCAATTTGCATCATCTTAAGTGCTGTGGTTCCCCGGATGTCGCCGCTCCCTTGCTCTCACACTCCGTCCGCGTCTAATTATACTCCGCAGACATCACAGTTTCCAGTTCCCCCTCTTTGAAGTCAGGGAGAACAGAACGAAGATGCCAGTGTCTGGCTACAGAAGGCGTGGATAAAGGAGAAGGAAAAATCAGAACATCCCATTAAAAGTCCAATACCACTTAAACGAAAGCTGCAGGTTCTGATGCTCGAGCCCGGCTCCTTCTGACCAAGCATCGGTCACCCATGATGGTGAAAGCGTCGCTCATTATTAATGCTGGTGAGCTAAATACATCCTTGTTATAACCAGCTGTAACAACACGCCGAGAATAACCCGGAACTGCGATACAGCTGTATTCACACCACAGAGACTGATACTGACGAATCACACCAGGACTGGGGGAAAATTCATGCTAAAAACGGACACAAGAATAACAGGAGAAACCATGTCTGTGCTAAACCTCAGTATTAATCCACAGAGCGCAACACTCACAGTGAAAGAGAATTATGAGCCTTTAATAAATCATGCATAGGATACAGTATTTAAGCACAATAGCCATAAAAATGTTATTAATAAATTAGTGGGAAGATGAACGGGACTTATTGTGTCGAGTTACGCATTTCATATGCATTTTTTTTTGTATTCATTTTATTAATTATGTATTGCTTAATGAAAGTTTTAACCCTTTATATCTAAATATGTAATAATAATAATCTTTATTTATATAACACTTTTCATACATGGAATGCAGCTCAAAGTGCTTCGCATGTGAGATTAAAGACAGAGAAGCAACTAACATACAGATCAATGAAATTATAGAAAGATGGAATAAATCTCCATACACTGAACAAAAATATAAACGCAACACTTTTGTTTTTGCTCCCATTTTTCATGAGCTGAACTCAAACATCTGAAAATTTTTCTACATACACAAAAGACCCATGACTCTCAAATATTGTTCTCAAATCTGTCTACATTTCTGTTAGTGAGCACTTCCCCTTTGCCGAGATAATCCATCCCACCTCACAGGAGTGGCATATCAAGGTGCTGATTGGACAGCATGAATATTGCACAGGTGTGCCATAGACTGCCCACAATAAAAGGCCACTCTGAAATGTGCAGTTTGATCACACAGCACAATGCCACAGATCTCGCAACGTTTGAGGGAGCATGCAATTGGCATGCAGACTGCAGGAATGTCTACCAGAGCTGTTGCCTGTGAAATGAATGGTCATTTCTCTAACCATAAGCCGTCTCCAAAGGTGTTTCAGAGAATTTGGCAGTACATCCAACCGGCCTCACAACCGCAGACCATGTGT